>JAHEWH010000010.1:1200000-1769136 GCA_020726485.1 Halenospora varia | reverse complement strand
CTAAAGAAGGATAGGGCAGGAGGAACCACCGCTAAGCGATTCTGTATCGACTATAGAAAGCTGAATGCTATTACGGTTAAGAACCGTTACCTAATTCCGTATATAGACGACTTGCAGGATAGACTAGGAAAAGCAAAAGTCTTTACTAAGCTTGATTTAAGAGGAGCATACAACCTTATTAGAATAAAGGAAGGTAAAGAATGGAAAACAGCGTTTCGAACATGCTATAGGCATTATAAATACCTGGTTATGCCATTTGGATTGACTAATGCCCCTATAATATGTCAGATAGTAGTTAACGACGTGTTAAAACCATACCTTGACTGGTTCTGTGTGTGTTACCTAGACGACATCCTTGTTTACTTAGAGGATAAAGAAGAACACACATAACATATCGTAATAGTGCTAGGAGCACTATAAAAGAAATTGCTACTTCTCAAGCCAGAGAAATGCAAGTTCTTTGTCAAGAAAACAGAGTTTCTTGGACATATTGTCTTGACTAATAGAGTATTTATAGACCCGCGAAAGGTCTAGGCTATTTTAGATTAGGGACAACCCAAAACTATAAAACAAGTTTAATTGTTTCTAGGACTCGCGAATTATTATAAGAAGTTTGTCAAGAACTACTTAAAGATTGCGGAACTACTTATAAGACTAACGTATAAGGACGAACCTTTTATATAGACAGAGACAACCGAACAGGCTTTTTAAACGTTAAAAGCCGCCTTTACTTAGGAACCCACACTTGGGATATTTGATCCCGAACAGCTAATAGTTGTGGAAACAGACGCGTCTAATAGAGCGGTCAGAGCGGTTATAAGCCAGAAGGGAAAAGACAGGAAGCTACATCTAATAGCTTACCACTCTTGCAAACTCTTATTAGCCAAGCTAAATTATAAGATTTATGACAAGGAACTATTAGCCATTATGGACGCTGTACACAAATAGAAGGTATACTTATAGGGAGCAAACCATCTGGTTTAGGTGCTTACTGATCACAAGAACTTGGTATACTTCTTCACAATAAAGGAACTTAATCGCCGACAGGTCTGATAGGCAGAAACACTAGCTTTACTAGATTTGCAAATCTAGTATATAAAGGGAACGGACAACACTAGGGCAGACGCCCTTAGTAGAAAACCTGGTTACAAAGAGAACAATCAGAGCGAACCATTTGCTATATTTAAAGAAAAAGACGGCAAGATTGTCTTTAACCAAACAGAAATCGTAATAGTCACGCGAGTCAAAGATGACTAATAGACTGAACAAATCAGAGCTGCGTACAAAGAAGCAACGACTAAGGAAGAGCCAGGAAACTTTGGCAGGAATGCCGATAGCCTCCTTATACATGAAGGAAGAATCTTTATTCTATAGAAAATACGACTAAGCTTTATTTGTAAACAACATATACTACTAGTATATAGACACTAGGGAATACACTATACTATAGACCGACTGTCCAGAACATACTGGTTCCCTAGTATAAGGAAAATAGTAAAGGAGGTAGTATCGAGTTGTGACACTTATATACGGAACAAAGCCGCAAGGCATGCCCTATATAGACAAATGCAGACACCTGATATGCCATCTTAACTATAAAAATCCATTACTTGGGATTTTGTGATAAAACTACTATTATCCAAAGAACTAATAATAGGAGTAGAGTACAATTCTATCCTGGTCATTACCGACAGACTTATAAAGTATACATATATATTACTATACAAAGAAGCAAGTGACGCCAAGGAACTAGCATATATGTTCCTAAGGGTCATGGTTGCAAACTATAGCATACTAGACAAAATCATCTTTAATAGAGACAAGCTCTTTATGTCAAAATTCTGGACAGCCCTTACTAGATTGCTAGGAGTCAAGAGAAAGATGTTTATAGCGTTTTACCCGCAGACAGATAGACGAACGGAACGACTAAATCAGACTATAAAAGCATATCTTAGGTATTACGTAAACTATCGACAAAACGATTAGGTGTAATTGTTACTACTAGCACAGTTTGTATATAATAGTTCTAGCACCAAAACAACAAAGATATCACCAAACTACGCGAACTATAAATACGATCTAGTGGCATACAAAACACCGCTACTTAATAAAGACAATAACAAAGCAGCTAGGATTTAGGTTAAAGGACTAAAGACACTATATTAGGAGATAGTCTTAGACCTCAAGTTTATCGCAGAAAGAACAGCGTCTTACTACAACAAAAAACGTAGTATAGGACCTACGCTAAAGGAGGGGGATAGAGTCTATCTGCTTAGAAAAAACATTAAAACAAAACGACTAAGCAGCAAACTAGACTACAAGAAGTTAGGACCATTCAAAATCGCTAAGGTTAAAGGGAAAACAAATTACGAATTGGCATTACCCAAGACTATAAACATCTACCTGGTGTTTTATATATCGCTTCTTAAACCAGCACCTCCTAGAGCACCAAAAGCTCCGAAAACGGAAATCCAACCAGTCAACCCAAACGCCAAGTATGATGTCAAGGACATCTTGGACTGTTAGTTTATTAGAGGCGAAGTCAAATATTTGATCAAATGGTTAGGATACCCACAATCAGAAAACATATAGGAACCAAAGAGTAACCTTAGCCGTTGCTCTAAGACGCTCGCGGCGTTCCACTGCCAGCATTTAAGGTTGCCCAGAATTCCGGACCAGGATCGAAGGCGGGGTCGAGGTCGAGGAGGCCATGGTCGGCCGGGAAGGACGGGTCGGTAGCCAACAACTCATGTTGTTGCCTACCCTCGTTTTCTAACCTCTCCTTTGTTTCCCTCTCTTCTCTTTTCACAGCCTCTAGTTCCTCGAGGGAACCAAGGCCGCGACGAATCATCCGAGTAGACTTTTCACGGAACACCTCTTCTAGACGCTTGAGGCGCAGCAGTTTGCTGGCCGCCTCCTAGAGGATCCGAGAAGTCTCTTTCTTTTCCCGCTAAAGGCGAAGGCCTTCATTAGTCAGCGACTTCCACATCGCAACCGTCGGACTATAGACATCGCAAGATTAACCACAACAAGCACATTCATTACACCAAGAGGATTTGTCGACGACTTGACACTCTAGGGAATGTTTTTCGTAGTAAGAACAGGAAGGCATAATGTCACCAAAGATTTCAATAAAGTCAGTAAGCGCGCGACGTTCTTTGAGTTTCTTAGAACGGTCGGGAGGCATGTTGAAGGAAGAAGGTCGTTGGGCCTTACAGGATATTTTCTATATGTCATTTAAGCGTGGAGGCCATGCTAGTACGGGAAGGGGATAGTGTTACGATTTCAATATCACGTGTAGTCCCAGGCCTGAGGCTTGGCAGTACTTAGGTACAGCACAGAGAACCAGGGACGTTAGGCACCAGAGTCACGTGACTCGGATCACGTAGGGGAGCGATGGAGCGACGCGAGGGCTCCTGAGCTCCTAGGAGCTGGGGACCCCTTGTGGGCTCCCCTTGCTCTATGGCAGGAAGGTTCTATATAAGTCTATAGTTATTTCCTTAGATAGGAGCTTTATGCTCAACTCAACATAGTATCTGTGAGACGATATGGCCTAGTTGCCACCCGTCTCGTGATAGCCAGAATCACGTGGCGAGCTTCCGACCCACTATGGGGACGCTCGAGGAGACCCTTACCGTCTTAGGTCAGTAAAGGCGCAGGGTCCCAACTACTTATAGGCTCGCTCCGCTCCTTGTAAGCTTCCCTTCTGGATTCCTTAGCTTTAGATCTTCGAATAGGATTTGGTTCTTACACGCCTCTCTGCCTGCAATGCCTCACTGCCGTCTTAATCTGCAATACACTCTATTCTTATACTGTACGGGAACACCCTGACTTATTACTCTCGTGCATACTACACACAACCCAACGTTCCCACCTTAGTATAGCATCGGCTATACTATAAACGTTACATATAACCTAGGTGACTAACCTATCTTGATAGTTGATGTTAGTCCTATCGACAACTTTTAGTCGATATAGGCGATCTAACATTTTTAAAGGCATATTAAGCCTACTTGTGGTTTCCTCCGATATAAAGTTCCCCTTAGCTCCGGAATCCATTAAGACTTAAATGCTCTTTCCTCGTATAAGAGCTCTAGCGGAAAGCTGTCCTCCTTTCCTAGTGGCATATAGTTCCTTCGTTTCTAATCCTATAATTCCGTCTTGTTATATTCTCTGGCGTCCTTCCTATTTGTCTTCCTTAAGCACGTATAGGTAATCGATCATCAGCCTTGCTTTATTCTTGACATCAGATTGATAATAGACATTAGCGTCGACTAATTTCCAAATCCTTATAGATCGGGTCTGGGTATATATTTCCTAGATCTCCTTTTCGACTAGCATCCTTAGGTCGTTTGCCTAGTTTGCTAGAGTACTCAAAATACTCTATGTTTTGATAAGGTGCTTCCTTAGACCTCCTTCTAGGCCATGTCTTAATAGCCTTATATAGTGTTAATCTTTGTACATAAGCTGATACCTGGCTTCCGTATTAATCTTAACCTATAACTTCCTGTGTTTGAGGATTATTTTATTGTCCTCCAAGACCCACTATCTCTTATATGGTTTTGTGGACATTATAGTCCAGATCTTGCCTATATCCAAGTAATGTGTCTTGCCCTTCTTGGATTTCTAGATAAGTTTAAGTGCTTGCTCTCCTTAGAGGTGCACTTTAGCTTTGTCTTTGTTACTTAAACTTTCTTTACTAGATTCTTCTTTAAGAATATCTCCTTCTTTTAGAGGTTCTAGAACTATAAGTGCTTCTTTATCGATAGTATTTGTGTTATCGACCGTAAATAGTATTTTAGCTGTTTTCAAACGACTGCTTTCTTTTATAAAGATTATAGCCTATAGGTCCGAGATCTAGACGATGTATGTCTTTCCCTCTTCTAGCTTGTTGTTATAGGTTCGGGTATTATAAAATGACTTATAAGTCTTAAGGTAGGTATAGTGGTTCCCTATCTCCATAACTCCTTAAAATACCCACTATTGCCCTTGTCGTAAAATGACAACCTGTAGTGGCATTATCTTAGTGCCCTTAACTAGTAGTCGTGCTTAATGCTCCCGTTAGGCCTAGGCAACGTCAAGTTGTCCGTAGATCCCTATTCGTTCTAGTTCTTCTTCTGTAAGTTCCTTATAGCCATACACTACTACTTCCTTAGTGGTGTTACAGCACTAGCCTTAGTACTGCTCTGAGATGTGTGGGAGCAAATATGAGTCTGATTGTGCTAAGACTAATAGGCTATATCGAAGGATAAAAAGAATATACCAAAAGAGAGAAGAGAAGAGGAGAGAGTCCCCAAGCACTTATAACCTTACCGCACAGGCCCTGGTCCGAAACTACTCCGTTTCCTATCCGACAAACAAGTAGGTCACATGCTAGTCATATGTTTAGTAACCCACGTGATTAGCAACGTCACATTACCCCCCTCCTCCGGGAGAACCTGACCCCAGGTTCTGGTTGTCCATTGTTTTATTCCCAGTTAGTTGTATTGTCTTCTTGTCTTCTACCAAGTCAATTGTATTGTTATTTTACTTGGGTTCCGACAATGATCCGGTTCGGGTCAGTTGTACTCTCTAGGAGAGTATGAATCTATAACTAGTTAGATACATAATCTTGCTATTGTTGTTTGCCTATTATAGAAGCTAAGAATAGGGTCGAAGCTGAATTGGAGGTGATTTAGAGTCGCTATAGTCGATATCACTTCTTAGAAGTGGAACTCTAGTATCTTTATAGTGAATAACACTTGGCTATTGTTCTTATAATTCACACCTATTATGGGTGTGATTTACATGCCTATTGTGTGTATGATTCATATAATTGATTTACTACGCTAGTAATCTAGAGGTCTATATATATAACCTAGTTTTGCCTTGATTTTGTTCCTTTCTTCTTTTCTCCTATAGTCATATAACAATAATAACAACAACCATAATAGCAAGGTAAGCTTCGGAGCTCTTTTAGAACTATATCGGAGCTGACTCGATTTACAGATCTAATATATAGCATGCCTGTCCTAGTCCTAGCCGGCGCCCTAGAGGTTGCCTTCTAAGTCTGCTATATTTGCTATGTCTGACAGATGATCGCTAACGACCATAATTGCGAGTTTGGTTCTGTGGTTTCGTCCAAATGTGACTATTGCACGCGCCAAAAAGGCGTCTGCACTCTAGTAAGTTTTCTGATTCTGGTCCGAAACTAATCCGAAGCTAACAGGAACTTAGCTTCCACGTTTTGTCGGTCCTGAGTACAAAGCTCTGGTTGGTGCCATCGAAGCTAACGACCGCCCCGCCATCGCCACTACCGTAATAGAGCTGGACCGGGTGCTACGCGTAGCCTCCTCTAGCATTCCTAGAGATATGCAGGGACTTATAATGTCTTTACTAGAGGAAACAAGGGCTTTGCGGGAAGAAACCAAGGCTCTAAAGGATGTTTTAGAGGCTAGGGTAGAGATAGAGAAGGACGCGCGGGAGGTAAGTCGGATCTGTTTCTAAGGGTTCCTAGTCTAACATAGTCTAGAATTTGGCGGTATTATTAGATCTATTAACGGATTTAGTCAACAAGATAGGCCGGGGGGGAAAGCGCCCTGCTAGGTACTTAGAGGAGAGTCGGGCGGAAAAGCGGCCTTAGGTGGACAGGATCGATAGTATAGCTTTAGTGGCAGACCTATATGCTAGTGGTGAGGACAAGGAGGGAGTTGCCAATACGGGCACTAGGGAGGAGTAGGAGGGGTTTTGGCCCTGTTCCGGAGGGGTAGTGGTATGGCCTACTAGCGCCCTAGATTAGAGGGAATTAATTTTCGTTATAATAGAATTTTCCATTAACCATTCCATTATACTGCCTCTACTACTACTCCGGTTCTTGTCCGTGTATTGATATGCTTCTTTGCTACCCTGTTATTAGCTAGATGGTTATACTCATCTAGTCCTTTCTCCTATATGTCTAATCATTCTTGTAAACATAATAAAGGCCCTGGTTTGGATAGATAGTCTTGATGATAATCCCTTAATTTGTGCGGAGCTCCTAAGAAATTAGAGGCTGGGTACCAAGTTAGGTCTAGATCATGCCTGACCTAGGTGACATAATACTAGAGTTTCCCTCTTACTAACTTAGAAGCCAGGATCTTATCGACTTCCTATTCTTCTTTCTTAGCAATAGCTTTACTAGAAGGTTAGGCAGGTTCTTGTCCAGGAAGTGGTGTGTCTGGATACTTCTTTAGAACATTAGGAGAGAAGACGTTGTGAATCTTGGAGCCATCAGGTAGTTAGAGGCGGTATCCGTATCCGATCCGTTCTAGGACCATATATGGTCTGTCGAACTTATTACCTAACTTGTAACTTAGACGGTAGCTCTTTAAGTTATGTGTTAATAAGTATACCTTATCTCCTAGTTGCTAGTCGATACTATGCCAATGCTGGTTTATATAGCGTCGCATCTTCTCTTGTGCCTTCTTAATATTATCTTCGGCCACTTGCTATACGCGGTGTATCCGACTTGCTAACAAAACAGCATTGTCCAGGTTTAGCTTCTTAATTGGCGTGACTAGCTTTAGTGACTTCTAGTCCCAACTGTTCCTTGGTTTGACTTTATGTTTGAGTTGATATAGAGTCATTTTAATAGTAGAGTGTGGGAGTGTCATTTGGGCCCTGTCTATTATAGGGATCAGTTTACTCTAATTGTCCTAGAAGTAAGTCACAAATGGCCTTAGTCTCTGGTTGATATATCGGTTTATAATCTCCGTCTGACTATCTGTTTCTTTATAGTACGCTATAGAGAGTTTCACCTTAACACTAATGATATAACAGAACTCTTACTAAAATAAAGAGACAAACTATAGTCCACGGTCAGAGATAATCGTCTCTAGGGTATGTCCGAATCGGTATACCCACTAGACATATAGTTTGGCCATACCACAAGCATTAATTGTCTTATAGTAAGGGATCGACACCAAGTCCTTTCCGAGCCGGTCAATAAAGACCAGAATCATATTAAAGCCATGCTTGTCTTTATTAAACTCTTTAAAGTCTATACAGATGTGCTGCTATAGGTAGGCTGGTACAGGTAAGGGGTGTAGTAATCCTTGCTGCTTGGTTTGTCGTGGATGTGTATAGCTACAGGGAATACAATTGTCAATAAACCGTTTTATGTCCGATTCCATTCCGACCTAGTAGTATTGTCTGGCTAATAACTGGTAGGTTTTCTTGGTTCTAGGATGGGCTGTGGACGGTTGATTATAGACTTCTTGGATCAGGCGCGTACAAAGCACTATATCATGTCTAACACACAACCGGCCTTTATATAGTAGCAATCTATCTTCTAACATGTAGTCGGTAGGCACCTTGTCTCTTAATTCCTCAAATGACATGCGGTTGTCTTTGTATAGTAGGTCCCGTAACTAATCCGAATCTAATACCACCTTAGTATAGGCATCTGTGTCAATTAGCATTAACTAAACATCTTTGTTTGCTTGGTTAGTTATAAAGGATAATGCTAGTTTAGAGTTGATTTGGGGGTAAAGCCGGTAAGGACCTAAGAGGACTTGGGAACGGCTGTCCCGCTTGACTTGTTCTTATATAACCAAATCTTGTTCTTGCCTAGTAAGGATATCGGCCTTCTGGTTGTTCTTGCCGGTAGTATAGATGATTTGGAAATTAAAGTCGGACAGGAACTCTATCTAGTATACCTGCTTGGCTGTGAGAACTTTGGTGGTTATAAAGTATTCTAGCGACCGGTGGTCCGAAAAGACTTTGACTTTACTCCGTATCGACATAAGCTCTAGTCGCTATTAGCGAAATGACTCTATAATTGCAAACAGCTCCTTATTATAGATCTCCTAGTTAGGTTTATGTCTGTTTAAGACATGGGAGTAGAATCTAATAGGATACTACTTGTTGTTATTATAGAGTTGTGACAGGACTCCTGCTATAACTCTATCTGATAAATCTGTTTCTAGCTTCGTACTTAGCTCTAGGTCGAAGTGGTAGATGCGCTAGATCGTCAAGAGTTAGTGTTTGAGTTCGTCAAACGCGTCTTGACATTTGGGGGTCTAATTAAATGGTTTCGAAGGACGTCCGAGTATGCTTAGAGGCTTGGCTATCGCTCCGAAGTTCCGTATAAACTGTTAGTAGAACCCGCAAAACCTAAGGTAGGACTTAACTCCTGTAATAGTGGTAGGCGGAACCTAATTATAAAGGCATTCAACCTTATCCGGGTCTACCTCGATTCCGCTAGTAGTTATAATATAACCCAGGTATTTTGTCCGTTCTACGCTAAACTTGCTTTTCTTGATATCCACCTGGAGTCCGGCTTCGCGTAGGCGTCGGAGTACTTTCTGAACATGCTCTTTGTGTTCCTAGGGGTCTTCTGAGTATATCAGAATGTCGTCCAGGTATGCCATACAAAAATCGTCCAAATAGTCTATTAGGACATCGTTTATATATCGCTAATATGTGGCGGGGCCGTTACAGAGCCCAAACGGAAGCACCTTGCATTTGTACGTCCCGTATCGAGTTCTGAACGACATATAGTCTTCCGACTCGGGGTCCATTCGGATCCGATAAAAGGCTTGTCGGATATCAAGTTTAGTAAACACTTTGGCCTTAGATACTCTAGCTAGGAGCTTGTCAATATATAGTAACGGATATGCATCCTTCCTGGTTATAGCATTAAGCTTACGGTAGTCGACACAGAAACGGAGTCCACCGTCTGGCTTCTTGACAAAGAGTACTAGTGAAGCAAAAGGATAATTACTTGTTATAATAAACCCGCGGTTCAGGTTATCTAATAAGTATTGCTTGGTTGCCTGTAACTCCTTAGTTGACTGTTAGTATAGTGGTGTGTAGCTATAGGTCAGTTCCTGTTTGAGTTGGATCTTGTGGTCGTATAACCTATAGGGTGGGAGCCGATTCGACTCTGTCTTGGAGAAGACGTCCCGGTAGGCCGCATAACACTTGGGTAATTTCTGGCATAGGAGCAGCGACGTCTCTTTGTCTTTATGTTCGTCTAGGAGGCGATCGATCTCATATAAGCTTGTCTGGAAGAACTCTATATTTGGACGCTTTATATTATAGTGTAGGGCATTTGCGCTGATCTCACAAATGTTAATACATAGCGTCGAGGTGGATTCGGAGGTGTTCCGGGATTGCTCCCTTTTTGTTTGTCTAGTAGGTTCGGTCCTAGGATTCTCTACTAAAGACAATTCTTTGTTTATCCTGGCGATACTTCGCTTTGTTTCCTTTTCCTATCCGACTCTATAGTGTATCGGTGGAGAACGGGATAGTGGTGTCTTTGGTTGTTAGAAACAATCGGCGGTGGTTAGTAGCTATACCGGAAGCCAACCGGACCTCTTCTAGTAGTGAGGCGGGCTAGGCGCTTTGACGCGCCTAATAGATGTGATACCAGCTTGCCTTTATTATTTATCTCGTTTGATAGCATTGTCTCTTCGGTCAGTATCTGCTTGGATATAAGGCTTAGAAGTGTTGTTAAAGCCATGTCTATACTAAATCAGAATATCCTTTGACTATAATAGTGTGTAAGGGTACTCCGAAGGCTATTTGAGTCGGTTCCGAGACGGATCTAGGAGTAACTTAAATCGTCTTATAAACTTAACTCTAATAATACAGTTATGTTTTCTAAGGTCTAAAACTATAAAGGGCGCGTTGTACACGCGACGTCCGTCTATAGTCAGATGTAGACGCAAGTACTGTGTGATGCGAGTAGTGCGTTTGCCATTATAACCAGTCACTTTAAGGGGGTATAGAAGCGTCTAGTAGGAAATGTCAAGGGCTTTTACTAGTTGGCCGGCCAGGTTTTGGCTTAGAAACAGGTAACTATGTGCTCTAGTGTCTATAAGTGATTGTAATGAAATGCCAGTTCTATTCTTAGTAAGAGTATAGGAAACTAAGAAGTGTGTTCCGCCTAATAGGCGTGACAAGTTCAGTTTGGATAGATCACACTTTCAGAGACCTAGGAAGGAGTCTTTGCCTAGGCCTCTTCGTTTCCCTCTAGGAACTCCTCTGACTTGTCCTTAATAATTTCTTCGACGTCGTTTTTAGCGTCTATATTATCCTTGGCTTCTCCATCCACCTTATTAACAGTTAGTGGGTTTGGGCAGTCACTCTTAAAGTGTCCGTACTCACCACAGCGGTAGTACTTAGAACCTGTCGCTCTAGGCGTCGCCGTTACATGTCTATAGGTACTCCGGTTCGGGTCTGGGGCAGGTTGTCTTGACATTCCACGATCTGTAAAGGATGTTTGGTTGTATGGATGGTGTAGTAGTCCGGTACGGGTTACTTGCGGATATATAGAGGGTTTGGAAGAATTGGTCCTAGTATTGGCTTGGTAGGTGCTCTTCCTGTTTGTTATAGGGGTTGCCTTTAGGCTGGGACGAGGAACTAATTGGTTGTATAGTCTAGCCCTTTCCATTTTGACTTAGACTAGATGCTAAACTATAGCCAAGAAGTTCTTGTTCTAGAGGCCTTTTATTGTCATGTTTTGTAGTTAAATACGAGGGAGGATCTTGTTCCACATCGCCTAGAACCATTCCGATTTAGTAACGTTTCCTTTAATAGCCTTAGCTAAGAACCTAGCTTTGAATTTAGGAAAGTTTTTGTGGGGGTGGCCTTTATCCTGCATCTTTATATCATTAAAGCGGTTCCGGGCCTCCTCCGTTTTAGTTCCGGTTATAAAGTATGTCTCAAGACAGGTTAACATTTCTTCCACTAATACAAACTTCTTATTAGTAGACATATAGCGAGGGGTAAGATATGTCCTTGCTAGGCCTGTTGTTTTTAGCCATATATATGTGTACTAAGACTGCTCCGAAGTGAAGTGATTAGCGTTCTCTTGTAGCTTATTGTGTATAGAGGCTCTTTATTGTCGGAATGTTAGATCGGACCTATCATTAAGAGGGTCGGCTTCTAGAACATTCTTGCTTAGCCTGGGAGTTCCTCTAAACGTTATATTTGATACCGGAACAGACATGTTTCTAAGTAGGCCGGGTGGCTCTTGTTCTTGCTATATAACACTATAGTCGTGCCGTGTGCCTGTCTTAGGTCTGTTTTGATTTCTTGTCTATAACCTAGTAGGTCTAGTAGTGTAACCACTATTTGTTTTAAACTCTGTTTCTACAGTATGTTCAATTAACAGTTATAGCTTATCTTGCGAATCTGCTCTGTCTATAGTGTCTGTAGGGGCGGGCTTGTTTCGGTGCTGTCCCGGACCTGAGCCGGCATTGTCCCTACGTATGTCACTGAGCATACGTATAATAGTATCTTGTAAGCGGAGGAAGCAAGTCTAAAGCTCTTCCTGCTCTTGTCGATGTTCTCTTCTCAAGTTATCAAATCGTTCTTCTATCGACTAGATAATTCCTCGTAACTTGCTTGGGTTGGTAAAGTCGCGATAATCGTTTTGTCGCCTAGGGGTAGAGTACCGTCCGTTTCTGCCCCGATAAGCGTTATTACCTTGAGTTGTTGGAATATTTTCTGATAGAGTATTGTCTTGGGAATTATTGGCTTGAGAGTGACTTGACTCTTCTCCGGCACTGCCTATAGGAGGTTCTGATCTTAAAGCTTGGTCGACCATTATAGCGGATCTAAGGTTCTGTTTCTGGGGGGTTGTATTGTACAGAAGATGCCGTTACTGCTCTATGTCTTTGGGGAACCAGGATTGCTTCTATAGGATTATTAGTAGTTGTTCTACCTTTGCGCTACCTTGAGCGTCTTCTACTAGTTGCTTCTGAGCTGATTCAAATCCCCTAGAATCGCTAGCTGTCTATAAGATCTCTGGAATCACGGCTCTGTTAAAATTGACTCCGGGTCTGATCCGAATCGATAACTGGGTGGGATATTATATATGCCGTCCCCGGCTGGCGTGATATTCTTTTTATAATGTTATAGCACTAGCCTTAGTACTGCTCTGAGATGTGTGGGAGCAAATATGAGTCTGATTGTGCTAAGACTAATAGGCTATATCGAAGGATAAAAAGAATATACCAAAAGAGAGAAGAGAAGAGGAGAGAGTCCCTAAGCACTTATAACCTTACCGCACAGGCCCTGGTCCGAAACTACTCCGTTTCCTATCCGACAAACAAGTAGGTCACATGCTAGTCATGTGTTTAGTAACCCACGTGATTAGCAACGTCACAAGTGGCGGCACTAATTTGTTTGCCCTTTCCCTAAGGCTTCTTGCTACTAGTCTTCTTATAGTTTTGTGCTTAATGGCCTGGTTTGCTATAGTCAAAGTACAATTTTCCTTCGTAGCGTCGTGTCTTTTCCTTGTCTAAGAGTTTTCTAGTAACGGAGAGTTGTTTGGTTTCTTCGGATTTGTAGTGTCTATAGGATTTCTATTTCTTGCTATTTCCGGATTTTCTAGAATTCTCTCTTCTAGAATCTTTTCCTCCCTTCTAATCTTGGCGTCGTTTATACAATCTATTATCGGTCTTGACTAATAGCTTAATAACTTCGTTAATTGTCTTTAGTTCGTCTATATGTGCTATGTTGTCCTTAATAAATTCTTTTAACCCCTTAAGGTAGTGGCTGATTAAGGCTTTGGTATCCTATCCTGTCTTGGTTATATGACGTTAGAACTCCGTGGCGTATATAATAGCTGATCTGGTTTGCTTGAGGTTAAACAGGTGTCGAACGGCCGTCTTCTTTTTGTTAATGTCTCCGTATATTTGTCGGATTTCTTTCTTAAATCCTGCGAAGCTCCTAAAGATCTGCTTTGTGACATACATGTCCCCTTCCTTATTTAGGTTCCCAAAATAGTCCCTTAGATAGGGTTTAATCCACTTCTAGGCCTCGCCCCTTAGGTAAGAGGTAGCCTATAGACTTTTCTTATCGCGATCTATAAACTTGTCCTTGTTAAACTTGAAGTACAATTCTAATTAAAGCAGGAATAACTCGAGTTCTTTGCGGTTTTTATAGAATTTGTCTGGAAGGGCTACCTTAAGTGACTTGTTAGCCTCTACCTTAAAGTTTCTAGAATTGTCGATATCTAGTATAGAGACGTTGTCTTCGTCAAGCTGGTTGTTAATCGAAGGGTTCGGGATCGGTGTCGGTAGAGTTAGGTTGGCTAAACTAGCGGTCGGGCTAGTAACCTAGTAGGCGACCTTTAGAGGCATTATCGCTAACTGTTGACTTTAAACAAGGTGCTCAAAGTGTAACGATTATGGGGATACTGGCTAAGCGTAGCCGGGTACTTAGTAACGTTGGTTGGTATTATAATAGAAGTGTGGCAGTCAGGTGGTTGTTTACTTAGAAGTGAACTTATTACTTAAATAGGTAAACAAAGCTCGTATTAAATAACTAAAGTAAGTTGAGCACGAAGCTCCTATCTAAGGAAACACTACGATTTATATAGAACCTTCGTTTCTCCTAGAGTCCTCAAATGGAGGAGCCCCAAAACGAGGAGTCCGACTCCTCGTCTTGGACTCCAACAAACCGGACTCCATCACGTGACAAGGCCACGTGACTTCCCTGTGCCGACTCCCTAGGTTCTCTGTGCTGCCTTGGCAGCCGAGCCTCAGGCCTGGGTCGCACATGATGATGAAATCGTGACAATAATATCCATTTGTTGAATCGCATCAGGTATAGTGACATCTGCAAAGCCTGCCTCTCTATATTGAACATATTGTCAAATACAAAAGCGCTTCTTAAAACCATTAAGCCATCCATTTAAGAACTTAGGTTGTTCGATATCCTTAAATTAAGGGAGGGAGTTCTATAACTTCGCCGCTTGCTCCTTGAGGATATTGCCTGTGATAATCGCTGACCTCTGCTACATCTGTTGTTACCATTCAAATAGAGCCGCCTCAAGTACTGGCCACTCCCTATAAGAACTCCTTTGTGCCTATAGCTTATGCTTATCCGTTTGTATATTATAGTCGTCAAGGTATTCGTATTTTAAGGAGAGAATTCGAGAGATTTGTGACTGATCAAGCTTATGATTATGTTCTGCTTGAAACCAAGTAATGAGCTCGTTCTGGTTCTTTGAGTGGTCTCTGGCGTGTTTGCGGATGATTTTACGATCATGATCAGAGACTGCCTTTCGCTTTTTGGTAATAGAAGCATAAGAGGAGCTTCGAGAAGCCATTTTCGTGTGGTGTTGTTTGTTGAATTATCGTCTCTGACTGGTTGGAAATAGAAAGAAAAAAAAATGCTATGTTTTTATTTACAGGTGGGAGGAGCCTTCATTATATGCTCCAGACCAGACCCCTAGCTCGGGGAGCTGAAAAATTCAACATCTTCCTCCTCTTCCTCCTCTTCCTCCTCTTCCTCCTCTTCCTCCTCTTCCTCCTCTTCCTCCTCCTCCTCTTCCTCCTCCTCCTCCTCTTCCTCTTCCTCTTCCTTGTTGAGATGACCTGTACTCGGCTTTCCCCACTTTTGTATTATATATAGAGGTGGTTCCCACCACCTCAACCAGTATGGAATTTAAGCTGTTCTTACTGCTCTACACCTTATTTCAACAGCAGCCGAGGACGCCGGAATAGCAGACAAGCAAGCTCGAACTTGGCTGGCCATTAGTGAAGACCTCTGTACAGCAAAACACACTAAGGCGGAACACGAGTGCCGCAAGCTTATCGACCTCAGGGGTATTAGTGCCAAAAGAGCACTCCTCTTCGCTCTCCTCACCACTCCGAGTATCTTCCTCTATCTCTTCATTTTCGGCTTTATCACTGTCTTGATCTTGATCTCCATCTTCGTCTTTATTAAATCGCCTGATGAGATCATCGTCATCGCCCTCTTCTATATTATCTTCTTCCTCTTCCTCTTCCTCTTCTTCTTCGTCGGAATCACTACTATCGTCATAGTATAACTCTTTCTCATCTTGCTCATTGTAAACATGCCCACCCACGTCCTCGGCCAATGCCTTGTCTTCCCATACCTGTCTTGGTTCAATTGCGCCTTGGTAAAGCGAATTCCGAGCGCCGATTGCCGAACTTCTGGAGCTAATCTATACGCTCGGAAGAGGAATGCTATGAATCTTCTCCACAATCTCCGATATCTCTGACGAGTTGCCGCTCTGCCTAAGAATCCGAACGGTTTGGGGTAAAATCGGTGAGAGTATATTGTGTTCAGCCAGCAGAGTAGCGGGTGACCTGTGTGGCACATTGTCTCTTCGCATCGGTCCAATGCGCGGTCCAGAGCTACCATCAGCTGCCAGGTCTTTTGCTCATCACATCTCCTGCTGACAAGGTTGATACCTTCATACTCCCCTATCAGAAAGTCTCGGCTGTGAACCCAAGCTGGTCCAACTTCGCTGAGTCTCACCAGCAGATCCCGTCGGGCTCCTTCATAAACATACGCCCACTTTGTACGCTCCATCCATGGAGTAGTGAGCGCTAGGTCCTTTGACCCGGTGTCTTGCATCGCTTGTCGCTCATTATGGGCAATGTGAGCCCGTTCCCTTTGGTGAATAGCCTCAAGATCAACCGAGTCCGAGAAGCTCCGGGGCGGGTTGCCAGGAACGGCTTGTCTAACAATCCAGTACTTTCTGGAAGCTCCAGATACCCAACTTTGCAGGAACACGTCTTGGTACAGGTCATCTGGATTCTTTCGGCGCCTAGAAAGCGGTTGAGGGCGACAAGAAGACACGTGACGAGTGATCGTATCCAGATTGATAGTTCGAGAGTCGCATGTATGGCAAGCGTAGCCGCGGTATACTTTAAGGTACGGATGGCTGAGCGATTGGTCAGGGCGGAGGGGAATGCCAGTGGGATCGGGTATCTGAAGCGAGCGGATTAGGGAAGTTATGTTCCGCCGAGACTCTGGAGAGATTTGGTGTTTCTCCCATAAGTGTGAAGTCACCTGGGAACGTGACACCGCCAAGGCATAACCGCATGTTTTACAGATCAAGACCGGACCTTGAGGATCATAGACCAGGTTAACAGCAGTCAACAAAGATGTTAAAGAGGGGTCCGCCATTGAAGCCGGAAATCAAGAATGCGGAACGTGTCTACAAGATCGGAAAGTGAAGTGAAGGTTCACAGCTATTTCCAGGTCTTTTAGAGCGAGAACAAGTCAGGATAATCTCAATATCAGCAGCAGAGAGATGTTGAGGATCACTTAAGGGTAGTGCACAGACTATTTACGCGTATTCTGGCAGAACCCGACGCGTCCTAAAACGCGACTGAATCGGAGCACGGACACTTTTCGTGTATTCCGGCAGACTACAAGTCGGCATATTTGTTGTAGGTTTTTGTTCAGAGTGCTGCAAGTTCTGTGCCGACTCGAGGAAGTTATTGCAAGCCCTTTTCCACCACATGCAAGCCACCAAAATGAGCAATCATATCAGCAGCATAAAGCTGAAAGGGCTGGAAGAGCTAGTCATTAAAAGGCACTACGCAAAGAATTGGCCAGCATATTTGGAACGAAGAATGTTTGTGCCGGTGCGAAGTATATGTGGCGACTTTCGTGAGGAGGGATATCTGACTGATGAGGATAAGGAGGATAAGGAGTTTATACGTAAGTATAATCAGAGAGAGCTGGAGACATTTGGGAAGCGCGACAATATTAATACTAGTTTCTAATATCTATTCTAAGAGTCTTGGTAGCAGCACGTTAATAGCTCGCCAGATATAAGAAGAATCCTGACCGGCCCAGACAGCACCAACATAGAAAGTGCTAGAATTGCCTTGAAGATTGTTCAGCTCGGTGTAAAATCCAGCCCTGATATCCTCCTCTGGCACATAGTTCATGTAGTAGTCGTGATTGAACCACTCCACGATTTCGTTCTCGCTCTCTGGCATCACCCCATTCGCTATCAAGGCATTCACCTGCTCTTTGAACAAGGCCTGTGCGTCCTCGACGGAAAGCTGGTCCGGCGATCCAATATAAGAGTAGTACGATGAATCGGTGAAGCCATTCGAAACGACTGAAATCACTCCTGGGAGTCTAGGGTTGCCCAGAGTAGATGCAGGTCCAACACCATTGTAGGAAACGTTATTCCACGTTGGGTTGCGGGTGATGGCAATGTGAATGTCCTTTCCGAGAAATTTGCTGAAAAGGTCGCTCTCGTGCGATGACAGGTCCCAGCCTTGGAAGTTCTGAAGGAAAGGAGGCGCAGCCATGACGATCTTGCCGGCCTCAATACAGATGGTGCCGTTAGGCGTGTTCACCACGACAGTCACCCCGGCGGATGAGCGCTTCACAAATTGGGCGGTCGAGTTGAGCATCACTCTGCTTCCCAGGATCTCGGCCGCCTTGATGTAGATTTCATTCACATCTTTTGGTCTATAGCCTCCGGCGGCAAGAATCTGTAGGTATGCTTCGGTAGACTCAAGACCGAAGTTCTTGATAACGTAGAGGGTGGGTTCTTTCCAAATCTCAACTGGCTCAATGAATGTCACTAAGCTTGGAAGAATGGCCTCAAATCCATAATTTGTGGCAAACTCGGAAAATGGCAGGAAAAGTTCCTCGGGAATCGGATCTGGCAGAAAGAATCCGTCGTCTAAGTAGGCGTATTTCTCCGCGAGAATTTCCCTGTAGGTCTGGAAACCCTCAAGGATGGCCGACTGATTTGCTGATGTGTAGTTTGTTACAGCTTCGCCCGTGATAAAATCCACATTCACGGTCGGCCACTGAGCGTAGCTCGATCCACCAGAAGTGACGTTGAGCCTCGCAAAATAATCACGGACAATAGTGGTATTGTGGAAAGCTTGAACTCCCACATTCTGCGGTGTTCCTGTGGCTGGATCGTAGTACGTGTTGGCGTGGCTTCCAATGTAGCTTGACTTTTCGATGATTGCTATATCTTTCCCCTCATCCATAAGCCGAATTCCAGTGTAAATGCCAGAAGAACCACCGCCAATGATAACAACATCCTTCTTGATTGCCTCAAGCCCCACTACCCCTCCCAGGAACAGAAATGAAGTGAGAAAAGTGTTCATTTTTGTGCTTGAAGAAGTTGCTGTGCACGAGAGACGTCGATATTTGCGTGTCGAATTAGAGCGGTGCCCATAGACAAAGTGCGCGAAAGCATTCAATTTATAAAAGTCGTCTTTACCTTCGTATACTTCTGCAAATACCTCCTACCTCATCACAAACCATCTCGGAAAACCGACGATACCCGACGCGGACCCATATTAATGTGCGTACACCCTTGAATGACATGAACAGGCAAGTCGTCAGCAGGAACAACCCACCCTTGCCTGTATAATATAATAGTGACAAGGAAGCATTAGATTTATTGGGAAGAGAGAACAATCCCTACTCCCCGACCGAAAGATACCACCAAAGTCGACGATTCCATGTACAGTACAAGAAGAACATCGATTGGCTTTGGCTTATATAGATTCCCGTGCACTTCACGTTATTCAAATATGTACTACGCGCTCTTGAATATGGGTGATTCTCAGCCCATCCAATGGCGAAAATGCATCTGCAGGGACACAAGCTTATTTGCAACATAAACACGTGTTCATCAAATGATTTCGCTGTTGCCCGAAAGTCCGGTCGGTGGCGCGAAATGTGCGAACCGAGGAAACCACTCTTATAAGGTTTAAACGATCTCTGCGCACAGCCGCTTGAACAAGGCCCTTTTTTCTCTTCGACCTATGAGTCCAACCCTACCCCGGAGCCTTCTTGTCAAAAGTTATCAAAAATGGTTCACGACCTTGGCACTCGACTAAAGCGCATAACGAAACCCCTATTTCGTTCGGTATTCGATAGTAGGCACTAAACTCGAATCTGGGCATTACCACTACTGTGGCGCCGTTAAGCAAGTGTATGCATGAAAACATATGAACTCCGTAGATATAGTCGAAAGGCTGGAATCCAATGGTGGTTGATTCCCTGTTCCACTCGTCGCCGATCTGGCGCGTCCAATGCTGGCTGTTCACAATGATGTTCTTGTGGGTTAACATGACTCCTTTAGCACGGCCTGCTGTGCCGGAAGAGAAACACATGAAAGACAAACGGCTATCCGCATCTTCTGGTTTGATGGTGACGAGCTCACTTGCTAGGCATGTCGACGCAAGGCGTTCTGCGAAATATTCTCGAGACGTTGAGAGAAACAAAGTTGGGCTGTATGTTCGAAGACCGACATCAGAATATATACACCGGATACCGAATCAGAAACCTGTCGAGAGGAGATTGCACATTTTAACATGAGAGAGCTGGTAGAGATGGAAATCTAAAAGCTACGAGGCAACCTGCATGCGCCCTCCCTTTGTTTGCCTTTTCCAAACTCAGCAGTCTGTCTTGCTCGCTTTTTTTTACTCTGCAACTATGCAGGATGCCAACTTCAACCGACTTCTCCAGCTGTGCCAAGAAGAGGGACGTCACGTGATCCAGACGTCCACCAAGTTGTCGGAAACCCACGTCGTCTGCCACTATGGCCCTTTCCCGGACCTCAAGACCCTCCATCGTATCTTATCCACACGGTGGATGGCAAGGCTTGATGTTTTCTTGTATTCACTTGGCCTAGAGCAGAGCAACAGCGATCCGAAACGGTGGAACAACTAGGGCTGAGATATGAACTATTTGAGCACGAATCAAGTATCAGGGCCTTGAACGAATCGAACCTGAATCTAATTAGGGGTTCGATTCGACTGAATCAAATAATAATAGCTTCATATTCGCTTTATTTGCGGGGTTTTGAATCGTTACACGTGACCCGGAAAAATATTAATACGGCCCGATGACTTGACATCATGCATCCGAGTGATCGCGAGTTACCCCTCTATACTTTATTTACATTATCTTAATCCAAAATCCAACTATAACTACTCTCCGCCCATAATCCTGTCTCATTAATCGATTCTATTTCCCGAGGGCTTTCATTTACATCTTCGGAGCACGATTTGGAGCAAAATTAAGTGTATAGGATAAGTGTGGGATCACTCTAATACGGGGCACCACCGCGTTCTGACGCGAGTGCCTATTGTATTCTTGAGTGATCGATTGTTGGGTTCAGTTCTAAGTCTAACTATGGTGAAACTAAGAGTACATATGACCCCTTAGGGTCACGTGAACGACTTCGTCTCTCCTTCAAGCGAGCATGTGACCCGCTCCAGTTAATTGGACCAACAGTTAGCTAAGCGGCTGGGATCGTCGCCACCAGCCACTATTGGCTAGAATGTTTGAAGCTTTCGGATTTCGGGATTGCCAAGATATCCCGGTCCGTCAGCAGGGGTGACAGCATCGACAAGTTCTGGTCAACACAACTTTCTTCTCCAATTGTCCCCGTCACCAACTCGTTGGAGTAGTATCTCTGATCTTCAAGTCTGCTATAACGAATTTTCAGCTCAGATTTGCGACTTCTGGCGATATCCACCGAGCAAACATGGACCACCATACATCAGCACCTCAGGGTACACCGGCACCGTATGGAAAAGCCTGTGCCAATTGTGCTCGATCCAAATGCAAGTGTATCATCCGCCATGCTGGTGGACCTTGTGAAAGGTTAGAAATATTGTAGCAGTAATATTACATCCTGTTTTACTTACAAGGTTCAGGTGCCGTCGTCTGAACACCGAGTGCCGTCCAGCAGAATCAGTTCGACGACCTCGGAGTTGGCGAAAGCCTGTGGCGTCCAGAACGGCACGACTCGAGGAAAAGCTAGACGGGCTGGTGTCTCTGATTAAAGCTGGAAATCAACCAAACGGGGCTTTGAAAACAGCCCACGAAATTGCTCAAGAGTATTCTTCAGCCCGTGGGCCTTACCAGCCTGTATCAGCCTTGACGCCCTCCACTGAAGGTTCCGCCGGGTCTCCATACAATATTCAATCCCTAAGCACAGAGTTCGAACCCTCTCCAGACGAGGCAGAGAGATATCTCATCGATTTCCAGACCCACAAATCCAAATATTTCTCCTTTATTCACATCCTATTCACAACAGGAGCGCAAGATCTCCGACGAGAGCGGCCGCTTCTATGGCTTTGCATAATGTTAATCAGCTCGAAATTGGCACCACAGCAACAGTCTCTGACTACCCGAATACGCCAAACTGTGGCACAAGAGATGGTTATTGAGTCCGAAAAAAGTCTTGATCTTCTGCTGGGAATTTTGACGTTTTGTTGGTGGTAAGTTATTTCGTCTCCTCCAAAGGGCCTAACTTATCATCTTACCTAGGGCCCATCGCCAAGGGGACACGAAAGGATTTCTGAGTATCTTTACTCAACTCGCGGTATCTTTGGTCTTTGACCAAGGTCTAAATAAACAAGTCCGCAAAGACTTCCGACCTCTGTTCTGCGTAAAAGCGAACTTTTCAAGGGCTCCTACTCCTCGAACAATGGAAGAGCGGAGGGCTGTTCTGGGCTGCTTCCTGGTCACATCGGTGTAAGTTTAACGCTTGAACCCCTCCACAAACCCACACTTATTGATTCAGGATATCTTCGTTCGTTCAAAAAATCGATGCACTTCGATGGACACCGCACATGGATGAATGTCTCCAAGTCTTGTATGAACGAAAAGAATGTTTTAATGATGAGATCTTGGTCCAACAAGTACGGCTGCAGTTGATAACTGAGCGAGCGAATCGGGCTCTGTTAGACGACGGAATATTAGAATCAGCGAAAGGTGTCACGAACCCCGCGTTCTTGGGTCTCGAAATCTTCCAATCCCAATTACACGGTGTCAAGAATGATCTTCTCGCTCAACCCCAAACTGATGGTTAGTTTGATTTCCCTTGTCCCATGTCCCTACTCACATTACAGCAGACGTGGTGTTGCTTCATCTTTACAGTGCCGAGTTAGAAGTCTTCCTCCCACCCCCATTCCTCCAAGGAACCTTTCACCCACGAAAATCCGTCGATCCAGGTCTTCAAGCAATCAAGTCATGGTTCGACAGATTTTTCACGATACCAGTAGCCACTTATGCCGAACTGCCCTTCTCCATTCTCTCACAGCTACTTCGCTGCCAGGTTATGCTCTCTCGGCTTATAAGTCAGGAAGGTTCAGGGTGGATGGAGAATAGTGTTTGGACAATTTCAGATGCGCTCTCTACAATAAATCGGGTGATTGAAAATCTAGAGCAGGTTGCAGAACTGGCCAGGCTAGATAACAGTGGCTCTCCGGATGGAGACGTATTCTTTCGAACAGCGCAGATCTTTCGCAGCATTCGGCCGGGCATGGGGTCACTGTTGATTCAAGATGACCTTACCATCCCTTCGCAAGGTACTTCTCGTGATGCTGTGGGGATGGATTTTGACGATGATTGGCTTATGGACCTCATCCTATATCCAAACAATTGATAGATGTCAACCAGTCCAACAAATCCTTGCACATAAATGATGTACTTACACCACAATACTAGTTGCTCATCACCAAAATAATCGGCTTATAAACAACGTTCTTGAGGTATGGGTCTGGTGAAGAGTAACAATTCCTGTGACGAATACTTGATGCACGTAAAACTCCCCACTTCTAACCCAGTGATCTTCAATGAAGATGTCGAATTTACGGTGGAGTGCTGAATTCGTGCTGTTCCAGGTATGGGATATGATTGGATGCTCGGGTTTGGCTAGATACTCTTCCCTCAATCCCGGCCGGTGCTTACACAACCCCAAATTGCGTAGCCCCTTCTACTTGATATAAAACATGTGCGACATTACAAACAAGTACGCCCGCATTTCAAGATAGAAAACTCTTCAGACTCATTCTGTTCTTTTCAAACTTCCTGGTCGAGTACATTTCCCGCAGCAAATTAGCACGGCTTTGCAAACAACATGGCCCCATCAGCACCACCTTCTCTCAGTGATAAAAGAGGCTCTGAGTTTAAGTCCGAAGGGAGTAAGGAGCAAATCTCCGTCCCACCCTCTGATCACAGCGAAGTAGAGTCTCAAGAAGATTCTCGGGCAGTGCAAGCTCCTCCGTCAACGCAGGATGAAGAATGGGTGTCTGGTCTAAAGCTTTTCGCAATCATGACTGCCATATCACTCGTGTGTCTACTCATGCTGCTAGACACATCAATTATTGTCACAGTAAGTTCCACGTCCCTCTCATTTCTGCATAGCTAATGAGTAGGCCATCCCAAAAATTACAAACGACTTCCACTCTCTGCCCGATGTTGGCTGGTACGGTTCCGGATACCAAGTTGCATCGTGCGCTGACCTTTTTCGTTACGTCTGTACAGTCTAACGTTACCCCAGTGCCGTCTTGCAACCGCTGACAGGGAAATTCTATGCCAACTTTAACTCCAAGGTCTGCACGCCACCCTTTCTGGTATGCAGATAGCTTACATCTAACTCTAGTGGAGTTTCCTCGTCTTCTTCGCCATCTTCGAACTAGGCTCTCTGCTGTGTGGAGTGGCCAATTCATCAAAGATGTTAATCGTAGGCCGTGTCGTGGCAGGCATGGGAAGTTCTGGTATCATGAATGGAACTTTTACTATCATTGCTGGATGTGTGCCTATGCCAAGAAGACCAGGTATGACCTCCTCAAAAGAAAGGTTGTCTTGTCGATTAACCATTCTAATAGCTCTCACGGGACTTGTTATTGCTGGTAAGTCTACTCTTCTGATCTGTACTAAAACTTTGCTCAAAAGGGTTGTAGTCTCGCAGCTCGGTCTTATAACAGGGCCAGTACTTGGTGGGATTCTGACAGAATACACGACTTGGAGATGGTGTAAGTTATCCTGCTACATCCCTCTTTCAATTTTCTAATCCCTCGATGCCAGGCTTCTACATCAATCTCCCCATCGGAGGATTCGTCGCAGCCCTCTTAGTATTCACGCACGTCCCTGACCAAATCCCCAAACCCGCTCCTGTAGCAGTCCTCAAAACCCTCCCATCCAAACTCGACCTCATCGGATTCGCTCTCTTCGCACCAGCTGTTGTCCAGCTACTTCTTGCTCTGCAATGGGGCGGCATCACCTACGCTTGGAACAGCTCAAAGATCATCGGGCTGTTCTGTGGAGCTGGGGCAACGTTTATTGTCTGGCTTGCGTGGGATTATCACAAGGGCGATAAGGCAATGATCCCGTTCTCGCTGGCGGGGAAGAAGATCATATGGTCTAGTTGCGTAACTTATGGTCTCTTCATGGGCCAACTATTCACGATCTCGTACTATCTACCTATTTATTTCCAGGCCGTGAAAGGCGCTTCGCCTACCATGAGCGGTGTTTATGTTCTTCCGATCGTCGGGTGTCATATCCTGGTCGGGTTGAGTTCTGGGGTTTTAAGTAAGTACCAGTTTGTGAAATTCCGTGTTTTCTGCTGACAATCTGCAGTTGGAAAAGTAGGATATTACTTACCCTTTATTGTTGTCGGGTCTATGCTGGTGTCCATCTCAAATGGTCTCTTATCTACGCTCTCCCCTGAAACCTCGACCGGGAAATGGGTCGGATACCAGATCATCGGCGGCGTCGGTCGAGGTCTCGGAATGCAACCCGTAAGTTCTTTCGTCGATCTCTGAGTACTAGCTAACACTTTTCTCAGCCTATCATAGCTGTCCAAAACAACTTACAGCCAGCTCAAATCCCCATCGCCATGGCACTCCTCATGTTCGCCCAAGCGTTCGGGGGTGCATTATTCCTGAGTTTATCCGACACTGTTTTGACTAACAGTCTAAAATCACTCCTTCCAAAATATGCCCCTGCGGTAGATGCTCAAGCTGTTATTGATGCTGGTGCTACAGGATTCCGGGCTTTTCTTAATGGGACGGAGTTATTGAACGTGTTGGTGGTGTATGCGAAGAGTGTAGATCGTGTGTTTTATTTGACTGCTGGTGCTGCAGTGGGCAGTTTTGTGTCTTGCTGGTTTATGGGGTTCAAGGATATTAGGAAGAAGAGGGTGGTTTCGAAAGCATAGGGTGGAAATTCACCGACATCTTTCAATAGAGATAGATGGTATCTGATGGCACGACGGAATATTTTGGTGAGTAAGACACCAGAGTATTCATCCAGTAAAGTCGAAAAGGTAACAATCTATATAGCCGGTGGGAAGTTTTGGCGCTGCTGAATGGGTGTTAGAACCTAAGCGAGAGAAAAGGGGGGAGGGACGCTATGACCTGTCATGGGGTGGATATCGAGCAAGCTGGGATCACGAAAAAAGAATTGTATTTGAGCGTTACGATGGAATTTGTACTAGATTGTACGAAAACATTCGATTTTTCTTCATATCTCAAACTGAACATCTCGCCAACAACGAATATGACAGCGAAATTGCACCTGATCTTACACCTTGTCAGAAGGTTCTCCTCAGCACAGGATTTTCGAGTACAGAGCTTAATACCCTCTTTGGTGTTGCATCCAACGTAAGACATTGTGTAAAGACCAATGAGATCTTGCTCTATATCGAAGAGGCGTTGCTTCTCGAGGATTTTGTGCCTTGTAGCGCGCAAATCATGTGGCGTATGGGTCGCCGGAATGTAAAGCTTTGAACTAGCTCTCGTTGTAACGGTGAAATACTTCACCGTAGTCATCCCAAACAAAGTATGAACCTCCTGAGATGATTGAGTCGGCCCAAATATCACAACATATTATTATTCTGTACATCTAACTCGTGCTGCCTCAAAGAAAGTATGTAATTGTACAGAACAGAAAGAAAAACCAATGCTCATACCAGAAATTATTTGTCTCTGCCCCAATGATCTCGAATTAACTTTTTCGTCTACTTCTCTTGATAAGTATTATTAAAGCCTAAGAGGATAGTAACCCCCTCAAGCTTAAACCCCACCGCTCAACCTCTCCGCTGTTCCTCTACCCATCATTTGAACATCGTCGCTTCCATCCGAAGTAAACTTCCGTGCACCAATATACCACAAATTGCAGACCACTAAAACGAAAGCCATGGGTACAGCATCAAAGACGTAGAGAGGCCACTCATGTTTGAGGAGATAACCATCATCTGCAACAAGTCAATCGGTAAATTCATAGCCAGACTCAGATCACCAGCTAAGAAAGATAGGAATGACTTACCACCAAGAGCATACTCAATAACCCTAAACACATTCCTGAACGTAATAAGGATACTAACACCATACAACAAGAACAAGAATCTCTCCCAATCCACACCTCCAACAACAAGCTTCCCCCCAGTCTTCCGAACGCGCTTGTGAAAAACAACCCCAACAAGCATGAATACGCCAAAAATAAAAATCTGCGCTGACAGCCCAACAAGCACAATTATATTGGCAAGATCCAACATGGATTTTGATGTCGTGTTTCCCATTATCGCTGCACCAATCAGCTGGACAAGGAAACAGGCGATATCGCCGGCTACGAAAATTATCGTAAGCCATTTTGGTCGAATCATGGAGCAGGATTCGTGGCCCGTGAACCGAATTATTCGACCGAGGAACATGTAGACCGAGGCTGCGAAGAGGATAGGAGCGAGGAGGATGAGGATGATTTGGATCAGGAAAGGGGTTTGGGCCAAGGGTTGTTTGCTGCTTTGTGCGCGAGCAGAGTAGCCGATTACTTCAACTGGAATTTGTTAGTTGGGAACGATAAAAGATTAAGAATGTCTATCAGATTGAGGGTGAGGTTCACGTACAGACTGCACCAATGCTGAAGGGAATGCAGAACCATGTTCGGGTTGTATAGAGCCGGAAGAGATGGAGAAAAAGGAGGAAGCTGAATAAAATAGCGATGATTATACCACCTGCGAGAGATGGTTTGTAGGAGTAGAAGTCCCCTGGACTATCTGATGCTGCCATGGTGGGAATAGATGCAAGAGAATCGGTTCAAATGCAAAGAGAAGTGTGATAATCCAAGAAACAGAAGTCGTGGTAATGTATTTAATGGCTTCGATTTGTCGCAAGCAAGACGGGCAAAAGGTATGTAGAGAAATCATGAGATGAGGACCGTGAGGTAGTTGGAAGACATGCCATATTTAAGGCATATTAGAATCTTGCAATTTTCTCCCAAACAAACGTTTTCCGATTGTGAAACTGGGGGTAGTCGTCACGTAGCCAGGCTGAGCGTCTAGATTTGATGTTTGCAAAGTGAATCATCGCCATGATGGTTCGTGTACTCGTAACCTGAACGGTATGTAAGACGGGCATTTTTGTATTGGGGTTGGGGAACTGGTTGTTATTCTACCAGGCAGGGGGGATAAACGAGAACGAGAACGAGAACGAAACTAGTATGGAAGGAGTCTAGACAGGGTCGCTTAATCTCACCACCACAACACTCCCAATTGGAGGATGACCCCTATATTTGCGAAAGTGAAGGTTAATATGAAATGTAGAAGTCGAGAAAATAAGCTTTATTTTAGCTTTAGCTCGCACCAGTCGGCCTTGCCATTTCTTCTACGTGTTTCGGACATTGACCACAGAACCAAAGCACGCCTCTGTGAGAACCCAACATAATCCTATATGCTACAAGAGCAGCATCATTACAACCAAGTTGCTACGACTATTTAGGAGCCTGTAGTTTCCCATATCCTGAGAGGTTTTAACCCCTGTTAAAACTCCCATGCTCCGAGAAAGTGTATGCATCCACGTGTTTTCTCTCGACAGATTTCCCAGACACAGCGACCGAAACAAAAACATTCAAAACCATTACAAGCTTCACCCGGATAATCCAACTTGCTTTCGACACCATCTTGACATCCTCTCCAAATCACCGCCGTATCCGACAAGTGTAGCTGATAGCTCTTGGACAAGCCTCGATCCAGAATACTTTTTCCACCACATGTCATCCGTGATATAAAGAAGTACACCCCAGTGCATGAAAATCATCATGGCAATGGGTTCGCCTCTTTCTAACTCAGATCTAAAATCCGAATCAACCTTAACTATCCAGAGAACTGCACACGTTTCTCGATGAAAAACTGTTTCCAGGCCCTGTATCGCATTCTCCAAAGTTTGCTGCCTACGGCTGCCGTGACTGATCTGTGTGTCCAACATATGGCGCAAGTCTGCGGCGGGAGCCCATTCTCCAATGAAGGTGGACTTTGGTTCAACAACACCGAAGAACCTATGGAGTGGACCCTGCTCAATCCAATGACGAACAAGTCCGACGATAGATGAGACGCCATTCATAAACTCGACAAGTAGTAGTACAGTTTCAGAGGTAGGTTTGACTTGCTCACAATCCGTGGGCAGTAGGGGTGATACAATAGCGCAAACCATTATCAGGACGGAACATATGAAGACGGCATCACAATTCGATGGTGAGATGTTGCTGAGTGCCGTGCGAAGACCCAAAAGGCTTTGATTTTGGTGTTGAAGGGCTGCGCTAACTAATGGACGGACAGCCTCAGGATCTTCCATTGCGCTTGCCATATGAAGTAATGTCATGGCGAATATGGCTTCCATGAGATAATCATGCCGAAGAGCTTCTTGACCCACATGCTCTCGAAAAAGTTCGGATCCTTCTCGTGTAAAGCTATGGCACGTCCGTGTTGACCAGTAATGCATGAGCCCTACATCCGTGATTGAGATTGGCTCATGTAGCGATGTAGTCGAACCTGGTACTGTGTATGGGCTCGAGACCGGATTAATAGACAGGTCGGTGGACGAGGGTGTTACGGAGATCGGACCAAACGACCCGGGGGAATCGTTTTCGTTCACAGCATGGATTTTCTGAGGGGATTTTCGAGAGAAAGTACACTCGTCGCCTCGGTTGGTGCAGTTCATGCATCGCAGTGCCTTCTCGTCGCATTTTACGCGCCGCTTTCGACACTGGTCACACCCGAATCGCGATTTGTGATGCGGACGCCTTTTAGGCATGGTTTAGGAGAGCTGGTCCAGTCAGCGAGGACGAGAATACAACCGACAGAGAACGAACGAGAACGGTCGTATGAATGAGGGTGAGAAGAACGAACGAGAACGGGACAACAGACCAAAACAGAACAGCAAACGAGAACGAGAATTCAAATGAGAGCGGTTAGAGTTAGTGGAATGGGATTTGCGATGAATGTATACCTCTTCTGCACTCGTTACATTTATGCCTACGTACCTCGGCTTTCAGGCATGCTCAGCCTCGAGGTGGTGACGAATCGCCAAGATCATACCTCGCTGACCTCCTTCCACCACCTCCATCACCTCTCAACTTTATCTCCAACTTCATCCGCCAACGCCCGCCAACTTATGCCAGTGAACCAATTAACTACACCTCTATCAACAAAACCATCTCCACCAGCAGCAACATCTCCACCAGCAACACCTCTGCCATCAACAACACCTCTGCCATCAACAACACCTCTGCCATCAACAACACCTCCACCAGCAGCAACACCTTTGCCATCAACACCTTCGCCTGTTGCAAACACTACCTGTATCAACAAGAAATCCTCCACCAGTAGGAACACCTCCGCCATCAACAACACCATTTCCACAAACAACACCCCTACGAATAATATTTTCACCACTATCGCCAGTAAGGTCTCCACCGCCACGAACGCCATCCCTGCCAGCTTTTCCCGTTCGTTCCACCCTAATGTTGCACCCCCACACTCAAGGTCACGGATTGGAACATATTTGCAGATTCGATTCCGCAGAAAGCTACGTACGAGCACATGGTGGGAGCTGTTACATAGGCGTGAGAAACGGCTGAAGAACAACGGCACGCTGACTATAACTTCATATGCTCGCGAGGAGAAATTTGAGACCCCTAAACAATGGATTCGTCTCGGCACGGTGGGTTTTGTTAGCAAGGGACACTTTGGCCCCCACGTGACCTGGTGAGTCATGTGGTGACTCTATTGTGCATTACTGCCTATGGGTGCCTATAGCCTAGAGGGCTATATATATTAGATGTCTTTAGCTATAGTTTTGATGAATTGATGCTTCCTGACAAAATTCCTAACAGGTTTCAGTTGGATCCCAGATCACGTGTAACTGCCTAATAGGCAGTCATAGGCAACCATGGCTATTGTCACGTATATAAGAACACCTAGTCACCTAGGTCTTACAATTAAGCCTGCTACCACATACAATTCAACTGTTTCTCTCCACTCAGGGACGGACGTTAGAGAGGTTGGAGTCGGCTACCTAGTTGGGAGGCCAGAACTGGCCTCGGGTAGTTCCTCGCCTGGCATCTCGTTTTGGAACCTTAAACTTACTACTTACCGGACCCACACAATCGCGCATTTCTGCTTACACACAGCCATGAACTTATTCTAGAAACTTGTAGCAAGCGTAAGAGAAAATAGATCATGACAATGAAGACAACTGACTATGATTTGGAAGCTACTGATTGTAAGCGAGTTTATTTTTGAATCCGGCCCACTTGGGCTAGAATCCGTGAAGCTCTCACATCAGAGTAAGTAACGCCCTCTTCATCGACTTCTGCCATTTCTTTCGAGCGCCCTGCCGTTCCTACCTTGATATCCCATGTGTGGGTCGACCCTTCCTCCCGTCTTGTCTGTATGCTTTGCGTACAGCTCACCTGCTTTGTAACCAGCAAAAGCACCGGCCGCGCTAATCACTGCTATACTCAAAGCATTGCCCGAGCGTGAATGATGCACTTCGCCATCTCTGCGATCCTATAGTTCTTTTCCGCCAACTACTAGAGCTGCAAAACTTATAGCTCCAATTATCTTCTCATTTCGAGACTCGCCAGTTCCCCCCCAAGCAAAACTCTCGTAATCATGTCGTGTATTTGCCATGTCTGAGGACTGCTGTACGTCACTAACAGGTGCGCGATACGGTGAGCCACGGTCAACCGATATAGCTCGCAGCGATGGGCCATATCGATCATCCCGAACTATGGTACGTTGTGGCATATGAACTACCGGACGCAATTGTTGGTTGAATGCTTCTTCCAGTTTGGAGATCAGTACGAGCTGATAAGGCCTTATATTGAATAGTACTTGCGAGTGTTTTATAAATCAAATGATATCAGTGATGATACTGCATGTTAAGTGGCAAAGATATCTCCAATTGTGACGTCAGAACATGTACACTTGATCTTGGCAGTTCCCCACAACCTTTACATGCAAATCCAGCGTAAAGTACGTCATTTCTACATCCGACTCATTTATATAAAACACGATCCGGTTTTTATGCATGAACCCATGTGCTCGGGCCAATTGACTTGTAAGGCATTGCTTTTCTGAGTTACTTCGAAGTATGTTCGTCAGATCAGTTGGCGAACACCCGTTTCACCACAGAGGGAAATGGCCTTCAAAAAAAACAAAACAAAAGGCTTTGATATAGCTATTAAAGACATGCTAGTTACCGAAGAGCGCAGTCCATACGCCATTTTCCGCCTCGACCTTGTCTTCAGAATTCTTCTTTTGCCGTTAAGGCTTCCACTCCCCATACGGTACGTACTAATGGTTTAGTGCACCAGTTTCACCTTACTGCCATATTTCATTCCACTTTGCCTCCAGTTTCGACAACTCTGCGTCCCTATCCATTGCGCCTCGAATAATCCACTATTCCTGTTGTACTTTCGGGGTTGGTCAATAGGGAAGAGTATGATTCCCTTATAGTTTAAAAGTCTATAGAAAAGGAATGGAAGAACGGGAGGTAAGGCGAGGCTGCCTTCGTTAAAGTCACCCCAGGCTAGAGCTAGCAGAAGGCCGCGCTTATCGTGCAAAAGTTTTTTTTTATCGCGCAAGAACTTACGCAGCGGCTACATCTACGCTATTCTTACTAGTCGCACATTGCCTATACTACCCGGTAGATGCCTCTAGTCACATGATGCCGCGCTAATCTTCCTCCACGACATATATATTCATGCTCGCTTGGCCCCGCCTGTGCCTCCAACTCCACCCATTTTCATCGCATTTTTTAGCCTTGCATCATATCTTATTCTCCAGACAGCATTTTCATATGACCATGTCCAAAAAATCCCAAAGATTGAAGGCGGGGTGAGGCGGGGGAACGGCACGAACCTGAATTGGAGAAAAGGCTGCCTTCGTGCCGCGCCAAGTGGGACATACATGTCAGACCAACGGGCACGGGCCTTGGCAATCCCACTTCCATCGCTGGTGTCTGCAGTAGTTATGCTGGTCGTCTTGGCAGTTTATCAACACTTTGTCGGTTCTCTGAAACACCAACACTTTCAAATTGTATTAATTCCATAGCACAAGCAGATTCATCGCCCGCTCAAAGTTGCGCCATACTAGCTGCTATTGGCCGTTCAAAAGCCATGATGCAATCTTGGGATTAGCTCGTCGCCGGATGACACGTTTCTCTGCGCAAACTTTAGACTAATCATCAATCGGCAGCCTGCCACTCAGCCCACCATATCTCAGTTTGCGCAATTAGTTCCTAACACAGTTCTTGACAGTCCAACATGTCATCATCGTCTGAACTCTCCTCACCAGAACTGTCGCAGTTCGATAACTTGTTCTAATGCCATGTTCGTTCTAGCCAACTTTCACCCACCCCTTTAAGGGCGTCACTGTGACTAAACTCGTAGGGTGAGACGAAGCCCATCCTCTCCTCTACCACTTAGTATCAAGTTTTATCGTTGATCCGGCCTGTCATTAGAACCTCACCTGAATAATGAGAGGTCGTGAATTGCAGAACGGCACATGCTCTATATTTAATGCCGTTACAGAGGAATATCTGCCGAGAAAGGAGCGTTTTCAGGTAGATATGGATTTGATTCTCTATGCTTCCTCTGATTTTAATTGTCTTCGATCACGCCTCATCCCCCTAAACTCCAAGACAAAATTCAGACGAAGGTCGCCCAAATGTTAAAGTTGACTATATTAAAGATTAATGATTTGGGCCACATAAAAGGCAGTAGCATACTTCAGTAAAGGATATATTGCTCTGGTTCTCTTGTCGAGATGTTAGCAGACCTACGCCCTGGACATAGTCTCGGTGTCCCGAAGGAGACATACCAAAATTCCAATCCGTCTATTATATAGCGTCGGAATGTCAAAATAGCCTTAAGATAAGATCGGCGATTCCATAAATGATAGTGAGGAATAATATCGTAGGCATTTTTTGACGGTGGTTTTTTTAATGTTGGTATTGTAGAATATCAAAGCAGTCGTGGGCCAGAAGGAGGCCGCCTCCACGAAGCCGTAGTATAGAAGTGATGTAAGTTACACGACAGGAGCTCAGCAAATCCTCACTTCAAGATGAGGCTACTAATCAATGCTTGCTTTAATTCATAGCTCAGTATCGTAATTTATTTGGTTGCTTTTCTTGGCATTAGTTGGGGTCCCCGTCCTATTTGTAGTCAGTACGACTTCCTCGTTCTCTCTTCCCTACCTTATCGCCTTTCCCAAGTCATTAATATTAATTTCAGCTTTAAATTTATAACGAGGCAGGAACCAGGACTTGCAAGGGTTCTGTGGCTTTGCACCCCGCTTCTTACCAGACCAAGCAAATGTCAGCCGCATTTTGCAGCCAGATCACGTGGCAGGAGGGTCATCTCACGGTCCAACGCTGGCACTTTCCTATCTAATAGAATGTACTTTTCCAATACAATCGCCCTCTTGCGATGTGCAACAAAATTTGAAGTGTGTCAGTAAAAGATGTTGATTAGAAGAGCAGAGTGTCGGTGAGTAGAGGAGGCGATTGCGAAGCGCAACAAAAAACCCCCAGTAAACGTTTAACAGTATTCGCCGCCTAGTAAACATTCCAGTGTCTAATTGGTCTCCACACAAGACCAGTCGCCAAATGGAGACCAGTGACCTACTATATGACTGGTCTTGCCTGAGGGACTGGTCTTATACGGGCGACTGGTCTCATCTGGGCGACTTGGTCTATCTTCGATGGCGGTTTCTTGGTGACTAGTAGCGATGTGCAACAGAAGCTTTTCCAGTTAATAGCGACCGCCTCGCGAGAAGAAAGAGTTAAATCTAGACGGAATCGTGGAAAAGGTGTCTGAAAATTTAAAATAATCTTTGACATAATGACTGCCGATATCTGGGCTCTTCTATAAGCTCTGTTCACGTTTACGAATTCTCTTCCTGACTCTGCTCTCGCACTTCCATCCTCCTTGGTTGACCCCATTTAAACACCTCACTTTCGAAGCCTCCTTTACAGAAATTTAAAGTTCTTACTTAAAACCATCTCCTCTGGGTTTGAAAGCCACAATTGTTCATTCCATTATTTCTTTTGGTTGAAGTTGCGAGAGTCCAGCCTGACAAGACAGCAGTCGGATATCGCCCTTTTTAATCAACTTGCGCAAAGTATCGTATGTCTAATAAGCAGCTTCAGCATGCTCCCTTTAATTTTTATAGTACTTGAATCTTACCGTTGTTTCCCCATTATCTAGCTGGTGCAAATATGTCACAAGCTAAGCTTTGATCCACCCGTTCCGAGTTAATGCCAGAAATTTAGGTGCCTCAAAACTCACGAAGTCGGACTGAGCAAGTGCTGGGAGAAGGTAGCACTCGCACTATATAGTATTATAGAACTCAGTCATAGGGAAAGGATTGTTGCGGAGAACATTCCCAACTTAGCATCCTTAGCAGAGCAATTACAATATCTACACAGACCCCATCACTCATTCAAGCATAACATAAGATCATCGTGAAAATTACAAACCCTAGCACCATCAAGAACCTCCGAGCAAAGGACCCACGCACCCTATAGAGCCATATTGACCGTGCAATCGAACAGAGCAAGAACAAACACATTGAGAATAGTCGAGTTGAGTCAGCGAATCAGCTCAAGAGCGGAGACCTGAGCATTAAGACCACTAACATTAAAGAGGCCGAGGCACTCCAGCAATTTGCTGACGACTGGTCAGGAAGAACCGGGAACGGTGCTTTAGTCCGGGTTCCAACATACGGTATCATCGCACATGGAATACGCACGAGATCAATGGACATGACAAAGTTCGAGGTGGTCAAGGACGAGTTACTGCAGGACAACAAACCATTAGCTAATATCAAATACATAGGATGGCTTTCAAGATCGGCGCCAACGAAATCAGCGTCATGTATTATTGTCGAATTTACTCGGCCAGAAGACACGAACAAAATCATCGACGAGTGATTGATCTGGCAAGGGGAGGTCTTCCAATGCGAGAGATACGACAGGCAGTGTTGCCTGAAGCAATGCTATAAGTGGCAGAGATACGGTCACATGGGAACCCAGTGTATGGCACAAACCGCATGTGGCTATTGCGCTAAGCTACATAGCTCGAAGGATTGCCCTACCAAAGCCGACAAGGAGCCCCCGAGGAAGTGTGCTACCTGCAAAGGACCCCACGAGGCCTGGAACAACAAATGCCCGGTCAGGAAACAAAGCTGGCTAAGGTCAAGTCGGCCTATGACTCACGTCAACTTTGTCCCAACGCGACGAGGAGCCGAACACAATAACGCCCCGGTCCCGAGCGGAACTTTATGGAATGTATCAATAGTCGGAACAGCACCAAGATATCGCCGGCCACGGGTATATCCTACTTTGTCGCAGAGCGGACGAGAAAGCAGGAGCGTATCCCCCCACAAGAGACTACCAAAGAGGATCAACACAGGAAACGAGAATAGCGTGGCGGAGGAGGAGAACGAGGACGTGATCATAGTGGAGAGCAGCCAAAGACCATAGAGGGTCATAATCCCTACTAGAAGAGCCTTGGAGGCTATCTCAACGAACACACACCTCAGACCCCAAAACCGAGGAGAGAGCAATGAATAAGAGGGAGGACTTGTTTGCAAGACTAATTCTTATATCCTACGTGCCATATAACATATGCGATATCTTTGGCAGTATTCACTACATCCACCACCTAGCTAAAAAGTCCTGGTACTACCACATTATCACCTTTGTCTTCACCTTCGTCATGGCCGCCAAGCAGGGTCTCTGTAGTTGGCTCTAATGATTGCAAAGTCCCTTGCGAGAGAGCTAGGTAGAGCCAGTCGCTCCCTTGTTCTGTCGTTACCTCCACTAGCTCCGGAACATCTTCCTGGCACCCTAGTGTGGTGGATGGTAGGATTGCGATGGCTCTCCTTTTTGCGCTAGAGCTGATCTGAGAGTCGTTTCGGTTATATTGATTTAGGGCATTCCATTTTGGTAACTCCTTCATCGTAAGAAGACCGTCGTTTAATGAGTTATCGTCAGCAGCAGCATAGACCCCTCCTATACTTTCGTCACCGTCATCTTCGATATCTACTACCACAAACTGCTCAACCTTGTCACGGAAGTGAATTTGTCGCTTCGCGTTCGCTGCTGATGGCTCTTCTCGTGATGGAGTGACCGGGAGGAACTCATTGCCTCGGTTTTGTCTTGACACTAAGGGGTTCAGAGATGTAGAGGTATAGAGCGATAGTTGAAGCATAATCTCTAAGGCACTTCGCCTCTTTAGGATAGGCTTTTTGTTGAGCAAAGGGTCCAACTTAGATATTCCAATTCCCGCTACGGCCGTATGTGACGTAGACGACCTGTCGGAGTACGTTTGCAGTGGGCCATATAACCATGTCACATCGCTATCTTTCAGCCTTTGTGTTTTCTTTTTAGCAAGTTTATATGAGTACGCCAGGACATAGATCGCGAGATGCTTACCAATTTAGAGTCTTAGCGGACACAGTCGTCAACAGGTACTTCGACTTCGTCCATGCTCGCCAGGATGCGTTCTGGAGTCTCGCGCTATTCCCGTAACGCTTTTTTTCCGAGACTATATGTTTCCACGAAGACCAGATATCCTCCTCCTTCCAATCGTGAGAAAGATAGTCGACATATCATAAGGGTTGAACCCGTATAATGTTGTCGTCCTGAGCATACTTGGCGTATTCGGCACGAACTAGAGAAGGCTGCCTCGAATACTCTCTTCGGTTGGTATTAGACACTTGTGAGATGGCGCGAGCGTCATTAGTATATTGACGGGCTGGAGGTTTGAGATCTGCGGTCTGTTTGTTGTGTCCGTCGTCGGTGCTAGGCGGAAGTGCTGGCTTCGTTAAGAACCAAGGAGCAGAGGAGACTGTCATTTTTGTTCTTCGACGAGTTGAGAAGCTGTGGCCAAGGTCCAAATTCGAATTCCGAGTAACACGTTCCAAAGACTGCTATAACTCGTAATGGAGATATCTCTTGACAATAATAGTAGTAGCGATAATGCTAGACGAGGAGTGAGCAAAACAGATTCCGGAACGAGCAAGCCACCACCCGGTGTCGATACTTGACATAACCATTCCATTTTGATGATTCAATTAGGGAGCAGCAGAGAGCAGGATCTGTTGAGGGATGTAGGGTGCAGAAGAGGATGCAGAAGAGGACTACAATTAGTCTTGTTAGACAGAAAATGGGGTTTTCGCATAATTCGGTCCCAAAGGATTAGATGAAAGTTGGGCTTGCAGGAAATTTGGCAGAGTACTTGAGTAGGAGCGGGGGAGAGGGTAGGTACAGGCATTAGTTCTTGGATATGAATTTAACACGGTAACTTCCGTATATATAGTATCTGTATGGCTCTTCCACATCAACGTGCTACATAGAGGAGTGAACGGGGAAATGGTTGGGTCAGGCAATTGATGACAGAAGGGCTAGGGTCTATGTAGTGGCACCCCAGATTATCGAACTGTTATGCTAAGAATTTGATACCATAAAACTTTCACTGGTCTTTTTCAACCGATAAGCGGTATGGACATCGATATCTCTTCAGTTATTTTGCTAATATATATAAAGCCAATTGACAGCCCATGTATACGTCTGTATAGAATCATATTTTAGAGCCATTGTATATTTCAATCGTCCTACGATTTTTGGGGTCAACATCCGCTTTCTGCTAAAACTACTAACCGGGAAAAGCTTGCGAAAAATCGGCTTGGCCAACCAGTGCCAGCGAATAACAAAAGCCATCGAAGGATCGGAATTTGAGCCAATGATCACACCGGGGTTTCTAACCAGGCTAGCCCTAGAAGGAGATGCAGAGTGCTGCACGCCAAGCTGGTTTTCGAAATGTCTTTTTGTCAAAATTGTTAAAAGAGGACCCACTTATTCTACATGTCTCCTTCAGATCCCTGTACATCATCATTTAGGTATATATAGTCCCATCCTCCCTCTCAGGAAGGGCATCGAATTCAAGCCTTTTCACGCTACCCTGCCTCGTTCAACAAAAATCTTCTACAACTCTGGCTATAAGCTAAAAAATTAGTACCTATAAAGTATCACAACTCCATTCAACATCGCAATCATGGTATAAGGTCGGCGAGCTCCCAGTACTCTATTTCGTAATAAATAATGTGTTTTGCGTGCCAGAGACTCGCAAAATCCAATTTTTGAACGGAGAAGGTCGCGTAGGCGACCATAGGTCGATGCTTGGCTTGCATATTGTACTAGGCTCTTGCGCGAGCGCGTGTATACGGAGGAGCCTCCGTCAAATTACATATAAATGAGCAGTGAAGCTTTCCTATCAATGAGAATAAAAAGAGAACAGCCGAATAAAGATCAGTTGAGCCGTCTTTTCGGTTTTATTGATTACCGTTCTGCAAAACCTATCCACGCCTGAATAGATGCTGAACTATCAAATATTACCGCCATTCATCGTCACCAGAATCGTCACCACTACGTCTCTTTCTGAAAGAAAATGTCTACCATCTACCAACAATTGTCCGCGTTGCCTCCCTTCGCTCAGGCGGGCGTCTTTGAAGTTCTAATTTCGGTAGTTCTCTTTCTCGAATTTTGCTTTATTTAGAGATCTAAAGGCAAACGTCCGCAGGAGCGCTCTTCCCTTCCACTATCTAAAGTCTAATATGTTCGGCAAATAGTTGATCGTTACCTTCGAATGCCCTATCAAACCTTTTGACGCCTAAGTTATCAGCCTTAGAGACGAACCAGGAAGAATTTAGCGTGAAGAAGATGGATTTGTAAATAGTATTGTAGGATGATGTGAACGGGGAGGAAGAAGGAGCCTTGCGTATTCTTCGAAAGGTATTATTTGACTAAATACCAAACAAATTCTCTCTAGAATCCCGTCATACCCTTCTTCCGTGATCTAGTCCACTATTGTTACCTAGTCCGACTTTATCTAGATGACTACGTTTTGCATCAATAATTTGACGTCGTCAACCCAAAACGTTCTCAAGAATGCCATTAATCACTCCTCCTTTAATAACAAGATTTATTAGCTTGCATTTTCCTCGACGGCTACTTGTAATAAAGGTAAAGGGCCTGGAAGGACTGAAATGTTTCTTTAATGGGCTGTAGGTGGGTCATTCAAGGGCCGAAAAAAAATGAAATCATGCTACTTGGCTCGAGTTTGACATCATTACGATAAGGCGAAAATAGTGCGGGGTAGAGCATCAATGCATCATAGTGGGACGGTGCGGGCGGAGATGCCTCCGCACTTGATTGCACATACAATTCCCTTTCTGTCATACAGCTACTAGCAACGCACGAAATAACTGGATATACTTATCGTCCGGACAAGTAAGGATGGAGGCTTTGCACCGCTCTATCCAAAATCCAAAACAACGCAAATTCTGCAAGATTCTAAGCCCTTTAATTAGTAGATTACACTTGCAAAGAGTTATCAAGGCAATGGAAGACGACTCGATAACAAACGACTTCTACACTCATAAAGTGGCACAAGTCAGGATGGACTCTTAGTCTCATGGCCAGGTGGTTCTTATCGGGGACGCTGCCTATTGCCCTTCACCGCTTACCGGAATGGGTACCACATCAGGACTTGTCGGCGCCTACGTCCTAGCGGGCGAAATTGCAAAACACTTGAACGCTTCCAAGGGCGTTTACAGTGGAAATACAGATGGCGCTAAGGACCCTCTTGTTTCCGCATTCGAAGCCTACAACAGTCGATTCAGACCCTTCATGAGGCAGGTGCAAACGCTGGGTCCAGGCCTCTGGATCATCGTCTTGGGCCATTGCTGTGGTCAACTTCCTCAGGCATATTCGCCTTCCTGCTCATTGATTATTTGAGCAGGTTTGTGCGGAGCTGGCGCAACTGGGTTTGTTAGAGTGATGTTTGTTGGGATTTTCAGTGATATTCCATTTCTACAGTGAGAAGTGTGCTATATATATAGGGGTCGTAGGTCCCGAGTCTCCTGAATCACATGCTAGACTAGGCCTATATTCCCTGAGCAGCTGATCCTTCGGAGCCTCCGAATACCCCGAACAGCTGAGTATTCGGGGCTTCCGAGTGCCCTGAGTAGCTGAGTCTTCGGGGCTTCCGACGCTAATCCTTCCAGTGCTAAGTGCCCTATAATTGTCTGCAACTATAGGCCTTCAGGCCCCTATATCCAACAATGGTTCGATTAAGATTCCCACTTTCTTCTCTGAGGTTTTATTTAGTAAGAACTGAAGAAGATGCGTAAAAGAAAGACTTACGAATGTGTTTTGATAACTCTTCCCGGCACCTGCTCCTCCATCTACTGCGTTCCAGGTTACTTGATCTGATTGCGGCCATTTGTTCGAAATGTGATGCGAGGAACTAAGAACCAGGCGTGATGGTCACACCAAACTTCTTGTTTCTCGTCAAAACAAGGACTTCTGTATTTTAGAGAATAAAATGCAATGTTAACGGAAATAAACAAAATCAAGCCCTAAGATCATGGGACCTGATTCGGCACAGGGATATAATGAGCGATAACCGGAGAGAATGAAGACAGAAGATGACGGCTAAATTCTCTGCCCCTTGGTTTCTGCCCCCGGTTTCTGCCCCCGGTTTCTGCCCCGGTATCTGCCCCCGGTCTCTGCCCCCGGTCTCTGCCCCCGGTCTCTGCCCCATGTCTTTGCCCCTTGCTTTTGCCCCCTGCCTCTGCCCCTTGTTTTTGCCCCTGTCGTTGCCCCTCAATTCTCGCGTAGATCTGCTTATGTAAGACATAAACCCCTCAGCAGTTCTGGTGGGCCAGAAGGTAAAATCATATAGATTTAACACCGCTTACGGCAGCAACTAGGGGCAGCGACCGGGGAAATGCAGTTAATTCGTTAGGACGTTAGGACAGATTCTTTAAACGTGCTGACACGACATAGGCTAGAATGAGAAAGGTTAATTTGACTGCTGTACGCTGTGCTGAATCCCGCTTAGATGCCGCACTAAACCAATGCTGAATTCTAGCTTCTACTAATACTGTTCCTAGTCATACCCAGCGCTCCCTTCTGTTCAACCATACTAAATCTTTGGTGTACTTCTTACACTACGTTATAAAAAAACCACTACTTAACACAAAATTTTATAAGGTTTAGGAATTATACGTGTCAGAAAATCCTATAAAAAAGCTCGTAGTGAATGCGTATAGTGTAAAGCTCGAAGAATAAAGGTAAGTAAAGGAGCTAATTGCCCATATATAATTCTGACTATATAGTGCGGCGAGACAAAATCAAAATGCGTGAAATACACTATACGCAACGTCCCTTGCTCCTTTAGCGACAACTTTACGAGTTCGCAGCGTCCTGCCTTATTCCAAACGGATCTTCAAGACGACTCTGTCAGGACCTACGACCTAACCGCAAACGACCCTATATAGTATTTAGACTAGAACATATATAAGAGAGGGGCCGCGGTCTCGGATTTCTCGTTTCCTCCCCTAGACGTGGAATGTTAGTTAAATCCGTACTAGGGCATATAGAGCCTGTCATTCCTAAACGTTAGGTTTCTTCTAGCATTACAATCAAATCCCGCATTTATAGCTATAAATATAGAGGATTCTGGGTAGAATCAAACTTAGACTATACTACTAATCTTTTAACTAAGCTTATAGGACTTAATAACACTTATAGAGGATTTTTATTAAAACTTGAGGATTTAGAAATATCCTTAAAAAGCTTATATTAACTTCCTAAGGACTTACTAACAACTATAATACACTCTATATAGGAGGATCTACCGCTCTTTTCACCTAGTCTAGTAGCCGCTATAAAGGAATCAATATTATTTAAACCAAATCTTAAGTATATTAAAACCTTACGATCTTTTATAGTTCTTTGCTAAATCGAAAAGGGCTAATCTCAAAAGCGATAGGGAGCAAGATGCTAAGCGAACTTCTCTATATAGTATAACACCCTATATAGATACTACTAGTGACTATATAGAAAAAATCACTACTAGCACAAAGTATAGTACCTTATAAGGGGTCTTGGGACGTAGCTATACTTAGCCTAGCGGTTATAAAAATCAATAGATAGCGGAGTTATAAAGCTAGGAGAGGTGATAGAAATATTGCTTTTATTGTTTTGATTAAGGAACAATATAGGAAACCAGTTAATTAACCGCTTTGAGCCTTGCTAAAGTAGTGACTTTAAGCTAAGCTCTTTACGTCCTAGTAGGCCTAAATAACAATCAGATCTATATTAGATAGCCCTTCCTAAGTACTCTCTTTATATCCTTCCTACTTGATTAGGTATTTAGTAGTAGCACTCAGACTTTAATAGGAAGCTAAGCAAGAATAGAGCCAGGTCAAGTCTACCTATTAAACACTTTAATAAGAGTTATAAAAATAGTATAATAATAACAGATTGTTATAGAAGTAGTATATTTTAATATACCTAAAGAGTAAATCGCGTGTTCTTATACTAGTTAGCAACTTGCCTAAATATTCTTATATATTTTTGCACCAGGCAATGGCCAGTATTATAATTACTATAATAGAACCTAAAATTAGATTTAGGGATAACATACTTAAAGCAGTCTTCTAGGAGCCAATTTTGGCTCTATAACGTTTATAGAAGGCGCCAATTCTAGATCGTTTTAAGTACTGTTCTTTTAGGAACTATATATGACTGCGACTTACTAAGCTATAATAGAAGATATAATAACTTAAGAAGTTTATACAGATTGCAAGCTTTATGTCCGTCCCTACGTGGCAAAAAACCTAGTATGCCAAAAAATTAGACAAATTTCAAAATTCACAAATCGCTATATTAATAGGAATAGTGTAGTGAACCTATTACTAACTTTAAATATAAAACCTTTTTGTTGTGGTTAGTTTAAAGAGGACGTTATAGAGAAAAATCCGCGATCCTTATAATCTTATTAGTCGTTTTTGGCATACCGGGTTTTTTGCCACCTAGGGACAGACGTTAATATAAAATTATAGGAACAGCTTATAATTTAAAATGTAACCTAAATAATATATAGCTAATAAAATGCTCTTCTAAAATTCTATACTAGTTTCCTAAGTGCACGTAGTAAAGTAACACTTTAAAGCCATTTAAAGATAACCATATAATAGTCTAACCCTGTCCGTAAAAAAAAGCAAATAAATTTAATCATTTGTCTATATTTAAGCAAGTAGATAATTCGAGCCTATTCCTATACTTAATCGCTAGCCTTTTGCGTAGTCCCTTAATTTTTATACTCTTATTATAGGCAGTTATTAGGTCTCTTAGTAAGGAGAGTAACACCGTTATTAAGAAGATTTCTAGATGCTTAGAAGTAGGTATTAATCGAAGGAAGGACAAGTAAACATCTATCCGTGTTAATAGACTAAATAGTGGTGGAAACATCACTTAGTGACATGTTTATACCGTTATCTACTAAAGCTTATAATCTATTAATAATAACTATAAATGTGCCCTGGTCAACAAGCTTATTGTTTGCTTGCTAGACATTTTTATTAGGGTTAGAGATAAATACAAACTGGTTATTAAGGACAGCCTTATAGTTTAGTTTATCCTTCTTATTTATAAGTATAGTTACTACTTGAGAAACTAGGTCTCCTAAGTTAAGCGACTCTGTAGCTTAAAGAAATTACGAAACTTTGCTAGTATCTGACGCCTATTAGCTCTGAGCGTTTATAATGTCTTAGAGCGTCGGGGGGTTAGATTGTCAGGTAATTAATAGGCTATAATAGGCGATATTAGAACTAAGAGCGAAAAAGATAACGGCGGTGATTAAGTATTGTATTTTAAAATAGATATATCGGGTAAGGCTGGTTAGGATAAGCTTAGCGAATAGATTTGATATAAAAGAAACAGAATAGATCAAAGTCTTGTATAGAGTAGTAAAATGATATAGATGTGATAAAGTGCTCTTAATCAGCTAGAGAAAACTTCCTTTTATACTTGTTTAAGAAGAGAGCGCTATAGAAAAACGCAAATATATTCTTACTCTAATATAAGAGCTTGACGGATTCTAGCCTAAGTAGGCCGGATTTAAAAATAAACTGGCTTATAACTAGTAGCTTCCAAATTATAGTTAGTTGTCTTTATTGTTATGATCTATTTTCTCTTACGCTTACTACGAGTTTACAGAATAAGTTCGTGGCTGTGTGTAAGCAAAATGCGTGATTGTATAGGTCCGGTAAGTAGTACGTTTAAGGTTCCAAAACGGGATGCTAGGCGAGGAACTACCCGAGGACAGTTCTGGCCTCCTAACTGGGTAGCCGACTCCGACCTCTCTATTTGCAGTGCCTTGTCTATATGTGGTGGAGCGAATCGCTGTTCTTTACGACCACTATTAATATATATCTACAAAGATTGTAATCTGGTGTTTAGAAAGATTGACAAGGGAGTAAACCCGTATTTGGTCACTTTGGCTCTGATGATTGATATGGCTGGGAGGAGACTTATATCTGCTGATCCGTCTCGGAAATGCTGACCCACGATAAACAGGGTCTTAATATGTTTAAATTTTTGCTATTAAATAATATTAAGATATATACCTGATTAAAATCCATAAATGCAGGCAAGCAATTAGTAATTTTGCAATAATTCAAAAAAGCAAGTCATTATAACGAAGACAAATGGTCTTCCTAGAACCATTTTGACGTCTAGCTTGGCTGGATCAATTAGAACACGAGCACCTAGCCGCAATGAGAGTTTAGGGCGGACTTACCGGAAATGTAATATTTGAATCCTTGATTATGCCGTTAGTCATTACTACCGCGGCGTCGATGCCCTGGAACTGGCAATTCGCAGCAGGAAACCTGGGCCAGGCGACCGAAGAGACGCTTAGCATAGGATCATTACCACCTATAAAGGCAGAAGTTAGTATCACCAAAGGGCAGAAAGAGACTTACGAGTAGTGATCTCCTCCCAGACGTCGTCAAGTGAGAGAATGTATTAATAACATCGGCAGCCCCCGTTGTATTGATTGCTACGTCCGATATAAAGCTTCTTAAGTTAATATCTTGAAGCCCAAGGCTCCCAGATGAACGAGCGAAGGTAACAGAGTTAGATAAGGCGAGATAAATAAAGAATGAAGCAAATATCTTCATTTTGGCGCGTGAGAGAGCTAGGATACGACAACAAAGGCGTCATTGAATTGAGGAATGACAGTGACCTTTTACATTCGGCTTGGGTGCCCTGTGAACAATTTGCACAGTGAGATGATGTATGCAATAGGGCTGCCGGAATGGGCTTCAGTTACTCAGCGGTTGCCTAGGGGATCAGTATGGTTCCAGATTGGCTGAAATCTATTTTGTTGGCATCTTCCGAGCCCCCTGTTATCATGGCTTTTGTACAAGTGGGAGACATTTGATCGGTATATCGCCTAACGTATCAAGTTAGATATACCTTCTGGGGACTCCAGCAACCAAAGAAACACACCATAAAATAAAGGCATCTCCATTAGGAACCTCATTAGGAACGATAAACTCTGCTCCCTGGTAACCTAAGCAATTATCCATGGCTTCGAATTCAAATCGGACTGGGAAGAAATCGGGATTGCTGAATGTGAGCATGGCTTCGCATCGCTTCCCTTAGAGAGTCGAGCCTTTACAAGTTAGTGACCCTTGCATTCATGCCTGTATCAACTGATGTTCACCTTGCAGTTACAGGCAGACCAGGGTACAGCGGCGAAGTACTAACAAAAGTAGGCATTAAAACAGCGACACCACCCACTAGCGTACTGGATCGTTGCCAGCAGCCTATACCACACGACCTATGCCCCATACGACGCCTTGGCCTCGAGCCTTAGCGTAATCCAGACAATTTTCGCAGCACGCAAGCTTGATCTCGTACTTCAGCGGCTTGCGGGTCTCGATCGGCGATTTTTATACATCAACCAGATGTACGATTAGCAGAAATGGTCAACTGACCTCGACTTTTGGGAGTGCGTCGATCAATTATTATAGTTAGGAAGGTTAACCACTCCGCCTATGCCTCCTCATTTGCTAGAAGAGGATCGGGATGAGAGATCGCGCTTTCTTGAGGGATTTGAGACGGTAGCCGAAGATAGAGCACGAAGTACTTGGAGGAAAGTGGTGTACTCTATAAAGAGACTGATAATGCGGCCCAGGACGGTTGACTCTCTCCAATCGCCTCGATGAGCTTTTCGCGTAGGAGAGGGATCGTGCTTTGCCCGGTGTCGATCGTAGGGTTGTATATATGGTAGAATGCGGGTCAATTCCTCTTTGCTCGTTCGATCTTAGCAATCTGCGCTCTCCTGGTCGGGCAGGTATTACTCCAAGCTGTGTGAGTGCCTTTGCAGTTTGCGCACTTCGGGTTAAAGTTCGAGTCTTCTCTTATATTGACATTGTCTCGTATTGTGGGGTTCTGCACAAAATCCGCATTTCTCGTCGGCGATGCACTAAGTTCTAATAATAGTGGTACCCTTGACACTTACTTGCTTTAGCTTGCAGCCTCTGTCCGCAATCGTGTTGACAGGCGCCTATCACCAGATCTTCACTTATGACTTTGTTTGCTAGTGTCTTGGTTTCGAATTCTACCACGAGGACGAAGCCGCCTTCCGTGACCCCGCCTTCGTGGTGAAGGGCTGCATTCTCTGTTTGGAGCTTTTCGATTGACTCTGCCTCGCTGCTTGGGTCTATATTCTCTGTGTTCGTTTATACTTCGTGTAACAGTACTTGGTATGTAGGTTTAAAGACAGTGGAGTGCGTCGTTAATCTTGCGTCGTAGCTCCTCGGGAGTCTTCTGATGAAATAGTGCGACAGATTCTGGGTTGTCGAGCTTCACGATGATCTCTCGTTCGTGCTGCTAGCGGATGGCATGAGGGGTGTTGTAGTCCTCCGGATTTGGCCTTCTCTGCCCAAGTAGGGGCCCGGGCGAAGGGTTGAGCGATGTTGTTGACTGCATTCTTGATAACGGAGATGTCTTCTGCGATGGTTGACTTGGCTAGGTGATGGATCTGGCTCAGCTTCTCTGGTCTTCCTTGCGTATGTTCTGGCAGTTTCCGGCGTCGTCCTCTTTCTAGAGACAGTAGTGCCGTTGCTTCTGCTATTGGTTGAGCCGCGTGCTCGTGTACAATAAGTTGCAAGGTTGAAAGCCTAGTTGAGGCCAGCTGGCTGTGCACGCCATGCTTTCCAGGCAGAAGGCAACAGCTAGAAAGCGAACCAATAGGGGAGCTTAAATTTAAGCTTAAATTTAGAGTACGGTTGTGGCGTTATTTTAAAAATTCGATTTCAGCAGCCCCTGGTGCTGATCTGTCAGGCGTAAGAAACGGCTCTTCGACATCCATAATCGGCTCCACGAGTGAAGCTGGGGAAGACATTAGGAATGATAGGGTATTATTTTTAGAGACCATCTAAAAAGCGAGGCGATCAGTGACATGAGCCTCCGGGCATTATCCTGATGGAGACCATGCAAACGAGATGATCTGGTAGGGTAATTTCGTTTGGTGTGTACGAACCACTTGGGTTGTACACTCCACTTGGGTTGTAAGTGGTAGATATAGTGTCCTTACACAAGGAACTTGTACAGAAGCGAACGTTTCAAGAGCTCATTCGAGAGGTTGGGGATTTTGCAGTTGATCTTGTATTAATAATAGCAAAGGCTGAGGTCAAGGACTTTTGGGCTTGATAACCTTTCGGGACATTACTTTAATCCAGCCTTATATAACCAAGATGCCAGCCTGTTGAGAGGGTGTCCTGCTTTCAACCAGAGACTATAACTATGCTTTCGGCTATAGATTTTGAGAATTGACGAATTTCGTAACATTTTTCGCCCTTTCTACAGATGATTTCAGTAATTCGACGATCGACCTTTGTTTCTTGTATTACTTATCAAATGCTGTTCCTGAATTTAAATCAAATTCTCCGGGAAAGCCTCGCGCCATTAATGTAGTTTTCATTGCTCAATTGCCGGCGACGCATATTGGAAAGTCCACTTTACTTCTATATCGTTCAGACGAGAACATTTATCATAACATGTTAGATCTGATCTGCCTACTGCACTCTACCCTCACATGGTTTTCTCATTCCACTTCAACACTGCCACAAGTCGTTGATAACTAATCGTCGTTTCCTTGTTCGTGTCAATCTAGAAAACCGTCGGCACTTTCTCAGAGCTTAAGGTGTCCAAGCATACCGTAACTAGTAAACCAAGGTCCCGATAATACTCTAACACAGCCGGATTTAAGCGCTCGAGCTCGTCGTGTCGGCGGTAAAAGATCTCTTCGTTGTCAAGTCTTCCTTCCAGTTCCGGCTCAGATACCGGTCTACCGCAATGGACTTCTCGCACTCAAAGTTGCTATCGACTGTTTAGCACGACATTTAAGATAGATATGAATATATGGGTCAGTACAATCACCCGCACACAATTCCTGAGGAGCCAGAGTCTGTTGGTTTAGGAAGTGTTTTCGATAAATGCAAGGAGGCAGCTGCGGGGTTACGAGAGGCCGTACTAGCGTGGTGCCTTCCTGCACAAGTCTACCCCGCTCAAGCTTTCTGACCGCACTACTACGATAGCCCTCTTTAACGCGATTAATCGAATATCTAAATACTATCTTTCAAACTACTCGTTCGAGAGCTTTCCTACTCCCCTGCTTCCCAGCTCGCCTTTAGCACTGATCCTCTACAATTTCCGCAAAAGCGCCCGAAGACTCAGAATGGCTTCCGAACGCTCCGAGATCCTTCTCCTTAGTCTCGCATTCCAAAACTTCCTCGATGATACATACTCGTCCTTGATCGACAGCCTCGACAAGTTTGTGCAGTTAAAACGAGCAAAGTCTTCCAACGATGCGATCCGATATCTCGAAGCTAATAGCCTAAAAGCGATCCTTGTCACCGACGAAGGTTTGACAGAGACGAGGAATAGAGTAGTGCTTGAAAAGGTGCAGTTCTACATTCAAAATAGAGGTCTGGTTATATTCGGGCTACACTTCCCCAACGCTACCCGCATAGACGTCTTTGATAAGTTCTTTGATGAAGGCTTCGGCCTTCCTTGGCAGCATAGAGATTACTATCGGGCGACCTTTTAGTTCAACCCCTCCTACACCCTTCCTGCTAGCATTGTGAAGGATTCATTTCCACCTGCGTATAGCATAAAGGTCCTCCATGTCAAGAATGCTGGCTAGCACGAAAAGATTTTCGTCCCTGTCCCTGAGGGCACGACGCAGTCTCTTGTCTTCCCGCCTTCCTATGTTAATAAGGCGCAAGCGGCGGTAGTTAGTGCAAAAATTGGAGATGGATTCTTAGTCTATTCTGGGGACGTCAATGCAGAGCAGGGCTCTGACAAGGTAATCCTAGCTTTATGTGGCTTGTGAGGTCGAAGAAGAATTCTTATAAAGGTAGCCGGGTTGATATAGAGGCTCTGTGCTGCAAGCCTAGGGGACTCTTTATGTATTCATTTATTCATACATCGGATCCAACCACCGGTATTCCTATCATATCTCTCGCATTAGAAGACCTCCCCTTGCCATATTAGTCCTTCGTCGATAATTTTCTTCACGTCTTCTAGTCGTGTGAGTTTGACGATAGAGGATGCCGTAAGTTGGGGCCCGGATCGAGGCGCCGTTCTGAATTCTGTTTGACCAATCGTCAGCAAATTGTTTAAGTGCTTCTACCTTTTCGCGGAGATATAAGATCTCATCACCGTCTTACCAGCTAATGATCGCGTGTGAGGGATGTGATGTCGTGGCTCGTTCGCACTTTCGAAGAGCCAAGTATCCAGCGGTCTGGGGTAACTCGGCATACAGATGTGCCTATCGGAGGCGTCATATCACTGTCAGGAATTAGCCTTCTACAGGTAGTTGTGAGCCCAGGCTCAATTCGTACCAAGACATGTTGAACCATTTGTCCAGGATCGGGGTTTTGCAAGACCTCCAGCCACAGCGTCAGCCTCAATTTAGTCACATAACTATTAGCATTTAATGCTGTAAACAACCACATACAAAGTTTGCTGCACAATTCACAGTTCGCAACAGCCTATTAGTCCTATTAATAGTAAGTTAGATTTCTTTTTCTGCTAACCCTATTTCTTACCTTTCCCCTCCTCCCCTTTTCTTTAGTTCTTAAGGTCAATATCTAACCTTTATTATAACTATACTCTCTATTGCCCGGAGCTTTTATACCTTTTATAGTAGCACGTCTGCTATACCTACTAAAATCACTACGCAGATTTTGAACTATGTCATTATAGACGCTTAGTCACTACCGCTTAGGGGTGGTGTCACGAAACATAGAGCGCATTACCTAATAGCATTAGTATCACGGTCTTTACGTTCGATTTACCTTAACCACCCTTACCTAATTTTCGCGGAAGACAACATAACTACACCGATCAGACTTCGTATTAGAGAAGCCCTCGAATTTAGCGACCTTATAACCCTAGTAGCATTTTTCCAAGGCCGTCCCGATACTACCACGCTATATAAAGTTCGATTTCTCAGCATATCTTACCTTGACAATTATACTGCCACAGGCTAGGGCCGGCGTATAGTCGAATATGCCTACGAAGCATTTGAGATCCTCTATAAACACTAGGACTTAATGTATATATCTTGGCTTCGACTCTGCCTCCCTTATTCCTACGCGATATCCTCCGTCGACGATCCCGGGATATAGACTTTGTCGAAAATTCATAACCTTCCCCATTTGACCGTCCTCGGCCTATATAGTTACATCGCACCTTAAGTCCGAAAACTCCTAAAGGCGTGTATACGTAGGAAGAAATTCCTATCACGGCGCCTGCTCGGAGTGGAAAATCCTAGTGCTAGAGACGTGCTGCTATAGTAGTACGAAGAGTTCGACAATCGGTATAAGTACTTACACGACCGACAGACAGTCACCGCAAGACGTATCAAGCAACGAGCCGCCTATCACAAGCGGCGACGACGATTTCCTATATTGTCTAAACGGAGGAAGAGGGGCTGCGTCTAGCTTCTCCTGCCCCGTACAGCTTCACGTCGAGAAGCGCCAAATCGAACAGACTCCATACATACATGGCCCCCGTCATTCTAGGCAGTCGAAATGTCTGTTAAATGTATGATTAGATAATTAGCTAGTAGGCACGTTTCTCCATATCCTGTCTGCTCTTTGGCTTGGTCTTCGGCCAGCAATACCTATACTATAGATGTGTAGATCCTCATCGTGCAAGGTACGAACGTTTCAAACGAGGCTGACATCTTAAATTCTCTTGTTTAAGGAGTAGGGCTTGCGATCGAAATCAATGTGCTGATGCTGATTCCGGTGTTTCGAGGAAGCGTTGCAGAGGTGTGGCACGTTGCACAGTGTAGACAAAATCCGAAACAAGAACTAACAGCAAAAGTGCTTTCACGATCGATAAAGAAGTCCGAGATAGATAGTAATAACGACTCGAGGATGTTAGTATCGAACTTAAATTAATGAGGTAATGAAAGATGAATTCATTGGGGAGTTGTGTCATAGTGAAGCGGCTCAAAATCGCGGGTCAAGGTTAAATCGTGGCTGATGTTTGCGGCTCGAATTCTGCCTGCTTGCGATTTTATTAGTGTATATACTGTTTTCTTGACCTAGCCTTCCGTCAATCGAGGTGTTTTTTGTTCCACGTCGTAACAATCTCACCAAGACTTTGCTCTTCTATTTTAACATCTTTACCGACATTTTAAGTTTTGTTATACGTCATAAAATCTCTCCGAGTCCTCACCGAGGCCTTACCGAAACTTTGTTTCAAGTTTTGTTGCATATCGCAGGAAGGCCTTCGGTCTTCTTCTCCGAGACTACGAAGATTGACGAGATCAAGAGACTGGTTGCTACCTACGCGCACGTATGGTATAGAACTGGTCCGGAAAGCAACTTCGGCTTGAAAAGCATCTGTCACTACCGCACGACGAGGGAGACCTTTCTCGCAGACCATCGATTCTCGGTCATGTTAGACTCGACGAATTTCGGTCACTGGGTTGGTGAAGTTGAACTTCAGACAGACGATATGGCAAAGGCGCTCCCGGAAATCGACATCTTCATGCAGAAATATTCATGGTTTTTTGCAACGACAATGCTCTAAAAGGGAAGATGACAGCTTACTTTGAGCGATTCGGTTTCCCTTCGGAGGGATGTATTCGATATCTGATATAGGGATCACTGACGATCACAGCGTGCTTGCTAGTCCGTCACCTCCTTTATAGAACTACGTCCTACACACTTGCTGTCCCACCTTTTCCGAAATCAATGTCGCCGGAGAACATACATGTTAAGGGGCCGGCTCGAAGATGGCCGATTTCAAGACCAGTTGAGACGGGAGATCGAATGTGGCTATGTGCGAGATAGAGCACGCTAGGAGGATTCATGCATGCTCGCCCAGGCGGAGGTTACAAGCATTGGACTCGAAGGAGGAAATGTAAATCTCCTGGTTCTCATGGATACACGAGAGGAAGATTGGGAAGAGACGACATCTCGAAAACAGAGGGGCCCGAGTGTCGCTATCGTTTTTCATCACTTGCAATTGTATTTCAAGAGAACATGTGCGAACAACATCTTGTATTCTTATATGATTTTTCAATCCTGTTTCACCACTTGCTGCGGAGATCGTGAGGAAGGGCATCAGCGTCATCTCCTGCGACCCTTTCTTGAATTTCTAATGGCCTACTAGCCTCTCGAATGACTTGGAGCTTTCCAGTAGCTGAGCTTCTTGTTGTCCTAATGATTTCAATTATAACGGCCTGGTAACGCTTCAACAACGCCTCATGGTCACTCTCCCACTTCGCTATTTCGTCAGAGGTGGGCATGGGCTGTATATCTCGTGGTTCAAAAGATCCCCTGAATTGCCCTCCTAAAGTCTTCTAACAATGCGATCCGATATCACATGGAGGGCGTGCTCGATGCTTCCCTGCACTCGTCTTGCTAATCTGGGTGCATCGAACACGATTGGACGAGGGAAAAGGATTGGTGCGCGGGTGTATTCTATGCTGTAATCAATCCTGCAAGTTGACTCGGCCATAAGAAATACTGACATGCAAAGCGGTGTCTAGCAACAGCATCGATCTCTATGGCCCCTTGTTTGATCTTTTCTTCCCGCTGACCCCGAGGTCTCGTAGTTCTTGTGACGGAATAACATCTGTCGTAGAATCCTTAGACGATCCTGTCGAATGACTGTGTGCAACTTGCATCCTAGCTACGAGTTGTGCGTGTGCCTCATTATTTGCGGAGGCATCCCACTGAAGCATTTCTGGTGGCGACTTTGCTGAACGGGTACTGGCAGGTTTGCGTATAGGCATGTTCGGGGATGCTTGTAGCTTTGATTTCCTTGGCCGTTTCATAACTCCCCCGTCGGGCCCGTCTACTGCAACTGGTGGTCTCTTAATTGCAGGTTGCTGGTGTTGCTGTCGATGTCGAGCTCTTTCGAAAAAACCGCGAATATCCTCTAGTACCAAACCGAGCCGGGATCCAAGCTCATCTATTGCGACATCAGGATAATTCCGAACTGCGTCCTTGAATGACAAATCCTGTGGTGAAGAATCGTCCGAATCTGATTGAGAGCCGGATTCGCAACTTGAACTATCATCTGTATTCCTCGCGTGATTTATTTGGCCCCAGTGCTGATGGCCTTGAATGTCGTAAAATTGAAGAAGGTAGATTGAGTTTTCCTCTATCCATGACGTTAGTGGTTAAGATGCGTCAAGGCTTTATCGTTAAGTTACATACCTTGAGCTGGGAATTGCAGATCCCAAAAGTCTTTGATCGTTGCCGGGAAATAAGCTGGAAGCATGAAGCGGCTGGACGACGGGAGTGGCTGGACGACGGGAGGGTTGGCTGACTTACTAGTTTCGAAAGCGGATCATCCAAATTCACCTCCATGACTCACCTGTTTTTGGGAGCAGCCGATTATGGCTACCTTTGGTGGGACCAGTTTGGGCTCTCTCCTATGCGCAGGAAATCGCGATGTTCTTCCGATTTCTCGACGCGCTGCGCGCTCTGCATTCAATTGTTTAAACCCTGGTCGAAAATTCACTGTGTTTGGCTAGCGATTTCGTGGATGAACTTGTTCTCTAAATCCTGCTCATCCTCCCGATCTATGCGCTTGCCATCCTCGTACCTGTGAACTTCAACCTCTGTCGTCATGACCACCACGCTGTCGTCTTGGTGGATGGTCCCGCCACGGATTGCGTCATTGACTCCCCCCGTTCGAATATATGCTTTGTACCTAGATCCTTGACCATTGCTGACTCCTTGTCGCTTTAGCCTGTCACCGTCGAAAGTCTCAATATGTACTCCGTGGCCGTCGCTACTGTTGTTGTTAGAATACATTTTTGTAGACTAGGTAAGCTCGACTAGGCGATTGAGAATGCTGAATTCGAGCTTGAGTTTGACACTATAGACTAAGGCTTTGTATGCTGTTTGGATGTCGTAGAGACCCGAATACTCTAGACCCAGGATCGTAATATCGAGAAGAACGACGATGACGTTGACGTAAATGAGATGATTCATAAGGCGGCGGGACGTCTTGCCTCGTATGTTGCCCTCGGGTCGTAGGAACTTTACTGTTAGAATGATATAGAGGAAAGATATAATCAGTTCCTAAAGGAAAAAGAAAGTAACCTAAACTTTCTCATAGATTGAATATAGAGCCAGAAATGGTTCGGGGTGATTCGAATTAGCGCCATACACCATAACAATAATAGGAATGTGGCAGATGATGGCGTTAATGATGACCATGCCGAGCACGAAGCGTAGACGTATCGGATCTCGCAAGACAATATAAAGTCGTGAATACAGGACCACGGATTGCCCTGTTACCATAGAACACCAGCCAACAATGATCAGTGTGATATAGAGACTGCTCTGCGTAGAGACTTGGAAGTCTTTGATGACGAAGCCGATCGAATATATGGCAATTCCCCATGTCAAGACTACGAAACTCCAGAAGTACAGACCGCTACGCCTTTTGAAAGTAGCGAAGATGATGAAGTTAAGTCTAACGGATGGCGAGTTAGTACATGTTAATTTGACAAGCTAGGGAAATAGATCTGCAAAGCCGAAGAAAGGCCCTCTCGGAGACTACATAGGAATGGAGCAGTAGAGTATGTCTAGAGAGTGGACTTTAAAGGCATTAGAGAAAGAATACTTACTCGGCGACATTATAAAGAGCGATTGCGAGGAAAACAACAATAGTAATAATAGTCGTCGTACTCTTACTCTCGGCTTTTCCAATGCCTGAGTCCGTCATGCTATGTCCAGGAGATGCTTAGAGCAACGAGTAGAAATGAATGTGCTTCAACTATAAAGTAGAAATATGTAGTTAAAGGAGAGGACCAGCGGATAAATTATAATACTCGATATGACGCATTACACTTGTTGTCCATACAAGGGGCGCTATCGAGAAATGTCCACAAAATGCAGCTAATGCAGTGCATAACGGGACAAGTATGAGTAGCTGTGCTAAATCGATACTGTGATTATACAGGTCTTAACTGGCACTGTGAGACAAGTAGGTTTTCCTTCGCCAAGACGAGTTACCCCGGATCACCAATTATGTATCCAAGCGCCGTTTTCTGGGGTTTTGCCGTTCTAGAGACTCCATGCCTCCAACTCCGCAGCCGAGCCGAGCAGGCATCTGTCAATGCATAGAAGGTTGGCGTTTGAGGCGAGAATACTGTGGGAACCACTGAGGCAAAGAGGAGTGAAAAACCCGTTCTAGTGCTTTGGCAGTCGGGAACGCCCTCGCAGCCCCACCAGGAGACAACGTTACACAAGACTTTCGAGGGAGACTGGAGGCGTTTCCAGGGGCACTCGCTAGTAACGCCGGCTCTTTCCGGCCTTGTGGAGGCGACATCTCTAAGCCCGTAGGTGGTCACCATTTTGTACTGACCTCCGAATTCAATACCGAGGAGCGTGAAGGCCATCAAGATAACCAAGATATTAACATAGATGAGATGTTCCCAAACGCAGCGGATATCCTTGCCTCTAGTGACCTTCATCAGCCGAAGCATCTTCCAAGTCTCCCCACCCAAAGTAGATTACTTCAATCATGTCTCATACCCAGCTTTCAATAAAGCCCTCCAGGCATTTCAACAGAAAGGGTACATGTAGAACGTCCCCGAGCACTGGTGGCGTTCTGGGTTTCTCCTGTTGCATGGATAGGACTGTTATACTTCATAGCTTCGAGTCATAACGGCCAACAGTACTGCATGCAGACTGATAGTGTGGGGATGAGTATACTGTATGTACAAAGGTAAAGCCAAATGGCGTAAGGGTAAAGTAATCTTACATTAGTTAACGACACAAGTTACGCAAAAGGGATGATAACCATCCTCCCAATCCTGACCTTTCTGGTACGCCATTGGCTGAAGTCCAGCAGGCTATTGCTGGTGCTGGTAGTGCTTTTGTTGCTAGTTTGAGCGATGTTGTGAAAACGGAGGTGTTGAAGGCAATTGTCACTGCCATGAGCAAAACCTATATCCTTGTTATCACCGCTGGTGCACTTGCTACCGTGTTGAGTTTGGGGATAAAGAGGGAGAGACTGTTTATTGCTGCTGGTCATGCTGGGTAGAAATTGATTTTTGTTACTTGGTTTTAGTTGATGAGAGGATGTATGAAAAGAGATATATAGTAGATTGACATTTAATAGAAAGGAACGGTGTTTGACGTAGATCTTATAATTTTCATCGATAGAGTGGGGGGTAGAATGAAATTTTGTTATAGGCATTTTAAAGGCATATTTAATCAACTCATCATTAAACTTAACCGACCTTCTAATATAAAAACAAGGGTGCAGAAAACACAGATTGCATGTTTAGGGAACGGTTCCCGCTTGTCAGGTAGCGTAAGGATTTAGGGAGCCCTCTTTAGCTCCCTGCCCGATTCCTATTAATGGAATTAGATAGGGAAGACAAATAGGATCCCCTGCTCGATTCCTATAATTAGAACTAGATAAGGACTTAAATCGGCACCTAAGGGTTAAGGCCACTCTGCCTCTATATAATCGCCACCTTAGTATATAAGGAGTGTATCTACAAAACTTAGAAAGGAAAACGGAGAGTATAATAAAGATGTCTATAAAGGCTAAACAAAATCCCCCTTAAAGTTTATTTATAATATTATCCCCCTTGTCGCCTTAGTCGCCTTAGTTTGCTATACTAGGACTATACGAACGAGTACCCTAAAGAGATGATTTTAAGACCATTAATGTCTAATGCTCTTTTGCTAACATCTCTTCCCGGCTAGACTCTTTTTAAGAATGGCCTTATACCACGATTCCTCCGTTATAGCTAGTAGTCTCTAGATTTTATTATAAACCTAGCGATGAGAATTTTGCTACTCTTATCTGCTTCTCTTATAGGGCGGGGTTTGGTGTCGCGAGGCCTCCCGATACCAAATGTACAAATAAGAAATTAGAACAGTTTTTGCTTAAATGTTATATAGAAGATTGTTTATAGGCAGATATAAGACGGAACGTAACCGCATTTTCTTAACACTTATTAAATGTGCAAGGCGTACCGCTAAGTCGTTCTAGTACTAATAATAGTTCCCCCGACAGTTATCCCTCTAGATCCCGGGAAGAAAAGCAATAATAAAAGAAGAGAAAGGGAAGTCTTTTACTTAGTAGCAAAGATGACCAGAACTATGACAACAAACTAGACCTAGATCTTTTAGTCCGGATAAAGTATACTTAAAAGGAGAGTGACGCTAAGGAGATACGGGTTGTGAATATTAGAGGCTATAGTTATAGGAATATAACCAAATTGCGCGTTTTCTTTTAAGCAAACGTTTTCTGGCTTTAGGAATTTTTTTTTAAAAAAAATACTATTCTAATCCATTTCCTACTAAAGTCGTTTTCCCGGCAAACTTGAGGTCTTATAGATTATTTAGAGCAACGTTCGTTACGAAGAATTTAGAACTGATTCTAATTTCAAATAAACATTTTTTGAGACTTTACTTTTACTTGATTATACTCCTTCGAATAAAACATCCTACATTTATAGTGACAAGAGATCTAATCGCTTAACAAACTAAAAGTAAGCTTCGTGGATCTTGATATAAAACCCTACCTAGAACGTTTACGGATGCCGAAAATAGTATCGTGGATACTATAAAGGTAGGAAGACATCGTTCCGATCATTTTATACTATACTAGCACCTAAGGTATTAGTACCCAAGGAGTAGAGATGTAAGGGCAGGAGTAGGGGGCAGGAACCGGGGGCAGGAACCGGGGGCAGGAACCGGGGGCAGAGACTAGGGGCAGAGACTGGGGGCAGAGACCGGGGGCAGCGACTAGGGGCAGCGACTTAGTGCACTTTAGTTCGGCGTAGCAGTATACCAGAGCAGAGAAACTCGAACAACGAAGATTCGAGCTATTAATATACGCTTAATATATGATTTGAGTAAAGGGCTCAATTCTTTCTCTCCGGACTAATTTACTCCCCAAAAACAAAGCACAATTTTCAATCAACCAAAGACCTGACAACGCGTAAGCTTCCCTCAGAAATGACGATTAATATCTAATATTCTTTTAGAATCTTAATACGTTTCTGTTCATGCCTCAAATCTTCCGTTATAACAAATTTACCGTAGAGAAGGCCAAAGATGTCCTCTCTTTCCGCCCTATACTACTCGCACAACCCAAGAAAGGTTTTCGGGTGGTTTGCGCACCATTCCTCTTCTATAATAACGATATCACGATTCGAAATCAGAAACTAAATAACGGCATTTAGTATAATAGTCCCGAATATTCTAATAGTACTATTAGCGACACGTGTGCCGATAGCTTCCAGAACACGACATATAGCAGAATAATGCTCGAGGGAATAGGACATAAAGAGAAGTTAGAGCAGACGACGTCGAAAATTGCTAAAGCTAGGGTTAATTTTAAGAAGTCGATAGATATACTATATAAGGAATTGATTTTGGCGAAGAATATATAAAGATATTTCGCTATCTGTATTTCTAAGCTGCCCTTTACTATTTCTTTTTAGAAAGTCCCCTTATTATTATATTTTAGAGCCTTTTCAACATACAACCATTATACTATTATAGAAAAGCCACTATAAAATCCATCTGCTTCTCTCCTTCGTTTGTCTCTTTATTGCCTTATAACTGTCCCCGTTATTCTAGTACTAATTAGCTGTGACGGTGTAACATCAAAGCCACTATAAGTATAATAACAAGAACAAGTAATAAGAAGAAAACACCGCCAATTAAACCTATACGACCTTTGATATGCTTAGAGCACATCCGCTTGTTTACTTTATTAGTATCACGACAAAATCCGTCAGAACTTATAGCAAGATCATCGGTCTTGCCTTATAATAAATCTAGATTTTCTCCTTGTTCTGATACTTTCTTAATATTTTCTTGTATAATACGAACAGTATCATCAACTTGAGCTTGTAGACAGGAGGCTGATATAAGGGCGGAGGAAGGTACACTCGTTATTATATTATAAGTCGAATGAATAAACCAAAAGTATTGCTATTAGGGAAGTATCTAAGATTGCCGTAGCTTATATATTGAGAGACGGCATCTTTAGGTGATATATGACCATATCAGTATTACTTTAAAAATCAGGGTACTAGTAGGAGGAAAAGGATCTCAGGTGCCGGAATCGGCCCTTGTGACTAGGAGTAGTATGTTATTTTTAGCTTTGAATAATACACATCTTGATACTAGAGCCATTTGTAGACACTCTATATTAAACCGTACTTATTCCTTAACACCAGCACTTGACACAGATGACTTTAACTTACCTAGTCGCCATCCCAATTTTTGCCTCTCACTATGCTTCTAAGTAGTGTACAGAAAATATTCACCCTGGTGGTCTTTTCCTCCGCTACTGTCTGCTGTGCTGTACTAGGAATCCTACTACTAAGACAAGATAATATTGCGAAAGCTGGCATTGCCACCTTAACCGTAGGAGCTTATTTCTAATCCATTTGGTGTTAGCTAATACCTGTTATAGTTTAACTTTACCGATATCCATCTCCCCGATCACGCACTGGCTAAGATACACGCGAATTCCGTACCTGACCTTCTCTAGCCTCTTGCAAGCGAAGCCCAGGGTGCGACAAGCGTGCTTGCCACAGCTATTGCAACTGCAGTTAATAACGCACAAAGCGCTGCGGGCGCCGTCGCAACAGCCGCAACGGCTGCTATCGAGGGATCAATTCCCCTAAATTGTTCGCTGGGTACAAAGGGTTTCTGCGTGGGATTCGCCAACCATACACAACAATGCGATAAATTTCCATTGAACGTATCCAGGATCGAAGTTTTGGTTTGTAAGGAGCGCGTTGAGTAGTGCTTTGGCGTTGGTATCATCGAGATATAGTTTGGTGTTACTTTTTGCCTTTGGTCTGTTGTCTACAGGCCAGCTTGGTCAAACAGTAGCTGAGAGATGGGAAAGAGTTTTTGTGGGCATGAGAAGTTCATTTTTGCGTTATTGATGTCCTCTTTGTAGCCTTTAGAATGGATGTATACCTTCTTGACCTCAGTTTGAACATTCTAGGCCGTATACATTTAGATCTTGGAAATTATTGTCGGCTTTTGCTAAGTACACAATAATCATTGACTCGGTATCGGTCACATTTTGGGACTAATTAACAGAAAGTGGGGTTGATAGCTCGAACCGTTAGATATTGCTTCCTCTATCATAGGAGTTCCTCCATTGTAGCAGAGCAGAAAGAGTAGTCGACTCGTGATCACTCATGTGCTCGCGTCTGAATATGGCGCTTAATCATTTTGTGTTGTTTAGCTACGATCTCCAATGATTGGCTAATGTCAGACTATACTGGAGAGCTTACCCAGCCATCTTCATCTACTATATCGTCCTTCAATGACTCAGAACTTGATGCCGGCCAAGAATCATTGCTAGATATGTCAAACTCCGACCCTTGTACTTTAGCTTCAGCAGCCAGCACTCGGCCCAGTTCAATGGAATCCACATGGTCGAGGAATGAGCATGGTCCATGTTATAGCAGGAAAACTCAACCCTATTTCCCGGTTGACGGTAGTGAAGCAAATATCCGCAGATGTGTTGACGTTGATGCTACGGGCGAGTACGAAGATTATATGGACTACTTGAAAGAGGCGATCGCAGCGCACAGCGGTCCTTGATGGATTAAAAGTGGTTTCAAATAAGACATCTCAGATTTCAGGGTTCTGCAGAAAGGCGGTGAAACAAACCTTGCCCTAGCACCTCGGTAGAGACACTACGAAGGACGCCTCTGTTGATACCGCTTTGTCAAGATTCTATTGGTATGATTTCCCTCTTCTTTAGCATGCTCATTGAGAAGTCTGAGCGCAAAAATAGCCTTTATGTCAAGATATCTTCGTGTTCTCCTTTCTTGTGCATTACCGCAATTTAGAGTATTCTCATTTGAGCTAACTTTAGAGGTAGCTAGCTCAATGTCAGAGAAGTCGACCACCGCGGCCAATGCATAAACTTAATCCGGGAAGAGAAAGCGGTGTGATCAGGAAACAGTAAAAACACGAGGAATCCGCGGTATCATGCGCCAGACTATATACTTTCACGTACACTTGGCTGGCTACCTGTGAACTAGTACATCTCACATCTTCCTTTCAGGGAGATATCTAGACTTTGCCAAGACGGCTAAGTATTCCTATTTAGCTCTTCACTTCCCATATTTGTAATTCCCCTCCATGCCAAGTCGCCAAGTTGCCGGCGCATGTTTTAAAGAAAAATCCAGTTAGTCGGTTCGACGCGAAGTTCGTAGTCTCCGGGGAAAGGCGGTGAACCAAAAAACAAGCACCCAGCTTGATAAAAGTTGCTGACTATCAAAATACTTGTACGGATCGGTGTTATGATTCGACAAAATGGGATATAACCACTTCAATTTGGCCTCTCGTGCAAAGTGTCGTTTCATGTAACATATTGACAAAGTACAACAAAGTATATCTCCACCTAATATCTATCACCACCAAATCCTCTTGGTACTGACATGCGTGTTAGTAGTCTCAATACAGTCTTCTCATTATGAAATCATCAGCTTCACACCTGCAAAACAGGCATACTTGGATCAATTTCTGGAAACATAAATTGTATTAATTACAAGGTAACTCCGACCAACGCAGACCGACCTTTTTATGCCTTGAGCGTGACCTCTTTAAATGCAGGACTGAAAGGATAATCGATATAACCAACAGGAGACTGTGCAACATACAATGTAGCGCGATTGTACTCCACAAGCGGAATCTTTTCGTGGATTCGGTAGGGCAGATCCGGATTGGATGTGAAGTAACGTCCCAAGCCAACAGCAATGTTCTTCCCACGGCGTTGCTTTACAGCTTCTGCAGCCGATTCTGGAGTGAAGCCACCTGCTACAATCACCGCACCGGAAGATCCCCAAGCATCAATCAGGAAGTCCACCTTTTCGGGAGAATCGGAGTCAACGTCCTGCGATCCGGCTGTCCGCGACTCGACGGCATGAAGATAGGCAAGATTGAGTCTGCTCAATTCCTTTGCGACATATATGCCCACCCACTGGCACTGGCACTGGCTTTCTCCCACGGGGTTACTATTATTTGTCCGGCCCCAGCCATCTCCCCCAGCTCTTGGCGCGCGGAAGTCAGTTAGGAGGGGGGCGGATCTTGATTTCTGTCTCCATCGAGCATCTTGGAAATAGACTACGAGGGGCGAGGGGTAAGCCTCTGTCTAGTGAGTCAGCTACCTTGCCTTACCTACCTAGTAGTAATCTTTGACGCTTGATTTGAGGGATTCTCTATGTTGCGCAAGACCTCGTGATACGTGAGAAAAGACTTGCTTCTGTCAAGGGCTTGCTTCCATCCAAGACCTTGATCCAGATCCTGATCCGGATTCGATTCCAGATTCGGATCCAGATCTATCGAGTCTTGATTAGTAGTCGGCTACATTCTAACATGGAACGTGTGCTGGGTCGAAGCCATTATTTCCTGAATTGAAGCCATCTCTTGTGTGGAAGCCATTTCCTGGGTAAGAGGTTCCATGGACTTCACACCGTACTGAGCATTATTGAGCAATAGCAAAAGCCTCCCTGGGCAACAACCACCTACCTAAGACTTTACATACCAGGAGGATAGAGCATTTTTGAGCCGTACATGATTGTGCAATGTGCCCATACAGCATACGTACGTCACGCACATGCTCAACGTGCTGAATGGGAAAGCCTATGGCTTTCTTTCTTGACTATCGTCGCGATCTCTTCCCATTGACAGGAACATCTTTCGACCTTTTATTGATATCTGATGTCCAGAATACACATAAAATAACAAATGAAACATTAAGCATACAATAACAGAAATCCTGAATCTAACGAAGAAGACATCTGAGACCTCACAAATACCGTCACAGCAATTCCCAGTTTGCCAACCGTCATGTTCTTCTCGTACGTGCAAGCACTCAAACCTCACAAAGTCTCTGAAATCACACAAAGGTTTGCTAGGATCAGACTTGAGCAGGTGCATCCTGCGATTGAGAACGTCGGAGAGTATTGGGTGAAGATATCGAGTGAGGATGGCAGGCTGAGTGTCCTTAAGTCTAGTGGCCCCTCATCTCCTCATTGAAACATCCAGTTCCCATCAATATCAGTATTCAACAAACTATCAAAAAACAGCGTATCAGCCTCCGCCCACATTATCCTGGTAGCAGCCTAGACCTGATGTTGCCCCCAATATGGCGGCTTACCCATCGCCAAGTGTGGCCAAGTCGCCACCATAACGATATGCTTAACCTGGAAGGTGAAAGGCGTAACTGATATGTTTGTCGTGGTCTAAGGTGAATGCTGGACTTCTAGCCGTTTCCCTGCCTTACTGCTGCATAAATCAAAATTAATATTGAGAAGGAGTGATATCGAATAATCTGGCATACAAGTTGTTGATGGAAAAGGATAATAGTGGATTGTGGATTAAATTTTAACAGCTCATATAAAGGCTTTAGCCATTCTGCAATCCTGGACCTAAGACCTGATCCTCCAACTCCTCTTCTAATAAACCGGTATCTCCTCTAATAACGCCGTAAGCAAATAGTACCGACCGTAATGGTTTTACTACCAGTGTGCTTGTTACGGTATTGATAGCTGCAGTTTGGGGGCCCCTCTTATAGTCCTTAGTCGGTTTGAGTTGGAGAGGATCTTATAATCTAGTATCCACCACCAGTCTTTAAAGACGGCCTGTCCGACTTCCCAGCTCTTTTCATCATACCTATGTCTATTTGTATCTAATGTAACGCGTAGTCCCTCCGACTTGTCATCAAGAGCATACATTAGCAGCACAACAGCCATGGGGCCTCTCGCGATTGGCGGTCTAAGATGGTCCGGCTAACTGAAGAGAAAAATAAGTTTTGTCCGCACCGATGGCCAGGGAAGAACGTCTAAGACTGGATAGTGTGGCAACAAGAGCTGTGCTTCTATTAGATGTAAGTTTCCGGGTAAGTCTTCTAAGGGGACGGAAATTCTCGACAGGTCTAGGAACCGGCTTATAGTTACTCGTTAGGTTTACCAAGTCGTCCGCAAGCCCAAGCATGTGTGCAAAGCGGAGTGAGAGCTCCAAAGTTTTGAGATTTGGAATTTCAATCCCATGCTCCGATAGGAAAGTAAATTGGGAAGTCTCCAGATCTTAAAGTTCTGCTAATAATTGGGAATCGGCCGTTACCGTAGCGCTGTGAGACGAACTGTCTACAACCCACCCAGTAAGCACAACTACACCAGGAGACTTTGGAACTGCCAGAGGGGCATACTATAAGGCAAAGAGGTGTTGGTTCCGAACTGATCCATCACATATGACGACGAACTTTCGGTCGATGTATTCCACGCCGACCTAGACGGCGGTACAAGGTGCATGCAGGACGCGTTTGAAGCTCCAATCATGAAATCTGGAAGCAGATTATAGTGAGGGTCATTGGGCGTGTCAGGGTTGCCTGGTTCTAGACGTGGAGGCTGCATTTGGTGCTGAAGCTGTATTTCTTCACCGGAAGCGGACATAACGGTTGTAGGGACCAGTTTGGCCTCAAGACTCCTTTCCAGAGACTGCAGCCGCTCCTGCTTACGCTGACCTGGACAGTGTGAGTACGGGACGGTCAGTGATATGCAGGGATTCTTTACGGTATCTCCGCTGGGCGAGCACGTTTAGAACTCGTTGACGGTCCGGGCCATGAGGAATAGAGGCTTGCTGGGATGACATTATGCTTCTCGTTATGATCAAAAACCTGGGACGGGGGCCAAAGATGGAGTGCGTGCTTGCACGACCAAAATCATACGGGGACGATAAAAGGAACTTTGAACTCGAGCACCGCACTTGTTCGATACACCTTTCCATTTCGGGTTAACCATAACGTTATGGCCGGCACGCGGCTTTATTTCCATGTGCGGGGCCCGCAGCGTTGGGGCTGGGCGGGGCAGGGCAGGATTGCTAGCTGAACGATTATGCAGCTTGGGGGTTCTCTCCGCCCCACAGAGAAACATCGGAAGGAGGATAATACAGTAGGATCGTAGCGTGAGGCAAAAAAAGAAACGCCCGGGCTTCGCATAAATGACCAATCTCGCTGAGACACTCACTCACTGGCTTTCCCGGCTTGGCGGGCCAACATACGGTAGTAAACTGCCGCCTATTCAGTGGGAAGAAGATCTTTGGGGCGACGAACTGTAGTAGTGCTAAGCTGATGTTGTGTCTCAGCATAAGGCATGTCATGTCACGTAAGAAGCCGCCCGGTTGAGGGAGGGATTGGTAGCAATGCTCAGCTTGTGCCTGCTGGTGGCATGCTGTGGTTCTGTCACCAAGCATGATGTAAGGCGAGTTACGGGGACTCCATGGGACGGGGTTTGCCAAAGATGAGCTGTGAAAGGGGGCAAGTAAGGGAAGAGTTGATGAGTTCGTGGCAACTTCAACGCAGATGGGGGAGAGGGTTATTTGAACGCACAGGCGAAACACGTCAAAGAAACGACGAGGAAGAAATCACGCATTCATTTGCTTCGACGGAATCTTTGAATCATACTGCTCCCGAAACTTTTTGTAGCTATCAATGTGCTTCTGACCTATAGAACTACGGTAGGCTTTGACGAGGCTCTAAGTTTGTTTTCAGGAACGGCTTATATCAAACAGAGACCAATCTGGAACTTCCCCCGTACTCTGTACGTGACAAACCAGAACTAGGCAGCCGTGTTTGCCATCTTTACGATTACATCCTTGTCGCAGAATTCAATCACCTTCTTGACTTTGGACCCATCCTCGTTAAAGTACAAAACCCAAGCTTGCTCACAAGAGTATGACTCTCCGTTTTTGGCGTGAACTTCCGCAGTAGACGTGAAAGCGGCCCGGCAGGCCTCAGTATCGATGACTAAGTTCGCCATGATGTTGTTTCTGAATGCCAACACCTTGATATCCTTCGCAAAAGTCTCCTGAAACTCCGTCGTGCCGAAAGAGAAGTCTACCGGTAGGCCAAAGGCCTGGGGCACGGACGCAGGAAGCAGGTGCCTGGTGCAGTCTGCTGTGACATTGCGGTTGATGATAGAGGCGTCGCCGTGAGTCGCACCTTCCTCGAACGCTGACAAGAAGGCTTGGGTGGTGGTCTTCATGCGCTCTCTAAGGCTCATCGAGGGAGAACTTGAGGCCATGATGAAGCGAGTTGTTGATGTTCTTTGGAAATTCAGGTAGGAGTTGAAGACAGTGGTGCAGCAGAAAAGAAGAGTAGTGATTGCTATCACATGGGGCTTACCGCCTATTTATGTTCGATACAGAACGACATTATTCCTTCCCCACATCAACTTCGTCCCTTGTATTACCTCGAGCGATAGTCTTTTTCCCGGCAATAGGAGTAAATCCATAAGTTGATGCCGTCCGTTGAATGATACTTTACGGATAAGTTCAATCAATATGTTCTCGTTTACTACTATTTACCGTCCCCCGTCCCAGATCTATGGCTTAACGTCATGACATTCCCCCCTTTTCAGCCTAGCGTGTCTCTTACTAAAGTTGAGCAACAGGTCCGGAGCTCCCATGGCTTCATCTTAGCTTCGCTTGATGACATTTTCCTCTGCACCGTTGTGTTGAAGTGTGCCTAGTGGCCTGAGGCTCTAATAATGGCCCGAGGCCCGAGGTACACGTTCCAAGCACGTCTTACTGGCAGACCATATATGTACCCTAAGGACCCCGTAGTTTATTCTGCACAGTTGACAATCTTACTTGATTTACCCTATTAAGTTCTGTCTGCGATTCCTGTGACTGTAGTGATACTGCATACCCAACTGGCCCAGAGTGTGCCACAGTTCAACACGTTGATCAACCCTGCCCGCGCTTGTAACCGAGATCCACTGTCAATTCCCACCCACAGTCAATTCCCACCCACAGTCAATTCCCGCTTTTTTAGGCGACATAACACTAAAGTTATATATTTAATTATTAAATAACCACAAATTTAAATCGATTAAAATTAATAATTATAACTCATCTATATATGTAGAATCTATGATTAAAAGGAAATTATTTATATTCAAAAGGTGATGGCGGAACAATCGCGCGACCCCGCCTTGACAGTCTAATAGGAATGTCGAATTGAGGAGCAATAGGAATATCAAGAGGAGGAGTGATTTTGCCCAAAGTAGCCAGAAACGTCGATTTGACCTCTAGGATGATTATTAGGGATTTTGGCAAGCTTGCAGCTGTCGTTTTGGCCTCCTTCGCCACCAACTTTTCGGCCTTTGACTTCGCCTTAGCCGCCTCCTTCATATCCTTAGCCACCTGGCGATTTATTTCAACTTGAATTGCCTTCGCAACCTTCTCCTTTCCCTCCTGTACCTTTTTGGCGGCGGCAACAACCTTAGCTTCTAATTTGGCCTTCTTATCAGCCTCAATATTAGCTTCTTTTTGGGCCTGGAATGCCTTGGCTTCTTGAACCTCCTGTACCCCAAAGAATTGCGCTCCATGCACCTCTTTTCCATTTAAACCAAGTTTTTTGCTCCTTTGCCTTTTCTTCTTTTCAAGGAGAAGTGCCTGGTAAAGTTGATTGGCACGGTGATTAGCTATTATAGCTTGAGCCTGGAGGGTGTCGTTGGCGCGAAAAAGTTGAGTGATTTTGCGAGCTGTAGGATTCGCGCGATAGGCCTTATAGAATTGCCTCATGCCTTTGAGGCGTAGAGGGTGTAGGAGTAATAATATTAACAACCATATTTGAGTCAAGTGGCCAAATGCCTGTCTTTCGGAATGCCGACGTGATATTCTCCTCCGTAAAGCTCTCTTGCCACGCCTTCTTAAAACAACTCCAAAAAAGCCGCTTTGTCATCCCAACTACCCCTTCGCTGCTATGTAGAATCTTTATGATTTCCTGCGAAAAAAAGGTCGAGAGAGGAAGGAATAAGCCGATGTCGAGGGGTTGTAGTCGGTGGGTTGAATGAGCGGGTAGGATTATTAGGAGAATCCGTAACTTATCACACATGTTAATAAACGCCATATTAACATGTGAGGAGTGTCCATCGACAATAAGGAGACGTCGACTCCTGCCTGCCTTTATAATTGTGTTAGGTTCAAACACCTGCTCAAGCCATTTTAGGCCAAAAGCGTCTGAACTCCACCCTGTGCTTGATGCCGCAAAATAGGCCTGATCACTATCCTCAATATCCTCAACCTAGCTGCTTTGAAGGTCTCCTGACTTTCCTTTGTATATAAGAGCAGGAGGAATCGCTATGCCGTCGGCGCAAATGCATGCTAGGAGACTAATAAATTCGCGAGAGTCGTCCTGCCTTGCAGAGTTGATTCGACCGCTTTTTAACTCTGCTAGCGTTATAATACGTTTTACCGCATGTGCAAGGCCAATAAGGAAACCCTTCTCATCCCAATTATAGATATTTTCGGCGGTAATATGGTATTGCTCGATGCCACGAATCAACTAAGGAGTGGGGTAGGATATTAGCCAAAATCTAAGATAAAGTGGAGAACCTTAAAATCACAAGAATATAACGCATACTAGTTCGTAAAAATGCTTGAACATAGGTGCAAATTCGGCTTTTGCTCGTAAATTGTCAATATTGCGTAAATATAAGCTCTTAAGTCGAGTTTGGTGGCGGCGGACAAAATGCGAGGTCCAATTTTTGTTCACCTTCTTCCCTATAATCTCCTCTGCCATATTTCGCACGATTTGAACGGTCGGGGGCATCTGCCGTAAGGTAAGCTTATTGATTTGCTTCACTAATTGTTCCTCCTGCGCGTGGTTGAGTAGATTTCGGTATAGGGAGTTGGCTTCTCTCCTGGAGGTGGTTTGGCCCTTATGGCGCTTTGCGACCGTCGTACGCTCCAAATCATACTTTTTTGCAATGGCGCTGTAATTGGGGTTCAATTCTGCATTTGCTGTATCTATTGCGAGCTGCATACGCTCTTCGTAGCCCAAGTTATCGGATTTTGAAGTCATGGTGGTCAATTAATTAAAAAGTGGGAACTGAGTGTGGGCGGGAATTGACAGTGGATCTCGGTTATCCGCTTACCGGCCATAACTTTATGTTTAACCCGAAAGGGAAAGGCCCATTATTAAGCGCGGTATTGAAGTTAACCAGCACCTGAGTTATCCGCGTCGAACGCCTAGCGCAAAAGTACGTACTCGCGTAGGTATGTGTGGACAAGTTATTGAGGGCAAGTGTGGTGGACCCCGAATCCGCTCGAACAATCCTGAATCGCCGTAACTCCGTTCCTCCGTCCCTAAAGCCGATGCCCTGTCAACCTAGACTTTTATATATATATACATGTCTATGCATCAGGCCAATCAACACCTCAAAAGTCCACATCACAAAAATTTGCAAGCACTTACTTTCATTCAAAATGGCGCCTCAAATCCAGACCCGCAAACTCGGCAAAAATGGCCCCCAAGTCCCATCCCTCGGTTTTGGGATGATGGGACTGTCCTTCGGTTATGGCAAGACTGAATCCGACGAGGAACGCTTCGAGGTGCTCGATCGTGCGTATGAGCTCGGCGAGACCTTTTGGGACTCTTCGGATATATATGGCGACAATGAAGAACTTATTGGGAAATGGTTCGCCAAGAATCCCGAGAAGCGGAAGGATATCTTCCTGGCGACGAAATTCGCCTTCAAAGACTCGCTGAACGGTGCATACACCATTGATTCGAGTCCCGAATGGGCCAAAGAGGCATGTGAGAAGAGTTTGAAGAGACTGGGCATCGAGACTATTGACTTGTATTATTGCCATCGAGTCGATACAGAGACGCCGATTGAAAAGACGGTGAAGGCTTTAGCTGAGTTGCAGAGGTATGATATTGGACGGGGTTGCGAAATGGCAAGCAGTACTGACATGTGAGCAGCGAGGGCAAGATCAAGTATATCGGTCTTAGCGAGGTCTCTTCAGAGACAGTCCGTCGTGCATGCAAGGTCGTTCATATTGATGCCGTTCAAATCGAGTATTCTCCATTCTCCGTTGACATTGAGAATCCTCAGATCGGTCTTCTCAAGACCTGCCGCGAACTTGGCATCGCAGTTGTTGCCTACTCTCCTCTTGGCCGGTAGGTCTCTCCGTTTCAATATGTAATTTTTAGATGCTAATGACCTTTGTGAAGTGGTATGCTCACCGGTGCCTACAAATCTCTGGACGATTTCGACGAGACCGATTTCCGCAGGTATGCTCCACGATTCTCGGCCGAGAATTCCGAGAAGAACCTCAAGCTAGTAGAAGGAATCGAGGCCATCGCCAAGAAGAAGAACTGCACGGCAGGTCAGCTGACACTTGCGTGGCTGTTGGCTCAAGGAGACGATATCTTCCCCATCCCAGGCACGAAAAAGGTCAAGTATTTGGAACAGAACATGGGCGCTTTGGATGTGAAGTTGACTGAGGCTGAGATGGCTGAAATTAGACAGCTGGTGGACAATTTTGAGGTTCATGGAAGCCGATACCCAGAGGGGATGGGTGGTGCCTTGTTCGCAGATACTCCGGCTTTGAAGGAATAGAGACTGTATGAGCCTTAGAAGGCGAAGCCTGTGGAAAACGCAACATCGTCAGCCGATATGTTTTATTCGCGGTTCCACGTCCCAGAACATGGGTAGCTTTCAGCAACGGGAAGAGGTGTTTTGCTATCAACTGGTAGCATTTCTAAATGGCAACTCCTAATTTCACTGAGTGGTTTGCAATTACCAGGTAATATCATGACGATCATTTTCCTGGGTATAAAAAAATCCTTTTAGCACACGAAGATATACCGACAGACGCCGTAGAGACTATCCAAGAATACGCGATCAGCCCATGGGAACAACGGATTCCGGCAATCATCAACCCAGACAACGAAAGAGCGGTGGAAGTGGCCAATTGCATCAGCGGCATATGCATTGCAACAAGCTCATCTGAGAGGAAAGGTACGGGAGGCTGGAGTTCTTGTATTTCTATTTAATTAATTAATGAATAGAAAGAGAACCGGTGATGCTATTGTTGCCAAAACAGAGTCCAACCTTTTTGACTTCTGCAAATCTCTAAGTTGAGAGCGATACTGAAGAAATTAAGCTTTGCAAAATATTCAGTCATTTACCTTTAGATAGAAGGAATGCGTTTGGCTCAAGCAAGCGGCGTGTTGATCCTGTAGGCGACTGCTAGAGCCATGTCATTAAATCATCTTTCTCCAATTTGTCCCTCATTACGAAGCTCCTCCATCGGCAACCGAGGTCCTTCGACAAGGGGAGGGGATTGAGTAGAAAAGCGGGGCCACCCTTTCAACTCCTTGACGGTTTCTCCAGAGTAGAGTATCGAAGGTTTCGGAAAGCAGGGATACCAAATGTGGGCGCAGATTGATTGAATATGGTTCATATATCCCACTTTACTTGCATCAATGTTCTGGCCACAGCTGCACATGAACATACTCGGCGAATATCCATACACGTGCGAGATGGATGCAATCAGTCGAGCCTCCATCGACGTCTGCGATAGCCTAGACGGCATAGTCGATGGGGTAATAACAGACGTGGAAAGCTGCTTGGCCACCTTTGATCCGACCGAGCTGGTTGGCACCCTCACACATTGCCCTCAGATCAATTCGGAGGTGAAAATCAGCTTTGCTGCGGCCACTGTTATCAAAGCATTATGGAAGGGCGTTGTCACTGCGAAAGGGGAACAGATAACAAATCCCTTCGGTCCCGGGGCTGACTTTACAGGCGTCAGCCATGGATCCCCTGGTATTGCATATACGGACTGCTCGCGCAGCGACAACTGGGCTTCCCAGCCTGATATCCCGGGCCAACAGTTGGTGTCTCCTCTCGATGCCAAAGACCCAAGCATCGACATCAGCAGATGCGAAAGCGCCCCTACTGCCCTTTGCGACCAGTTCTTGCGACTGTGGATAGCCAAAGACCCAAGCTTCGACTTGAGCACGCTCACATTGGAGAAGTTTGTTGAGATGGTGGTTGAGGGGGCTCGAGAGTACGGGCCTCTCTTTGCCACAAATGATCCCGACTTATCGAAATTCAGAGACGCTGGAGGCAAGATGATAACGATCCACGGGGCAGTAAGCTATCCTCCTGAAGCTGTGCGTGCTATGTAACAAAATAGTTGACTAAATCTTCACAACAGGCTGATAGTTACATTCCAATTGGCAACACTGTGGATTACTACGAGAGCGTCATGTCGCTTCTCCCTGATACTCGCAAATTTTATCGATATTTCGAGATCCCTGGCTTTGATCATTGCTACGGCGGCACAGGGGGACAGCCCACTGCGATATTTGGTCAGCTCCGTGCCTGGGTTGAGAACGGGACTGTCCCGGAGAGCTCCCCTGTCAGCTTCGCCGACTGCAAGGGAGTGAAGTGGAACCGCATCTTGTGTCCCTTTCCACAAAAGTCCCAGTATAACAAAGAGTGTGGAGATGCAACTGCTGCTAAATGCTGGTCTTGCACGGAAAACCAATAATTTAGCTGAAGATTGCATCCTAGAATTTTACTGGTGGGCAAGCTTGTATCTGTCAGGGGGGATAAGGCCTTATCCGTGACAGACGGAATTGAAATGAGTGCTGCAACGGGGCAGGTCTTCTAGTCAGTCAGTCAGTCAGTTGGTCAACGCTTAGTCAGCGAATCTCTTCCTTTTGTAGAAATCCAGATTTCCTTGATAAGACTGCCAACGAAAGCTTATTTTCGCCCCCGCATGCTTCTGCCGCGTGTGGATTTCGACAGTGCTGCCTAGAGAATATCCTCGTTAAACGACGTCACAGCTTCGATTGCGGAAAGGGGCTCAAAGAGGTCACTCCAACAAGTCTGATCCACCTATCATATTCACTATCAACTTTAAGTATCTTGAGTCAAACTCAAAACCTTCTTGATATCAATCACACATCCCACTCGTTTGAAACATACCCCGCACGTAACATCTTTTCGCTCTAACCACCCTACCCTAAAACATTGCAAAAGTTTTGTTGCACATGGCAGGAGAGCCCAACATGGGAAAATCGCAGCCTATTAGATAGGAAGCTAAGCTTGGGCATCAAGCAGGTAGCTTTGTTAGGATTTGACTAATCGCAGCCGTGCTACAACCTCTCCTTTAGAAGGAAATCCCTTGGGTTAGATTGGACAAGTACTACAGCCACAAACAAATCACTTCTGTCTATATGCGTGTGTAGATAGAAGCCAGGACATGCGCAGGAAGGGGATCTCTGGTCATGTCATGCTAAGACAGGAAACGATCTATTTCTCAAAAGAATAGGACCCCTTTGAACCTTGCCAACCAGGGCGTCAAAGCCCAAGTAGTAGTAACTTGTTAGTCAAGAATCGATTGATTTATCAAAGAAGGATAGAGAATTTACATACAAAACAGGACAAAAGTGCATTGGAACGATTAAAACGTGCCTTCAAGTGATCTTACATGTGATATAACTTCAATCTGAGCTCTTTCCTGCCATATATGCCTTAATAAGATCCTCATGCATATCAGCCTCATTAACCCAGCTATTATCCTCTTCTGGATATCCTTTCCACTTGACCCAGTATTGGGTAATCATCTTCTTCCGCTTCCCTCGACCAACTGGGACAACTTGATCATCTAGAACCCTCTCAACTTCGAACTGGTTATCGTCGGGGTCCACAGCGGATGGCCTAGTTTCGTGAATAGCTTGTTCGCTGAGCTGTTGATATTCTGGGTCTTGATGAGAAGTAGGTATGCCCTCTGTAGAGCCGTTACCAGGACTACTATGGGTTCCACTGACATGTGAGTCGGGTAGCTCTTCGCGATCAAGAATATTTCGTAGATCTAGTTTGTGATGAGCAAACGGCACAAAGATTGAAAAAGCAGTCTCGAGTTACCTAGATCTATCAAGTCGCCGACAAACACAAAATCTTCGTTAAAGCATTTGCGCCTTCCTTTATCAGTAGCAATATCTTCATACGCCGGAACATTAGTTGACTCCGTTGATGGCTTCTCCCCGGGTAGGGTGTCTCTGATAGTCGAAAGGTCCAGCCAGTCACTGTCGTCCGCTGGGGTAATAAAAGCTCCTATATTTTAGTCAGACTCAAGTCTCCAAAATATCGGTGTTATTAACACATACTCGGAGCTGTGACAACACGTATAAGAGACTCACCAGCCTCTAAGGCTTGAGACTCTTCGTCGAGGTCTATAAGGTCCTCTACTTCGATCACATCATATTCCGACGCTATGTTGCACACCTCAGAAGACTCTTTCGCGGAGTTCGATTCACAGGAGGTAGTAGTAAAGCTTTAACGTGGTGATAAGCGAATTGTGTTGTCTCCGACAGGTGCTGCGGTATCTGGCATAGAAAGAAGGAGTGGGTCAATATTGCCATTAGAGTCATTGGGAATATGTGACACTGGGATATGAGTCGCACTCCCGCATGCGTCAGTTATTGGCGTTAAAGCCCTCGAATTGAGTGAAGGGGGCGTTGATAGAGCGGTCGAAGGAGCAGTTAATGGTGTACTTGAAGGAGCAGAACGAATAGCTGCTAGATTTGAGGCATTGTGGCGCTTTCGAGACCACTGTTCAGCCGTCTAGTATATAAATTCGTATGCTGGTTTGGAGCATTCTCCAACATCTGTGTCTAGTTCCTGCTTGATAACGCTTCTAGCCCTCTTAGATTTAGGGCATCTGGCGTCCACTCCATCCAGGGGCCGAGATTTCTTCCCTCTCTTGACGAATTCAGCACCATGATTATTCTAAAGGTGAAATTTCACCTGTTGCGCTAATACGAAAACGTCGGGACAGTGTGATCTTGAAACTGGGCATTTAGGTAATGTGCCCTCATACAGACTTCCAACATATTTTTCGAAGATTCCAAAGTGGTCGGAAATATGATCTCTCCATTCAACTTTGTCATAGAACTGATGCATTCGTTCAGCAGCCGAAAGCGTCGCATCGTCTAGACAGAAGGGACATATGCCAGGCGAAGCTAGGGTCCCGCCGTAGAAGAGCGGATCACACTAAGCTAGTGGAGGTCTATAGCCGTCCAAGTGAAATTGGTAATGGTTCTCCCACTAGTCTTTTCCTATAACCCATTCGCTACAGAAGAAGCACATTTCTGCAAATCTACAAGTAGCTCTGAGGCTCTTTCTATAACAGCCATAGATATACCTCCATCTTTGGGCAGTCGGCTTACTATTCAAAAATCTAACATTAGCACTTTGTATTATACGAACTCTAAAAAGGTTTTAAGGAGTATACGAACCTATCTATCTTCCTCTTAGACTCTGTCGGCAAGCAAAGGCACTTCTCTGGTTCCAAGCCCAGACGAACCGCTACTTCAGTTTCTTGCTAATAGAGCGCGATCATATCACGGAGGACTGCTCGGCCTTCTTCACTACGAATAGAAGCGACGGTAAACAAGCTAGATGCCAAGCGGTCGCGCTCTAGCATCAAGGCGCGGACGCGGGAAAATATAGTCTGGTAATACCCGATCAAGTGGTTTTCTCCTGTGTTGGAAGGAATTCTGCTCGGCTGGAGTTTCCGGCTCTTGCAGAGCTCTTTAGCAATAAGCTTTCTTTTCTCTGCACGTAACTCCTTTCGTCGATCCGTGGTAGCCGAGTCGTCCCTAGGATCTAGAGACAGAGCTTCCAGCTCCTGTTCGATAGCGGTAAATTCTGGGCTGCTTTCAAGCTTATACTGTTTTTCTGCCAGGAGAGACTGCCAAAGTTCAGGATTGCGACACAAGGTCATGGACCGAAATCTGTCGTTAACAATGCTACGTAGCTTATCACCGAAGTAACTGCCTTGGCCGTCAGTTCTAGCATTGTTAGGTGCATAATGATCACGATGGGTATTCTCATCGGTATGACCGCTATGCTTCATTCTCTAAGCTATTAAATAGAGCTTATCTAAGAACACGTTAGTTTTGAGACAGATTCGCCCAATTAGTACTAGTAAAGCATACCAATAAGAAATAGACCTTCTGCTCTGAAATCATAGATTATAGGCGGGAGCTTATATCCAGAACAAAAGCCCAACTCTCTCACACGTTTACTAAATATGTTTGCCATGTCGATCTCTCCATCATCTTTCTAGAAGAAGGGCAGATCAAGGACCTCTAGATCCCAATAGAGTTGGAACATCTCGTCCCCAGGCGGCTCGAGGCTAAGAAGCTCATCTATAATCTTGTAATCTCTAAAGACCCTCTTCGCGATGAATTTGGCAAGATACGTAAGGATCGGATTACAAAAGAGCGGTCGAGGTTGTAAGCCTTCGTGTAATGAGTGCTCTGGCCTATTTTATGATTAGTCTTTAAAGAATGGCCTCAAGGTGTGAGATGATAGAACCTCACCTTTTATCTGGCTTAAAAGTCATGTTTTTGGCGTCTCGCACAACTTGCATCGCAAACTCCGCCCTCCCATCCTCATTTCGAAACACCCCAAAAGTGATATCCTGGTGAAGTAGTCATTAGTCGTTCGCCGCACCTAGGAAGAGTTTGAGGACATAGAGGACTTACACGATAATAAAGGCCTCGGCCTGACCCAGGACGGCAATTTGATTGTATGTACTCGCCCACTCTTGCTGATGTGAATACTTGCATCTATAGCTGGCCCCATACTTCCAATCTAGTTCTTGGCTTTCTGTAAATATGCCAATCATTTGACCAGAGCTAAGTCCCAAGATGAATAAAGTAAATCATCGTGCCGTACTTCCTCTCTCGCTTCCTATAGCGCAGGCCGATTTCCTTTTGCAAAGGACCTTTTATAAACTATACTCCATTAGTGATTGCGCATAATTACTAAAAGATGTGGAAATGCCGCCTCCGGGACTTACGTTTGAGATGGTAATAACTACTTTAGGGTCTATCTTTGGCTTCCGTTCCGCCCACTACCAGCCTGCTATAAGATCCTTCCACGAGCGGACAACAGAGCCTAGCCCAGCAATATCGTCGCCATAAGCACCTACGATACCATATGCAATACATCTGGCCCAATCTTTCGACGTCTCTATATCATCTAGAGTAGCTCTAGGGTGTTCGAGTTCAAACCTATTTGGCAAAGAGATAAGGGTTAGAAGAAATTTTGCTAGAGATCAGGAAATAGCCCTTACTAGTCCCATCGCGCTAGGGCACGAATATAGTTTTTCTTTGTTCCTGGCTAGAGATCTTTTTTCACCTTTTTTCCGTTAACAATTTCTGACTTGATACCAGAGCCTTTGCCACGGGATCGTGCGAAGAACTCCTCCGTTAACTCCTTTTTGGGCATTGAGGATACTAAAACAGTAACTTGCACGGAGTAGTAGATAGAAGGCAATTGATAAAACGAATTTTACAGAGAGATTTAGGAAGTCGATCAAACAATAAGATTGAAGAAGAGAGGTATTCGGATCAAGACAAGTACGGAGCAGGAAGGAATTTATAGAGGGAAAAGAAGTACTCCCCTTAGGGATATCCATATTGATCCAACTTACACCGTAGGCAAAGCACTAAGTATATTTTTGGAAAGTGTCCACTTTGGGTTCCTTGGGAACTTGTTTGGGCTCCTTGAGCATCGTCGTCAAAACTTGACAAAAGTGATGTGAGAGAACAGAGGTCAGATCAAGTATGATTGGTTAAAAAGCGAGAAGTCAAAACACGTGCAATGTGGTAAATCTTGCTCAGGATTCTCAGGCCTGCTCAGGTGAGCTGCTCAGGGTGCTCAGGTGAGTTGCTCAGGGTGCTCAGGGTACTCAGGGTGCTCGGGTAAGTTGCTCAGGTTGCTCATGCAGCTCAGGTGAGTTGACTGAGCCGAGGGTGATTAGCGCCTGAGCAAGAGCGGCAAGCTTACTAGCCGAAAGCGAAGTCTAAGAGAGAGAAAATTAATCGACAATACCTTCAGACTAACCTGACTACAACAGAGAAGCAGTATACGTACGGCCGACACCGTATTCAACTTGCTCTATTCTACCAGCTCGCTGGTTTCTCTAGAAACCGCCCTTAAGCGCTCCTCAACCTCTGCTGCAATGCTGCTCTGCACCCATTCGCTTTTCCCCTCCCATGTTTGTTGGCATGTAGCAGTCTGGCCTCGCGATCAAGATTCAAGACTCGGATCAGAAACATAGCTCAATTTCGAGAGTATGTGTGGCATCTAACGAACCTGGTGACATAAGTCTGTGTTTTTAGGGCATATTTTAGGCGATTTTCAGGCTTCACGACCCCGCTCTTTAGCTTCTGACACCTAAATTCATCGCGACACTTCAAAGATATAAACCAACCAAGAATTATTATGATACAAGACTCTACGTTTGCGATTAAAAAATTTAGATTTACTAATAAAGTTCTCTGAAAACATAGACTTATGCCACCAGGCTCGTAAGTTCTGAACATTTGCTAAGCCTATTTTTACAGCCCTTCCCCCACAGAGTTTGAACGGAATCTGTGTATTCATCTGCCCATGATGCATTCGACTTCGCATTCGACAAGGGAACTCCTTAGAGAGAGGTGGAGGCCCTTGGAATGCGCGATTGAGAAGGAAGCAATCAAGATAGGGCTGCGATACTACGGACCTGTAAAATAAATTGTAATCGTGAGTACTAGGTCTTTTGAATTCCTAAATCCCAAGGGGATCTTCACCAAGGGCGTCTTCATGAAGTAACTATCCACCAGGAGCAAACAAGCATCTCAGGCTGTGATTGGTCCACTTGCATGGCCGGTCGTGGATTCGTGTGGAAACAATGGAAGGTCACGTAAGTGCAAGGCCTTTACACGAGATGGCTTCCCCTTGGTGATTGTAGCGTTGTCCAAATCAAGCTTTTGATATTGAAGAATATCAGTGACCACAGGAGTGGGCCCATCGTCCAGCCACTCGTCTCAATTTAATGCGCTCTTGCCAAGGTGTGAAAGGGAATTTGGAAGTACGGAGTTCAAGGCTAGATGGCCATCTTTCAAAAACCCGAAAGGTCTCGACGTCTACTTCTGGAAGTAGTACAACCCGTTCGTGAGTCTCCTTTAAGCCGTCTGTGAGCATGGAATGAAAGAAAGACAAGCATGCGCAAAGCTGTTGCTCGTCAAGATGGAAGGGATGCTTATCATGCCTTACTAGAACGGTGACTGACGTATTGTGGCCAGCCATGACAGTCTGAAGTGATCGTTTTGGTGACGAGGCTGTGTTGGGTTATTTGTGCCGAAATGTGATCGACAGAAAGCAGCGATGTGGGGAACATCCTTTGGAGGTTCTAGAACAATCGATAACCTTAGCGTCCTTGTGAGGACGTAGTCTCCAGAATCCGAGATTTGTATAGATCTTGACCAATATCTCATCGGGAAGGTCGAGAATACTTTACGGACAAATATTGGCATCATGGGGTTCGTGAAGTGTACAACTTTGTTGCCGGAAGCCCTTTCCTCCGGGTCGAACACCCATACTGTAGTCTGGCATGTCTTCACCCACCATTACCGAAGACATGTTCCCAGGGTCAAGATGAGTATCGGCCTTTGCACAAATCCTCTCAATATAACATTCTGCGTTGGTCGCAATTGTCCGATTGTTCGCTAGCCCGACAAGACTGTGTGTGGGAGAAGAGGATGAGAGGCCGCCAAGACTCTAATCTGGAGTAATTCTTCTTGAGAATAGACACGGGGATATAGTAAAGGAAGGTTGTGGTGTTGAGTAGAAGGTTTGAGCTAGTGTGAAGGAAGAATGAGGTCCCATGTCAGTTCAGGGTATGACGCCTTGCCTATTGTGGTTTAGCGTGGAACAGCTCCTGAGATTGCCATCTCTCAACACTACTCCTTAGAATTAGTTCTTTAGTTATTCTAATATATTCAGTGATTCCTACAACTTCTAATTGCCTTAATTGCACTAATATTCTCTAATCAGACAGTTATAAGCCCGGCTTTGCACTAATCCTTCTGCCTGCACACCAACAATTAGTATATTGCCAAGAAAATGTCACGAACACGTGAATAGCACGGGACCTTAGGCTCAGACAACCGTCATTGGTTGACAGGAGAACCCGGGTTATTGGTCACGGTGGAAAGTCACGGGATGAATGTCACGTGATCTAGGCGAGGCTAGCAAAGTAGCGATGCTAGCATGCGCTCGCAAGTTAGAGATGCTAGTTAGCTAGCAAGGAGAACGAAGGTTCTATATAAGTCATAGCATTTCCTTAGATAGGAGTTTCGTGCTCAACTTACTTTAGTTATTCAATACGAGCTTTGTTTACCTATTCAAGTAACAGGTTCACTTCCAAGTAAACAACCACCTGACTGCCACACTTCTGTTATAATACCAACCTGACGTTACCAAGTACCCGGCTACGCTTAGCCAGTATCCCCATATCGTTACACTTTAAGCACCTTGTTCGAAGTCAATAGTCAGCGATAATGCCTCTAAAGGTCGCCTACCAGGTTACTAGCCCGACTGCTAGTTTAGCCAACCTAACTCCACCATCGCTACTAAACCCTTTAATCAACAACCAGCTTAGCGAAGACAACGTCTCTATGCCGGATGTCGACAATTCTGGGAACTTTAAGGTAGAGGCTAATAAGTCACTTAAGGTTGCCCTCCCAGACAAGTTTTATAAAAACCGCAAAGAACTCAAGTCATTCCTACTTTAATTAGAATTATACTTCAAGTTTAATAAGGACAAGTTCACGGATCGCGATGAGAAAAGTCTATAGGCCACCTCTTACCTGAGGGGTAAGGCCTAGAAGTGGATTAAACCACATCTAAGGGACTATTTTAGGAACCTAGATAAGGAAGGGGACATGTATGTCACAAAGCAAATCTTTAGGAGCTTCGCGGGATTTAAGAAGGAAATCCGACAAGTATTTAGAGACATTAACAAGAAGAAGACGGCCGTTCGACACCTGTTTAACCTTAAGCAAACCGGATCAGTCATCGTATATATTATAGAATTCTAATGTTATATAACCAAGACAGGATGGGACACCGAAGCCTTGATTAGCCACTACCTTAAGGGGTTAAAGGAGTTTATCAAGGATGACATAGCACATATAGATAAACCAAAGACAATCAATAAAGTAATCAAGCTGTCAGTTAGGACCGACAACAGATTATATAAACAACACTAAGATTAGAAGGGAGTAAAAGACTTTAGAAAAGAGAGTTCTAGAAAATCCAGGAATAGTAAGAAATGAAAATCCTATAAACGCTATAGGCCTAAAGAAACCAAACAACTCTCTGCTACCAGAAAACTCTCTAATAAAGAAAAAACATGACGCTATAAGGGAAAACTGTGCTTTGACTGTGGAAAACCAGGCTATTAAGCACAAAACTACAAAAAGAACAGCAGCAAGAAACCTTAGGGAAAGAACAAGCAGATTAGTGCTGCCACTAAGGAAGTAGTAGTGTATAACTATAAGGAACTTATAAAAGAAGAACTAGAACAGTTAGGGATTTACGGACAACTTGACGTTGCTCGGGCCTAACGGGAACATTAGGCGCGACCACCGGTCAAGGGCGCTAAGATGATACTATTATAGGTTACTATCCCGCGACAAGGACAGTAATGGGTATTTTAAGGAGTTATAGAGATGGGTAATCATTATACTTGTCTTAGGACTTATAAGTCATTTTTTAACACCCGGACCTATAAGAACAAACCAAGAGAAGGACAGACGTACGACGTCTAGGCCTCGGACCTGCTAGTAATAATCTTTATAAAAGAAGGCAGTCGTTTGAAAACAGCCAAAATACTATCTTCGGACGACAATACGGACGTTAACGACAACCATACACTAGTAGTTCTACAACCTCTAAAGGAAGGAGAAATTCCTAAGGAAGAATCTAGTAAAGAAAGTTTAAGTAGCAAAGACAAAGCTAAAGTGTATCTTTAAGGAGAACAAGCGCTTAAGCTTATTTAGAATACTAGAAAATACAAGACGCATTACTTGGACATTGGCAAAAAGTGGACTATAACGTCTACCAAACCATATAAAAGATAGTGGCTCTTAGAAAACAATAAGATGATCCTTAAGAATGGAAAATCTTAGGTCAAGATTAATATAAAAGCAAAGTACAAACTTGTGTATAAGGACTAACGCTATATAGGACTATTAAGATATAGTCCCGAAGGAGGTCTAAGGAAACACCTTATTAAGACCTAGAGAGACTTAAGTAACCCCACAACTTAGGAAGATGACCTAAGGATGCTAATCAAGAAAGAGATTTGGGAAATATATAACTAGACCTAATCTATAAGGATCTAAAAACTAGTTAACACAAACGTCTACTACTAGTCAGAGGTTAAGAGTGTAGCAGGACTACTAATCGACTACCTATATATACTCAAGGAAGACAATTAGGAAGCACGTTAGAGAATATAGCAAGATGGAATCACTAGGATAGAAGTAAAAGAACTGCATGCCACTAGTAAGGGAGGACAGTTCTCTACTAAAGTCCTTATATAAGGAAAGAGCATCCAGGCCCTAATGGATTCTGGAGCCAAAGGGAACTTTATATTAAAAGAAACTATAAACAGGCTTAACATGCCCTTAAAAATGTTAGAACGCCTATATCGACTAAAAGTTGTTAATAGAACTAACATCAATTATTAGGATAGGTTAGTCACCTAGGTTATAATACTAACTTAGGTTATAACCAATAAGGGACATATAATAGATGTGCAATTTGATATCACACTAGCTAGGAGGCACAAAGCCATATTGGGCATACCCTAGTTTAAAGAACACAACCTAGAAGTAGACTGGCAAGCATATATGCTTAAGTTTAGTTATTGTCACTATATAGGATTATAGTGACTACAAGGCCTAAGAGAGGTTAGCGCCGCCTTTAAGGAGCCCGGACATGCCAACAAACAGAGCGGTCCTCTATAAGTCACTAAAGACAATAACACCTTACTTATAAAGTATAGAGAATTTATAAGGTTATGTGAGGATCTATAGGATTTTAGAGCACTTCCTAAACATCAACCTTGGGATTATAAGATTAATCTCAAAGAGGGATTTATACCCCCTATAGATAAATTATAGTACCACAATCTAGTTACTATAAGGACGCTTAAGGAATACCGGATTAAAGCATATAAGAAGGGTTGGATACAAGCATCTAAGTCCTCTTATACTTTAAATATACTGATTGTATATAAAAAGGATGACCTAAACAGAAGGCTATATATAGACTACTAATGTCTTAACGCCAGGACTATTTGGGATGTGTATCTATTACCAGGAGCTTAGTACCTACAGGACAGGCTAAGTAAGGCAAAGATATTTACAAAACTAGATTAGAGGAATTTGTTTAATCTGATCTAAATCAAGGAGGGACACAAGTAGAAGACAGCGTTTCTTCTATCCTCTAGACTGTAAGAATATATAGTTATGCCATTTGGGCTTATAAACGCCCCTACTATATATTAAAGACAGAATAATGACATTCTTAAAGAATTCTTAAAGGTAATGGTCATCTATTACTTAGACGATATCCTTGTCTTCTCTAAACAAGAAGAAGAATATAAGGGACATATTAGAGAGGTGTTAGAAGCGCTAGCTAGAGTGGACTTATACCTTAAACTTTTAAAGTGCCGTTTTGGGGTTAAGGAAGTTAAATTCCTAGGATATATCATCTAACCTGATAAAATAAGTATAGATCTAGCAAAAATCAAAGAGGTATAGAATTAGGAAACACCTAGAAATATTAAGGACGTTTAATCTATCTTGGGTTTTACTAATTTCTGCTAATAGTTTGTTAAGGGATATTTTAAGATTATATTGCCACTTACTAACCTTATAAAGAAGGACAAGAGATTTGAGTGGTTAGAGGAAGCCTAGATTGCTTTTGATATAATCAAGGAAAGGTTTACTAAAGAACCAATATTGTATAGTTATAAGGAAGACAGAAAAAGTATTACCAAGACTGATGTATCTAACACTGCCCTAGGAGCTATATACTTATAAAGAGGAGATGACAGGAAACTCTACCCTATTGCCTACTTCTTAAAGAAAATGTCTCTAGCCAAACAGAATTATAACATCTATAAGAAGGAGCTCTTAGCCATTATAGAAACACTTAAGTATTAGAGGAACTACCTATAGGGTACTATTTACCTAGTGATAATCCACACTGATTATATAAATCTATAAGGGTTTACTATAACAAAAGATCTGACCAACCGCCATCTTATAAGATGGGCCAAAGAATTGGCCAGCTATAACATTGTGATTAAATATATTAAAGGAACCAATAATCCTAGAGCAGATGCTCTTAGTCAGAAACTAGGGTATAAGGACAACAAAACATATAAGAGAACTGCGATCCTTAGAACCCTAGACAATAGGGATTTAACCCTAGCAATCAGAGAAATTATAAGTATAAGGAAGCTTACTACTTTATAAGAGGAACCCTAGCTTTAGAGATTAAACCAGGTTTTCCTAAATCTAATAGAGGAAGTAGACTAGCTCTGTTAAGAGGTCTAATGGTTTGGGAAAGAAGATTTCTATTAACATATAAAAACAGGAAAAATCTACCTTCCTAGAGGTCTATAGGACAAGTTTATTAAGGAGTAACACTTATTGCTAGTATATAAACATCAAGGAGTGCAACGGACATTCGCACAAATATTAATAAACTATTAGTGTCCAGGATTATAAAAGAAAGTCAAGGAACTGGTTATAGAATGTAATACCTATATAAGGAACAAGGCTTCCTGCTATACACCTTATAGACAGATAAGCACAACTCCTATACTAGAGAAACCTTAAAAATCAATATTATAAGATTTTATTAGACTATTGCCTAAGTCTATAGATTTAGTTATAGGAGCAGGATATAATTCTATCCTAATCATTATAAAAAGACTGACCAAATACATGATACTAGTCCCATTTAGGACAGATAGAACTATAAAAGACTTAGTATATGTCTTCCTATAAGAAGTTGTCTTAAGGCATAGATTGCCAGACAAAATCTTGTCTGACAGAGACAAGTTGTTTATATCTAAGTTCTAGACATTACTTATAGCACTGCTTGGAGCTAAGAGGAAGTTATCTATAGCATTTTACCCTTAGACAAACGGCAGAAATAAGAGAATAAATCAAGTTGTTAAAGCATACTTATAATACTATATTAAGCAGGAGGTGCGAGTACTTAGAGTCTAGGTAGACCTAAAGCTTAAATAGACGGCCTACGTAAAAGCAATCTAAAGAAAGATTCTAGTATATCACCAAGCACTCTCTAGTGTCTTAGGGTCAATATAGGGAGCGGCCTTCCGGACAGCCAGACAGGTCTATACTTTAGTCACACGGGCCATTATAGCATATAGGGCAGGGATCTGGCATACTCCTAGCAAACAGCCGGCTATACCTAAGGGAATAGCACCAAAGCTCTTATAGATCTAGAACAAAGGCCTACGAACTCTAGCAGGCATGTACAAGGCTACTCTAACATAACAAGTCAAGACTAAAACACTAATCCCGCCTATAAATATATACCTAGATAGTCTAGTAGTAAGATATAGAGAACGGGCAGAACAGAACGCCGATGTATCGCTAGTAATTAGCAAGGCCTGCACTACAATCCGGACAAAACTTTAGCCAAGGAGACGAGGCCGGCCAAGGCCTCTACCGCCACCAACCCCTTAAGAGGCTAATATAGTATAGGCAAACGAATAGACAAAAAAGGCAGAAGAACTCCTTCCAGATTTAAACACCCTCTCCTCTAATAGGCCAAAGACAGGCGAAAACCTGGAAAAAATACGGCACATCCTTGCACACTAGAAAACAGTTATAGACAAATACAGAAACACCCCCTTTTTAGGTATAGAACTCCGACTTGACCCTTAAGTCCTTAGCCTTTACAACAACCTTTAGAAGGCAGAGAGTACTCTACTTATCCACCTCCGCTTAGGATATACTAGCTTTGCGGCGACACTCCGCCAGCTAAGGGTCCTAGGCTACAAGTCAAGCATGTGTATATACAAGAGAGGGTAGGAGACAGTTCGCTATATCCTCGCGCACTGCGCACTAGAGGACAAACATAGGCGCCGGATAACCTCTGACAATAGACTGGACATCGACTCCCTCCTCAATACAGGCTAGGGGCTGAACGGGTATGCAAATAGATTATACAGACAGGCAGGCTGCGACAATTTGACCTTGCAGGTGCTCTCCTCTACGGCTAGAAAGGCCTCTAGCAGGTAGAAAACTTCTTAGTACTGCCGGCGGCGCGTTGACTTATTGCTAAGAAAAGACAGAAGGAACTCAGGTTTTTCCTAGCAACTAGTTTCCTGAGGACATATAACATAGCTTGCCCGTATAGCTTATAAGCCAAAACGGTGTATAAGATAAATAAATAAATAAATAAATAATACTATATTAATTACTAGTAGAATAATTAGGTATAGCTATTGCTATTAGTATAGTTTGTATATAACAGTTTTATTACGAAAACAATACTTATTACCCTATTCTATACCAACTTTAGATATAAGTTAGAAGTATACTAAGACCTATAGGTTATAAACATTAAAAACAACCTGGCTTAGATCTATATTACTAACATCAAAGAACTATATAAGGAATTAGCAAACAAATTGTGATTTATAGCTAAAAAGAATGTATACTACTATAATACAAGGCATAGTTAGGAGCTAACGCTTAAAAAGGGGGATAAAGTCTATCTTTTATAGAAAAACATTTAGACAAAACAACTAAGCAATAAATTAGATTACAAAAAACTTAGACTATTTAAAATCAAACATATTAAAGGACCTTTAAATTATAAATTAGCCTTACTAAAGACAATAGACATCTATCTAACATTTTATATATCTCTTCTTAAACCAGCACTAAAGGGAGCACTACTAGCTCTAAAAACAGAAATCTAACTAGTCAACCTAGAAGCCAAATATAATATTAAAGAAATTTTAGACAATAAGTTTATTAGGAACTAACCTAAATATTTAGTCAAATAGTTAGGATACCTACTATTAGAAAACTTATAAGAACCTAAGTTAAACCTTAAGAGTTACCCTAAGAGGCTTGTAAAGTTCCACCGCCAAAATCTAGGCCTTGCTAGAATAGATCGTCGGGCAGGTAGACCTAGAACAGGTCAAACAAGGGGTCAAGGACTAGCTGGCCGGGGCCGGCCAAGGCAGACGATTTAGTAGCCCCTAGCTTTTACTAAGGCACCCTCTCCTCTGCCTCCCTCCTCTCCCTCTCTTTATTTTCTTTTTTCTCCTTCTCCTCCGTAAGATCAAGCTCTTCTAGGTTATAAAAACCACACAACAGCATGTTGTTCTTACGACAAGCGATGAATTTCTGTTGCTTCTAGAGGCGTAGTATTTTTGCTATTACCTTCTCTTCTTCTTCTTTAAGACGCTCCTCTTGCTTTATAAGGGCCTCCCAACTATCTAAGAATTCTGGTTTGCCGTTATACTTAGGACGGCCAGTTCGCACACACTTAGAACAACAACTTGTTAAGGTTGTTATAATACATTGACGTTTGTTCAAAACACAGTAAGAACAATATATAGGAGCTTTTTTATCAAAGTTTTTAGTATGATCAAATAAAGCCTTTTGTTTAGCACGTTTCCTTTCCTTTACCGGTATAATAAAGGAAGAAGGTCGGTGGCCTATATAAGATATTCTAATGTGGTCATTTAAGTATAGGGACTATACTAGACCATATAGGGGATAGTGTCATGATTTTATTATTATATACAGCCCAGGCCTAAGGCTTAGCTGTATATTAGTATAGTATAGAGAACCTAGGGCAGTTAGCACAGGGGTTATGTGGTAATCATATAACAGGACAGGACTATAGGGGATCGGAGTGATCCACTATAATCTAGGACTATAGGGGATCGGAGTGATCTACTATAATCTAGGACTATAGGGGATCGGAGTGATCTACTATAATCTAGGACTATAGGGGATCGGAGTGATCTACTATAATCTAAGGAAACAAAGGTTCTATATAAGTTATAGTATTTCCTTAGATAGGAGCTTTGTGCCCAACTTAGTATTCTGATTAGTTACTCAATACAAGCTTTGTTTATCTATTCAAGTAACAAGTTCACTTCTAAGTAAACACCCACCTGACTGCCACACTTCTGTTATAATACCAACCTGACGTTACCAAGTACCCGGCTACGCTTAGCCAGTATCCCTATAATCGTTACAGAGCCGTTATAGTGGTTCAAACAACTAGGGTTCCGCCAACACTTTATAGACACAAAATAGGCCTAATCTCATTTAAGAGCCCCTAATAACAGGTGCTGTTAGCACTAGAGATGTTCCTAATATTACCCATATATAACTAGAGGTTACTAAGACTCCAATTAACAATCTTATTACTATAGAGGAGCAGATAGTATAGAGGACCTAGGTTCTTGACGCCCTCTTAGCTTAATATAAGCTTTGTTATAGAATCTATATTAAAGATTGGCTTGCTTTTATTAGAGAGGCAGCGGCCTATACTATTTGAGTATAACAACTTGCGGCTGCCCGCAAAAAGTTAGCAGATCGCCTATAATGTTGTCGATATAGCAATAATTGTAATTCTGATGATTCTGACAATTCTAGTCGACGCCGTTTAAGTCAAAGCCACCCCTCTTATATAAACCCTAAAGTATATAAAGGAGAGTCGTAGAAAGAGCTTAATAACTTTATTGCTACTTGTCATCAAGTCTTTGACTATAGTCTAAGAGAATATAAAAAGAATAGGAGAAGGGTGACTTGGGCTATAACATTCCTTAGGGATATACTAGCAGATAGCTAGGAAAGGAAGAAAAAGAATACCCTAGATTTACTTGACATAATCACTTAGGAAGAGTTTTAGGAGTTTTTATAGGCACTTTAGAAGCAACTATATGCTTAATATAATAGTGCCGTTAGTAGTTTCTTTAAAGTTAAGTAATAAGAAGGAGAGTCTGTTATTGCCTTTATTAGTCGACTTAAGAAGCTTAAAGAGCAGATAGATCCCTTTTCTAAGATATAGTTAAAGGATAATCTCTTATACAAGTTGCGTCTATTGTTATATAACACACTTATACGGAGTTCTTAAGGGTTTAAGTGCTAGACTAGGGACAAAGTCATTACTGCTGCTTCTTTACAAGAAGGCTATAAGAAAAAGTCAACACTGGCAAACCCCTAGCCACATGCTAGCAGACAGCAACAGAACCAACATGCTAATACAGGTCAAGGTTCTACCTATATAAATCCCAATCAATAGCAGAACCCTTAATAGTCAAACAAGCATTAAGGAAACCCAAATCCTGGTAATCAAGCCCTAGGAAATACTAATAATAGAGGTAGATTCCAAAAACAAGGGAATGATTCAAACTAGATAAACACTAGCAGTTTGTTGACAAACTACTAGTAACAACAACCAGATTTGCAAAGCACTAATAAGTATTATAACTATTACAAGAAGGGACACTTCGTAAGGGATTGCCCTGACCTTGGCAATGCTCTATTAGTAAAGTATATACAAGTTGCCACTATAGCACCTGCTTCTATAGCCCCAAAATCCTAGAAACAGGATTAGTAGACTTCCGGAAAGAAGGCTATAAAGCTTGAAGCTAGGCTTTATATTTATATACCTAATAGATAGGTTAATGCTATAGCATTAATTAATAGTAGAGCTAAAGAAAATTTTATTTTAAGAATGTTTATAAAGAAGCATAGCCTATAAGTTACCGGCGATGGCCTAGGTTATATAAATTCTATTTATAATCAGAAAGAAGTTTGTTATAGATCTTTAGACTGTTATAGAGCTAGAGGAACTGGGGACAAACCACGTGTAGTATAACACGTGTAGAGGCACGTGTACAGGCTCACTCTATATATATAAGCTCTTCCCTCTCTTAAACTCTCTTCCTTCCTTACTTAGTTGTTCGCTCTATAAAGCAGTATTTACTTGACTCTTGTATTCATCACAGCAAGTAGCGGTTCACTCCGCACGTTTACATTACAACTAAGTCACTATTTTGCCTGGGAAGGCTTACTATAACATCCCTCCTTGTTTATTTGATATTTTGGCTGACGGAACTCAAATTTTGACCTTTCGACTCGACATCCTTAGTAACGCCTATACCGGTACGAATTCTACTATTCTAAACCCGAAGAATGGCATCACTAATCCCCCTATATGCTCGCGGCAGACGTATAGGCAGAGGTAGAGGCAAACCCTCCCCCCTTATATATAGTCTCAAGCCGCTAGAGCCTTAACTACCGTCCAACTTACGGACGATGAATTATATACTCTTAAAGAGCAACTCTAAGGGCATCAGCAAGCCGATAGTTCTCCCCTCTCTCCGCCACTAATCACCCCTACTCAGTACAAGCAGATTATGTTCAGACTTAAAGAACTTAGCCAGGAGAATGCTTAGTTACGCAATGCTCTCCAAGCACGTAGCATGTCACGCACAGCCGACGAAACCCCTCCAGATAACCCTATTCACACTATTAAGAAGGGTAAAGATCCTGCTATACGCCGACATTAGTCAAACTCCCTTAGAATCGACCTACCTACCCGATTAGGCCGAAACGGTCGATCTAACACGCCAAGACAAGTCCGTACACACTTAGTTTCAAGCTCTATACGTGACGAGTATACGAAGCTTAGTGCCAAAGTTAAAGACATGCCCTAGTTGGACGATAGAAGCAACCCATCCTTAGTTTAGTGGTAAGACTTACTTAGGAGTAAGCTTACGGCTAATGCGGATCACTTCCCTATAGAATCGGACAAGAAAACACACGTTTTTGCCTACACTACTAGTAAAGCCGCTACCCTGCTTAAAACAGCTATAGAAGCAGAGGACGACCCGGAAGAAGCTTTTCCTAATTAGCAAGCTATGGTCGAATACCTAGTTACGAGCCTCCGGAATCCTTATAAAAGAGCTGACGCACGGACTGCGTACAAAGAGCTCTAGATGCAAGCAAACAAATCGTTCTTTGATTTTAAGCTTAAATTCCTACAATATGCTACCTAAGGCAAGGTCGCTAAATCGGAATGGAAAGAAGATATATACGACAAGCTCCTAAGGCCACTCTAGGACAAAATGCGTATTGAGGTCTAAAAGATACAGGACTTTAACGAGTTTGTAGACCTTACTTCTAGAACCGACATAAGACTTAAGCGCGACAGAGTATAGTATCCTCCTGCTAAAGCTATAAGTCGAGCTCGTATGACGTTTAGACCCTCTACTAGGCCTTCCTCACCCCCGACCACTTAGTTAGTAAGGGCGAGCGTAACTCCTACCCTACCACCTTAGCAGTATTCTACTCCCCTGGTATGTCTTAAGCAGATCACCGAACGACAAGAAGATTCTATTCCTACTACCTCTACGATCACTTGTTATAACTGTGGTGAGCCAGGCTACACGCGCCCTAAATGCCCCCACCCTAGGAGAGACGCAAATCTTAATAAGATCGTATAGCAGGAAGAAGAAAGTGAGAGTGATATCGAAGAAATCTAACGCGCAGAGCACCCTGACCTTTTGGGAAATAGAGACGCCTAAGAGAAGACTCCTTCTTGGGCGAGCTAATAGACCTAGCTAAGCTGGATCTACGGTATCTTATAAGTGGAAAGCATATGACTGTTTTGTGTAACTTATTGATGTATGGATATGCACTGTCTTTGCGAGCACTTATAGACTCTAGAGTAAACGGATTCGCTTTTATTGACCAAACCACTATAGTGGACTAGGCCAAATTCCTAGGAATTAAAGCTTAGTCATTACCACACCCTATCCCAGTCCTTAGGTATAACGGACGAAGCGGAGCAAGCATCTCTTATATCTTATACCTACACCTAACGATTGACGTATAACGGCAACTAAATCTACCCTTTATAATCACCCCCCTTAGCTCTTACTAAGTCATCCTTAGACGCAAATGGCTCGAATACTTCGGAGTTGTAGTTAACTGCAAATCTAGGAACCTGGCTTGGCCTTCTAAATATCACCTTACGACGCCCTAGTTATAGAACGACAAGATTATCCCGCTATCCGCTATTATGCCAAAGCTTCCGGTACCGCACTACTAAGCTGATATAGCTAGAAGGGACCTAGCAATACTAAGGAATGAGAAGCGACGAAGTGACGGCCAAAATGCAAAATTTACGGTTACCTAGCCGCCTTCGCTTAAGCCTTATAGCAAAGAATCAAACGCCATCTATGTCTAATAGTTAAGCCTTAAACTAGAAGCTACTTAGCCTACGACGCCTGCGTTAAGTAAAAACCTAAGACAGTTCTCACCGCGCCCTTAGGGACGAGCCACGCATGATTCGGACGTTAGGAAATCCCTTCGCCAAATGAATGATATATTACAGAACCGCAGGAGAGCTTAGAGGGTAAACCTACCCTTACCGCGCCCTCCTAAACCTCTATAGACACCTTAACCGAAGACTCTTAACGCGGTAGATATTTACCTGATCTCTGCGTATACTATATACCTAAATTATAAGCAGGCGAATAGCGAACTCTTCTCTATCAGCTTATACGAGCTTGACCGTGTTATTAAGGAGAAGAAGGCTACCTACTCGAACGTAGGGACTCTTACCGCAATAGAGGAGGACCTCTCTCGCCTCCTAACCTCTTACGGCCAGTTTACGGATATATTCTCAAAGCTCGCGTCAGATAAGCTTCCGCCACATCGCTCGTACGACCACAAAATCATTCTTAAATCAGATAAGAAGGAGCTTGCCTATAGCCCACTCTATAAGATAAGCGTCGAGGAACTAGAAGCTACGAAGTAGTACCTGCTCGAGAACCTAGATAAAGGCTTTATCAAAGCTAGTCAAGCTCCCTTTACTATACTAGTGCTCTTTGTCAAGAAGCTAAACGGTGGTCTACGATTCTGCATCGATTACCGTAAGCTAAACTCTCTTACTTAAAAGGACCGGTACCCGCTCCCTCTAATCGATAAAACCCTAGCTAGAATCTCGCGGGCCAAGATCTTTACGAAATTAGATATCCGTCAAGCGTTCCACTATATACAAATAGACCCCTAGTCAGAGGAGTTGACTACCTTCAGGACCTGGTACGGTGTATATAAGTGTAAGGTTCTCCCGTTTAGACTAACAAATAGACCCGCTACGTACTAGAGGTATATAAATAACGTCCTATTTGACTACTTAGATGACTTTTATGTAGCATACCTTAATGATATCCTTATCTACTTAGACGATCCCCTTAAGCACAAAATGCACGTTAAGCTAGTATTATAAAGGCTATATAATGCAGGCTTACAAGCCGATATTAAGAAGTGCGAGTTTAGTGTTACCTAGACGAAATATCTAGGCTTTATTATCTCAACTAACAGTATATCTGTCGACCTAGACAAGGTGTTAATTATACGAAACTAGCAACCCCTATCTACGGTAAAAGGTATATAGTCGTTCTTAGGCTTTTATAACTTCTATAAACGATTTATTAGGAACTATAGAGTGATTGCAAAGCCACTAACGCACTTAACACGAAATGGAGTACAGTTCAAGTTTGATAGCCACTACCGCCACGCTTTCCAAACCCTTAAGGACGCCCTGACCTCGGCTCCCTTATTATAGCACTATAACCCAGAACTTAAGAGTATACTAGAGATAGACGCGTTAGACGGAGTGGTTATAGGAATCTTATCTTAAAGGCACGGCGAAAATTAGTTACTTGTAGCTTACTTCTCTAAGACTATAGCCCCTGCCAAGTGTAACTACAAGATCTATAACAAGGAGATGCTAGCTATAATCAAGTCCCTAAAGGAGTGGAGGCCTGAACTTAAGTGTATTGCCTAACATATCTAGATTTACACAGACTATAAGGCTCTTAAATACTTTATAACCTTAAAGAATCTAAATGCATAACAAGCACGCTAGGCCGAAGCTCTGGCGGAATACCACTTTATTATTAAGTACCGCCCTAGTAAAGAGAACGCCTATATAGATGCTCTAACTAGGCGATTAGATGAGAAAGACGCCCAAGACAGGATAAAGAAGAAGGACCGGCTATAGCAACTCCTACGGAACGATTAGATTGACCCCTTGATTCTACACCTAGACCCCGCCACTTAGGCGCAGATCAACGCGCTAGATATAGCCCTAATCTCAGACGACACCTCACTAATTGACCGGATCCTAACGGCCAACCGTATAGCCAAATCACTGATTACACTCTATAAGCAGGCCGAAGCTGATATAGAAGGACCCTTTGCCCTGGAAAATAGACTATTACTATACCACGACCGACTTGTAGTTCCAGACCTCTATAACCTACGTATACACGTGATTCGGGAGGCTTATAACCAAGTTTCCACAGCCCATCTAGGACGCTAGAAGACGTATAGGATGCTGGCGGCACGATACTACTAGAAAGGCATATAGAATGACATCTAGCAATACTGTCAGAACTGCCACGACTGTCGCCGATCAAATAGCCTACGTAACAAGACGCTAGGGCTACTCTAGCCACTGCCTATCCTAGACCGCCCCTAGCAGCACATTATAATAGACTTCTGTAGCTTCCCAAAAGACAAGTATAGGTATAACAACATGTTTGTAGTAGTAGACCGCCTATCTAAGCAGGCCATATCTGTCCCTTGCTACAAAACAGTCACAGCTAAAGATATGGCCAGACTATATATCTACTATATATATAGATACTATAGCGCTACTAAGTCTATTGTCTCTAACCGTGGTGGACAGTTTATCTCTGCCTTCTAAAAGGAATTTAACCGCATCCTAGGAACCTAGCTCAAGCTTTTTACAGCACACCATCCCCAAACAGACAGGCAGACCGAGATCATAAACTAGTATCTAGAGCAGAGGTTACGCCCCTTTGTCAGCTACTATTAAGACAATTAGGCAGAGCTATTACCTATAATGGACTACGCCCAACTCACACTGCCACATAACTCGCTTGGCCAGATAAGCCCGTTTGAAGTGCTATATAAATACCCTGCTTGTACGTCCTTTGACTAGAACACGCCTACCATAGCCCCTTTAGACCAATTAAGTGTTGAGAAAGCAAAGGCACTTACTACTCGTATAAAGGACGCCTAGAACACGGCTAAGCGAGAACTATCTTTAGCCTAAAAGCGTATAGAGGCTGCTGCTAACCAGCACCGCCGTCTAGTAGACTTTAAAGTAAACGACTACGTGTGGCTTGTAAAGAAGCACCTACGTACAGAGCGCCCTAGTAGGAAACTCGACTTCCTAGGAGCTGGCCTATATAAGATCCTAGCGCAAGTAGGTAATGCTTTTAAACTTTAGCTACCTAGCTTAATGAAAATCCACCCTGTCTTCTCCCCTAATAGGTTACGCAAGGCTTCTTAGAACCCTCTCCCAGGCCAGGTCAACCCAGAACCACCGCCAGTTAATATTACAGGTAATGACGAGTAGGAAGTCTAAGAGATCCTTGCAAGCAAAGGACGTAAATATCTGTACTACCATGTCTAGTGGCTAGGCCGGGACGAAGATCTATAATGGTACCCTGCATCTGACTGCAAGTACGCCCCTTATAAGATACGGGACTTCCACTTGGCTAACCCAACTCGACCTGGCCCCCTAGCACGCTTGCCTGATTGGTTGAAAGCTTGGGAGGACGGTAGGGACGAGTACGACGAGCTGGGCAGCGATATAATTATGGACACACGGTCGAGGACGACCTTTTTTAGAGAGGGGGGTACTATTACAGAGCTGGAGGAACTAGGGACAAACCACGTGTAGCACGACACGTGTAGAGGCACGTGCAAAGGCTCACTCTATGTATATAAGCTCTTCCCTCTCTTGAACTCTCTTCCTTCCTTACTTAGTTGTTCGCTCTATAAAGCAGTATTCACTTGACTCTTGTATTCATCACAGCAAGTAGCGGTTCACTCCGCACGTTTATATAGACGCCCCTTTAGATTTTATAGATTGTGTCGACCAGAAACATAAACTTGACACTAGGCTATTAGCTATCGACATGCCAGGTATCAACCTTATATTTAGGTATCCTTAGCTTAAGAGTATAAACCCTATTATTGACTGGTCGATAAGGGAGTGGCGTTTCTATTATAATATAACAGACCTAAATATTGTAACAGCATATTAATATACTATTACTCTTTAGAAATAAAAGCGTTATGTATATATACTAATTCTATAACTCTATTATACTAGTATATTGCCAATACTTCCCTGGGAATTCCTTAAATACAAAGATATGTTCTCTAAACAGGAATCTGCTATATTGCCTCCCCTTAAAGGGCGCCAGTATACTATTAAACTTGAAGGTAACTCAAAACCCCCTTATAGCCCTGTTTATAGTCTCTCTAAGAACAAGTTAGCTGTCCTTTAGCAGTATCTTAAATCTAGTAAGGCAAAGGGATAGATATAAAGGAGCATTAGTCCTGCTAGTGCCCCTATCCTTTTTGTTCTAAAGAAGGATAGAGGATTATGCTTGTATGTAGACTATAGAGGACTTAATAAGGTTATAATTAAGAACCATTACCCCCTTCCCCTTATCGGCAAAACGCTAGATAGACTCTAGGAAGCAAAGGTCTTTACTAAGTTAGATTTATAAGATGCTTATTATAGGGTATATATATGCCCTAGTAATAAATGAAAAACTGCCTTTTAGACAAGATATGTGTAATGTTTATAGTATAGCCGATGCTATACTAAGGTGGGAACGTTGGGTTGTGTGTAGTATATATAAGAGTAATAAGTCAGGGTGTTCCCGTACAGTATAAGAATAGAGTGTATTGTAAATACTATATTAAGTTAAGCATAAAGCTCCTATCTAAGGAAATAACTATAGACTTATATAGAACCTTCCTGCTCCTAGATCTAAGGGATCAAACCGTCGTTCCTTTAGATCCTTTCCTTAGATCTATCCTAGATCCCCTTTGCTCTATTATATAACCCTCTAGTCACGTGACTCTATACCTACCGTCCCTGGTTCTCTGTGCCGTACCTAGGTACTGCCGAGCCTCAGGCCTGGGACTATATATAATAATAAAATCGTAACACTATCCCCCTTCCGTACTAGTATAGCCTCTATGCTTTAAATGACATATAGAAAATATCCTATAAGGTTAACGACCTTCTTCCTTTATTATGTCCTTTAACATCTCTAAGAAACATAAAGAACGTTTACGGCTTGCCCGTCTTATCAAAGACACTAGTCTTGATATAATGCCTTGTTCATTCTGTAAAAAACAAAATCGGAAGTGTATAGTGGCGCCCGAGGAAGACTCCTTACAGTGCTCCAAGTATGTTTGTTATAGTGGAAAGTATAACGTCAATGGTCCTTTGTCCTTAGACTAGGAGTTTATTAATCGTCAGCAAGAAAAACTAATACAAGAAGAGGAGGAGGCGATGGCGAAAATCCTCTGGTTATGGAAACAGCAGTCTTTCTTATATAAGCGTAAGAAGGAAATGCTTCGTTATAGTCTTCGCACCCTTAACAAGCTAGACGCGGCGGAAGGAAAAGAGAGGGAGGAGAAGGAGAGGGTAGAGAACAAGAAGAGACAGTAGCACAAGCTGTTGTCTACCGACTTGTCCTTCCTGGCCGGCCACGGCCTCCTTGACCTCGACCCTGCCTTTGATCCTGGTCTAGAGTTCTAGGCAACCCTAGATGCTAGTAGTGGAACGCCGCAACCTTCTTAGGGCAGTTGAGATTTGCCTTAGGTTCCTATATGTTTTCTGATTATAAGTGTCCTAACCATTTGATTAAATATATAACCTTGCCTTTAATATACTAATAGTCTAATAGTTCTTTAACATTATACTTAGCGTTTAGGTTAACTAGTTAGATCTCTGTTTTCGGAGCTTTTAGTGCTCTAAGAGGTACTGGTTCTAGAAGCGATATATAGAACACCAGGTAGATGTTTATAGTCTTAGGTAATGACAATTTGTAATTTGTCTTCCCTTTAACTTTATTAATTCTAAATAGTCCTAACTTTTTGTGGTCTAGTTTGCTGCTTAGTCGTTTTGTTTAAATGTTTTTTTTAAGCAGATAGGCTCTATCCCCCTCCTTTAGTATAAGTCCTATACTATGTTTCTTGTTATAATAGGACGCTGTTCTTTTTGTGATAAACTTAAGGTCTGAGACTATCTCCTAATATAGTGTCTTTAGTCCTTTAACCTAAATCCTAGCTGCTTTGTTATTGTCTTTATTAAGTAGTGGTGTTTTGTACATAACTAGATTATATCTATAGTTTGTATAGTTTGGCGATATCTTTATTGTTTTGGTGCTAGAACTGTTATATATAAATTGTGCTAATAGCAATAGTTATACCTAATTGTTTTGTTGATAGTTTATATAATACCTAAGATATGCTTTTATAGTCTGATTTAGTCGTTCTGTTTGTCTATCTGTCTATAGGTAAAATGCTATAGACATATTTCTCTTAACTCTTAGTAATCCTATAAGGGCTGTCTAGAATTTTGATATAAAGAGCTTGTCTCTATCGGAGATGATTTTGTCTAGTACGCCGTGGTTCGTAATCACAACCCTTAAGAACATATATGCCAGTTCCTTAGCGTTACTTGCTTCCTTATATAGTAATATATACGTATACTTTATAAGTCTGTCAGTAATGACCAGAATAGAATCATACTCTACTCCTATTATTAGTTCTTTAAATAATGGTAGTTTTATTACAAAATCCTAAGTAATAGATTTTTATAGTTAAGATAGTATATTAGGTGTCTACATTTGTCTATATAAGGCATGCCTTGCGGCTTTGTTCTATATATAAGTGTTATAACTTGATACTACCTCCTTTACCATTTTCCTTATATCAGGAAACTAGTACGTCCTAGATAGTCGGTTTATAGTATGGTATATTCCTTAGTGTCTATATGCTAGTGAGACGATATGGCCTAGTTGCTACCCGTCTCGTGATAGCCAGAATCACGTGGCGAGCTTCCGACCCACTACGGGGACGCTCGAGGAGACCCTTACCGTCTTAGGTCAGTAAAGGCGCAGGGTCCCAACTACTTATAGGCTCGCTCCGCTCCTTATAAGCTTCCCTTCTAGATTCCTTAGCTTTAGATCTTCGAATAGGATTTGGTTCTTACACGCCTCTCTGCCTGCAATGCCTCACTGCCGTCTCAGCTAGTAGCATATATTGTTTACAAATAAAGCTTAGTCATATTTTCCGTAAAATAAAGATTCTTCCTTTGTGTATAAGGAGGCCGTTAGCGTTCTTGCCAAAGTTTCTTAGCTCTTCCTTAGTCGTTGCTTCTTTGTATATAGCTCTGATTTGTCTAGTCCACTAGTCGCTTTTGACTTATATAACTACTATGATTTCCGCTTAGTTAAAGACAATCTTGCCGTCTTTCTCCTTAAATATAGCAAACGGTTTGCTTTGATTGTTTTCTTTATAATCAGGTTTCTTACTAAGGGCATCCGCCCTAGTGTTGTCTGTTCCCTTTATATACTAGATTCGCAAATCTAGTAAAGCTAGTGTTTCTGCCTATCAGACCTATTAACGATTAAGTTCCTTTATTATAAAGAAGTATACTAAGTTCTTGTGATTAGTAAGCACCTAAACCGGATAGTTTGCTCCTTATAAGTATACCTTCTATTTGCGTATAGCGTCTATAATGGCTAACAGTTCTTTGTTGTAAATCTTATAGTTTAGCTTGGCTAATAAGAGTTTGTAAGAGTGGTAAGCTATTAGATATAGCTTCCTGTCTTTTCCCTTTTGGCTTATAACCGCTCTAACCACTCTGTTAGATATGTCTGTTTCTATAACTATTAGTTGCTTGGGATCAAATATCCTAAGTGTAAGTTCTTAAGTAAAGGCGGCTTTTAACGTTTAAAAAGCCTGTTTTATTGTCTCCGTCTATATAAAAGGCTTGTCCTTATATGTTAGTTTTGTAAGTGGCTTTATAATCTTTAAGTAGTTCCTAACAAACTTCCTATAATAATTCGCAAGTCCTAGAAACGATTAAACTTGTTTTATAGTTTTGGGTTGTCCCTAATCTAAAATAGCCTAGACCTTCCGTAAGTCTATAGATACTCTATTAGTTAAGATAATATGTCCAAGAAACTCTGTTTTCTTAACAAAGAACTTGCATTTCTCTAGTTTGAGAAGTAGCAATTTCTTTTATAGTGCTCCTAGCACTATTATAATATGTTATATATACTCCTCCTTATTCTCTAAGTAGACAAGGATATCGTCTAGGTAATATACACAAAATCGGTCAAGGTATAGTCTTAACATATTGTTAACTACTATCTAATATGTTATAAGGGCATTAGTTAATCCAAATGGTATAACTAGGTATTTATAATGCCCGTAGTATGTTCAAAACGCTGTTTTCCATTCTTTACCTTCTTTTATTCTAATAAGGTTATATGCTCCTCTCAAATCAAGTTTGGTAAAGACTCTTGCTTTCCCTAGTCTGTCCTATAAGTCGTCTATACGCGGAATTAGGTAACGGTTCTTAACTATAATAGCATTTAGCTTCTTATAGTCAATATAGAATCGCTTGGCGGTGGTTCCTCCGCCCTATCCTTCTTTGGTGCGAACACTATAGGCGCTCTTACTAGTGATGTAGATGGTTATATAAATCCCTTTATAAGGTTTTTATCTAAATATTCCCTTAATGTCTTAAGGTTGTCCTTACTTATTTGTCTAAGTGGCTTAAAGGGTGGTTTCTCTCCTTTAACTATAGTTATCTTATAATCCTATTCCTAATGTTCTAGTAATGCTATAATATTATCTAGTTTCCTAAATATCTGTTCAAACTTCTTATATTCCTTAGGTATCTCTAAACTAGTAATAATATAGTTACTGACTTATAGTAGACCTTAGGCGGCATGTCCTAGTATATTATATAAGACTGTACTAATCTCTATACTACTATATAGTCATTCTGCTTTCTTATAGGCGCACCTAAAGAACTCTACTATTCTTGTCTTCTAGTCGATCTTGGGATTATGTTTCTTAATCTATAGCATTCTAAGGATGGCCTTGTGCCTTCCTATAAGTATAACATCTATCTAAATCTTCTTAGTATGTTGTCTAATTGTCATTTTTGTTAGAATGGTTCCCTTTATAACTTTTCCGGCATTATAGTCCGTTCCGTCGACCACTATTAGGTTATAGGGGTTAATACTTTATACTGGTATGTTTAGTCGTTTTACTATATCTAGTGATATAAAATTGCCCGTTACTCTAGAGTTAATCATTACTCTAAGCTTCTTTCCTTAAATCTATATATTAAGTGTTATCTGTTAACTATAGCCTGATGCGTATAGTTCTTTGTGGCTAGTGCCTTAGAGAACCTTGACCTATCCGTTCTAGTAGTCATCTCTAGTTGTTAGTTAGTAGACATGTCCTACCTCAAAACCTTAGCCTAGGTCTTTTAGTTAGATAAAGTTATGTTTTCCTTTGTCTGTCTTTGTCTAACATCTCTTAGCTCCGTTTCTTGGCGTTAGCTCTAGTTCCTAGGTCTCTCCGACCTTTAGTAGGTTACTATTCTATCTAGTAAAGTTATGTTCTTTTCTGGGAATTATAGTTATATAGGTGCCTGCACCCTTAACTTCTTTCTAACCGATATATTGTTTATCTTAGTATATAACTTCCTATTTTTCTGTGTACTTTAGGCCTTCTAGGGAGAAGTATCCTTCCTCTTAATAGGTAACCCCCTCCCTAGCCCATTCTTAGGTGTTGATATTAGGGATTATATAATATTCTTGTTGCAAAACCTCCTAAATTTGTCCTACTTGTAGTCGACTATCGTTCTCCGCTAGTTTTGTTTCTTCCGCAAGGTCTTTATACTACGATTCTATACTGATGTTGTCGTTACTAGCCTCTTCCTATAAGATACCTTTCTTGTCTAAGTCTATAATATTATATATATTATTAACATTGATTTCTCTAGTGTTATTTAGACACTTAACCCAAATTCTTTAGTTGTTAGCAAGACATTTCTATACTAAGTGTCCTTGTTGCTTCCTAATAACCTTCTACCGTTCTCTAGTAGTGGGTTGATTGGCTTTATTATAAGCCTCTTTTGTGGTGATTTCTTTGCCTTTTAGGATATTAGTAAAGTCTTCTTTGCTTGACATGTTGTCGATTAATCCTTCTCCTAGGAGTAGCTTTATAATAGGCTCTCTTGTTATAGTATTGACAAACAGTACTTCTTTTATACTTTGTCTCTAAACGCGGTACTGCCCTCCCTTAACAAGCTTGGCTCCCTATATGACATCACTAAAGAATGATTCCCCACTATCCCTATAGACATAGTGGTTTCCGATTTCGGTGACTTCCTTATATGTCTATATTTCCCCTACCCTTAAGGTTCTCTACTAAACATTCCTAAATTCGGCTTTGTCCGCTAATTCTAGTAGTGTCGGTGCTAGTTCGAACTTGGGTTTAATCTAAGTTCTAATATTGGCTTCCTCAAGTTCCTCTTCCGACATCTACTATCTATTAGTAACATATAGCTTGTGCTGTCGTTATGTTCTTCCTATAACATTGATTTGATGCCTACGTTTCTTCTAAGGCTTGCCTTTCCCTTTAGAGTTACCTTTCTTATAAGAGGCAGCTTAATGACCGGGCAGTCCGCACTCAAAGCATAGACCTTTGTCTTGTTGCCGGTTTATCTTGTCCTTAGAAGGGTTTCCTTTCTTTAAGACTATGTCTAGTTCTATCCGGTCTTCCTACCTGCTAGTTCGGTCTTTCTTACCTTTCCTTTAGTGGCCTCCGGAGTACTGACCTCTCCTTTCTATCCTTCGCTTATATAGTCGGGAGTCGATGTCGATTACTTTTTTGATTATTAGGAGGAGCTCCCCTAGGCGTCCTCCTTATATAATGTCGTCCTTGACTTCTTCCTTTAGTCCTTGGTAGTACTGAGCGGTCAAGGCCTTGTCGTCCTAATCGATTCTTCTGGCTAGTAGTTAAAATTCTCTAGTATAAGCAGTAACACTTTTTGTCTAATAAAGTGTTTGGATGGCTTGTTCCGCGCGTTGTTCCTTGTTAATGTTTCTGAACATATAAGTAAGTTGGGTTATAAACTCCTTATAGTTGTCAAAGATTGTGTTTGTATTGTCTTCTTGATTGTTATAATCGTTGTCAAGGTAGTCCTTAAGTTTTGTAGTGATCTAATTATATACGGTTCCCTCTAGGTAAGAGTATGCCCACAACACCTTCTATTCCTCTTGTCTGAATGATAATGGGTTTATATGAATATAGATCTTGTATTGGCTAATAAAGGGTCGTAGCTTACTTCAAGTGCTATTAAATGGCTTCGGGTCATGTACCTTAGGCGGCTTGACTTGCTGAGGTATATAGGCTGGAGGTGCGTTCGATATAATAGCGGTTGACTTATCACTAGGTGCTAGTGACGATGCTCAAAGTGTAACGTTTATGGTATAGCCGATACTATACTAAGGTGGGAACGTTAGGTTGTGTGTAGTATATACAAGAGTAATAAGTCAGGGTGTTCCCGTATAGTATAAGAATAGAGTGTATTGCAAATACTATATTAAGTTGAGCATAAAGCTCTTATCTAAGGAAATAACTATAGACTTATATAGAACCTTCCTGTTCCTAGATCTAAGGGATCGAACCGTCGTTCCTTTAGATCCTTTCCTTAGATCTATCCTAGATCCCCTTCGCTCCATCACATAACCCTCTGGTCACGTGACTCTGTGCCTACCGTCCCTGGTTCTCTGTGCCGTACCTAGGTACTGCCGAGCCTCAGGCCTGGGACTATATATAATAATGAAATCGTAACAATATGATCACTTTAAGTATTAAGTTATGCCCTTTAGCCTTTTAAATATACTAGTGACCTTCTAGGCATATATCAATAATGCACTATATAGTCTAGTTGATATATTTTGTGTTGTCTACCTAAATGATATCCTTATATATTTATTAGACAAGAGCTAATATACAGAATATATTAAGGCTGTACTTAAACGTCTTTGACAGTTTAAGCTATATGCTAAGTTGTCTAAATGTAAGTTCTAAACTAAGAAGGTAGACTTTCTTAGATTTATTATATCCCCTAAGGGTATATCTATAGAGCCAAGCTATATGGCTATAGTCAAAGAATGGCTAGAGCCAGAATCATTTAGAGATGTCTAAGTATTCCTAGGTTTTGCAAATTTTTACTAACAATTTGTTAGAGAATACTTAGCAATTACTAGGCTATTGACTAGTCTGATAAAGGGTAGTGTAAAGAGAAAGAAGACAGGCTCCTTTAAGGAGGCCTGGCAAGAAGAGTAGAGGAATGCATTTATAACACTTTAGAATGCTTTTATAACTATACTAGTGTTGATCCATTTTGACCCTACTAAGCCATCTTAGGTTAAGACTAATACTTCTAGAAAAGCAATAGCTAGTATACTTTCACAACTAGACATATAGCCAGAAGATAGCTAGCAGACCGCCGTCTAGCACCTAGTTACATTTTTTAGCAAAAAGATAGATCTAGCCTAAGAGAATTATAGCATACCAGATTAAGAGCTTCTTGTAATCATAAAGAGTTTTAAACATTAGAGACATTATTTAGAGGAAGCTTGCTACCCTATTAATGTCGTCACTAATTATAACAATTTGCGATATTTTACTACTACAAAGACACTTAGCCGACATCAAGCAAGGTGGGCGCTAGACATATTAGTATATGATTTTGTGATTTGATATAGAGCTAGTAGGAAGAATCTAGCAGATAGACCTTTAAGACAACCAGATTACTTTATAATTAATAATAAGAATATAATACTACTGACCTTTTAATAAAAGCTTTAGATAGTAAGAGAGAGAGGACTATGCCTTAATATAGGCAGTTCTATTAAAGTTAGCTATAATAGCAATGTTCTAACAGTCTGCTAGGGAATAGCTAGGACTGACCACCTCTCTATTATAGTAGTGTCTGTTACCTATACTAGGTATAGGTTTGAGTCAGCCTGTGCTAGGTATAGGTCTAAAGTTGTCTAGTGCCTAGCTAGGAATAGTATTCCTAGGCTTGTAGTTACAAATATAATGGCTACTAAAGACCTATATTCGACGCCTTCTGACTTGTTGCTGCCTCTTCTTAAAGAGCTATAGTTAGGGGACGCCTTAGCTATAGGAAAGAGCAAGCTTGTGTATAAAGCAGATACTAGGTTGACTGTAGGGTGGGATTTAGACCTTATAGATCTATTAAGATACTAGGAAAGAGCCTATATACCGCCAGATAATGCTATACGGTTAGAGATAATAAAAATTTGTTATAACAATCCCCTTATAAGTTATTTTAGTTAGAAGAAGACACTTGCTTTAGTTTAAAGAAAGTATTATTAGCCAGAATTGGCTAGTGATACCTAAGTATATATTTGTGGTTATAATGTTTGTTAAAGAGTAAAAGCTAGACGCTATTAGATAGCCAGTAAGATGTAGGCGCTTCCTTTACTAAAAAGGCCCTTTTTATCTATCACTTTAGACTTTATTATAGACTTGCCACTAAGTATAGACAAAGACAATAAGGAAGCATTTGATGCTTTGCTTGTTATTGTCTGTTAATATATAAAAGTAGCCAAATTTGTCCCTTGTCAAAAGACCCTTAATGTGCTAGGCTTTGCCTGGCTATTTGAAAAGTATTAGTTTAAAGACTAAGGTCTTCTATTATTAATTATAACAGACAGAGGCTCTGTTTTTACAAGCAAGTTCTGGTCTGCCCTATACTACTATCTATATATAGAGTATAGGTTGTTAACTTCTTTCTACCCACAAACGGATAGTTAAACAGAGAGGCTTAATTAGACTATTAAAACTTGGCTATACTATTATGTCTATTATAAACAAGACAATTAGGTAACCCTCCTCCCCTTAGCTAAATTTGCTTATAATAATGTATGGCATAATGCTATTAGGTGTTCCCTAAACAAAGCGTGGTATAGTATGCCACTAACAACCTGCTAAGGAATCAAGGACGATCCTATAAAGGGGAGATATCTGCTATAAAAGAACAAGTATAGCAGATTATAGAGATTTGAAGCAAGCTAGAGAAGAGCTGGCTAAAAACCAAAGAATAGCAGAAGAAATGGTATAATAAGAAGTATATACTAATAGAGTTTAATATAGGAGATAAGGTTTTACTTTTATTAAGAAACATCTAGACAATCCAGACTAGCAAGAAGCTAGACTACAAGTTTCTAGGCCCTTTTAAAGTTATATAACAAATTGGGAAGCAGTTATATAAGCTTAAGCTCCTGACTAAATACAACTGCCTTTATAATATATTTTATATATAATTGTTAGAACCCTACTAAGAACATACTAGCAAACTAATAGTAGTTATCTAGCCAGACCTTATTAATAGTAAAGAGGAATGGGAAGTAAAAGAATACTAGACATACAGATATAATAGCAGAGGCCTAAATGGCTAGTAAGATAGAAAGGATATAGTCTTGCGGATAACAAATGGCTTACTCAAGACATGCTAGCAAATGCCTAAGAGAAGATTAGAGAGTTTAAGCAAGAGAGAGCCTAGAGGGCACCCTAAGCACTAGTAAGAAAAAGGCAAAGAACTACTTTATAAGCTTTGTGGTTTTCCCTATAAGGGTTTTTTCTATACTAGCTAAGCGCCGGCGATATGCTAGTATAGTGCCAGATACTATAACAGTAAAAGCATACTATACTCTTTTATATTTTCTAATTAGGACTTAGCAATTAGTTTAGTAGTTTAATAAGGTAGTGGGAAATTTAGAAGGATGTCAAAACTAGGAGAAATCACTATAGAGAGAGTGGTAAAATAGAGATTTATTTTATTATACTATCCTAGTATTATACCGGCAGATCGCTAGCATTTAGCTAGGTATTTACTATACCTAGAATGCTAGTTTAAACCAAACCAAAACCTATAAACTTAGTGCTAAACTATTATAACTATTAGGCAGGAATGCTACTACTAATACTATTATCTCTATCTCCCACATCCTCTGCCAAATAGTATATATTATTATCATCCTTCTCTATAATATCAGGAGCCTTGCCCTTTTTATACTTATTAAAAATCTTAAACAAATCCTAGAAATTTGGTATTAGCAGACAGCTAGCAGACTGCTAGAGATCTGCTTACCTGGCGGAGGCCCTAAACTTCCCAAAAAAGTTCCTGAGTTATAGTATATAAGTTATAGATGTTCTTATAAGTTTTATATATATTGCTAGCAATCTCCTAGAGAGATTTGTCAATAATATTAGTAGACTTAATAGTAGCTTTTTGGCCTGGCTTCTATAGAGATTTTCTAGCTTTAGCATCTTGCTTCTTAATAATATGATTATTATTAAGCTTAAGTGCTTGAAATTTGTGCCACCTATTCTTAAAAACCTTAATCAAAATGTTGTTTGCCTTGTACTTAGCCAAAGTATTAGTAACAAGTTACAGAGCTAGATATAAACTATAAGGAACCTATAAAAGTTATAAACCGGCAGACTACTAGTAGAGCGCTAGCAACTTACTAGATCACAACCCTTCTACTTTTTGCGGCAATTAATACAAGCTTTAGAGTTGACCTTTAGATCTATAATACAGATAGTATTAGGTGGCATATTATATCATTTATACATTTATTATATAGAACTGCTTTGAGCTTTATATTTTCAGGAATATAGGCGCAAAACTTTATAACAATTTGAGTGTTTTTCTTTATAGAATGGATGTTATAAAGAGCCTGCTTAGCTTCTAGAGTTGGCTCCCGGAAATGCTTACTAAAAGCTTTAGAAACATGCCAGGTTCTAATATAGACGCGCTTAAGAGGATTCTCTAATTTGTTATTATTAAAGTATTGTTATAACAGGTTAAAAGCAGACTTAATAGGCTAGCAGACAGCTAGCAGAGCGCTAGAGGGACCCTTGCCTATATTATCCTAGAAAAATGTCAGTTTTAATATAAAGTTAATATTAAGAACACATACTAGGTTGACCTTAATCGCCTTTCCCTTGCCCTTGTTCTTAAGCAGAGTTGTAGGGTTTGCGGGCTTTGGATTCTTAGTCGCCTTCTTTACCTTTATAGTAGCCGGCTTGGGATTAGTTTTCTTGCTACATATATTGGCAACTACAAATTATTAGCCTGTGATACAAATATCAAATCAGGATTATACCTATAATACAAACATATAATAATATAGAGCTAGAGTTGTGTCTTAGATTTTGTTGTTTAGGGATAAAAAGTAAACAAACGCCTAGTTGCCACCAAAAATTATATCCTCAAAAATTAAGGTTTAGCGCGCTCCGAAATCGGCCTAGCATGCTAACCCAAAAACAAGTTTAAATTATTAGATCCTTATAAAGGTCAATCACTAGCAAATAGTCGGCGGAGTGCAGACTAGAGGCTAACTACAGGAAGGGAGGGGGCAATGTGAGGTTCTTACTTTATATAGGTACAGCCTACATTATGCTATATATTCTATCCTGCTAGAGGGGTTATGATTCTCTCCCTCTAGGCTTATTTCTCTCTCTCTCTTTAGCGATTAGTTTATTGATATAATACTACAATAACTTCCCTGGCAAAGAGCCTACAATCTATCAGCAAGCTTCTGTGATATTGATTGCCTAGGTAACCGTGAGCTTTAGTCGGGCATAATAGTGCATTTGCTACTCTTAATAGCAGAGAAGCAAATAAGCAACCAAAACAACCAACTCTAACTCTATTAATAACTCTAACCACAAAACTACTAACAGACAAGAGGCATGCTTCTATAGAATAAAGCATTAATAGGCAAAGTGCTTCTACTTAAATAAGAGCATTAGACCTAGCTAGTAGTCACTATAAGAGAATATATTTAAGAAGATTAAGGATAAGATAAAAGTAAAGCCAGAACTTAAGAAGAGAGCAAAGCAGGCTGTTAAGGACTTTAATAATAAAAACAATAATAGCAAAGCTTAGAAAGTATTAACAACTCTAGGAGTGGCACTAGAAGGTATAAAGAATATATTTATAACTTATAGAATCATAGCGCGCTTGTTAGAGCAATACTATATGTCTCTTATAAATAGCTTTATTCTTGATATAAGAGCAGATAGTTATATATATAATAATAGAAGTTGATTTATCAACTTTAAGGAAGTTATAAAAGAAGAGTTTATTGCTACTAGCACTAGATGCCTAGTTATAAAAGGTTAGGGGACAATTAGAATCAATACCAAGTATAAAGGACTCTTAATAAGACAATGTTAGGTGACTATCACTAATATAGCATACATTCTAGCATTCTACACTAATATGATCTTATATTATATTCTTTAAGTATAGAGATAAAACTAGTAAATCAATAATAGATAGATTATATTCTAAGGATTAAAATATTACCAAACCTTAAAGTATAAGAAGATGTAGACCTTAGAATATTAACCACTATTATATAACACTATTATAGCTTTCCCTATAAGGAAGAGCATGGCATCACCACTAACGTCTAATATAAAGCTTCAAGACGCTTATAAGATGTTTGGGCACACAAATCTAAAAGCATTAGAGCACCTAGAAGAGTTATACTCTAGTATTTATATTATAGGCAGAACCTATAATCCAAACTGTCAAATATATCATATAGGCAATACTAAAAGGCAAATCTTAAGGGTGTTATAGAGCTATGTTTAGAAGCCATTCTATACTCTATATTAGGATAATATAAGCTAATATAAGGATAATTATGCTAGAACTAAAATATCCCACCTATATTGCCCCTACCTCTTATTCTATTTTGTATATACACTTTATACTAGTAGAGTTAAGGACATTGTCTAGACTATTAAGTATACCCTTAAATATATAGAGCGGTAGTATAATATTAAGGTTATAAAGATAATAATTGACAACAACCAGGCTCTAGTAAAAAGTAAAGAGTAAATAGAGTTATAGGCCAAAACAGGCATAGAGTTTAAGCTGTTAGTACTATATGTCTATAAACAGAATAGAGTAGCAGAACAAGCAGGAGGTATGCTAAGCTTAAGAGCAACTAAGATAAGGCTTAAAGGGAAGCTTCTAGAAGAACTCTAGCTAGAAATATACTCTATAGTAATATATATTTAAAACTATACTCTAAATAGGAAGCTTGGATAGCTATTGCTATTAGTAAAGTTATATAAATTATAAGGTAAAGAGAGAAGGCAGAAATGCAATCACTTAAAGCTATATAGCTGTCAAGTATATGCCTTTATTTATAATTGTCCAAAGCTTGATAAAATAGCTAAGAAGGCTTATATTAGCTACCTAGTTGGTTATAAGTCAACAAACATCTAGCAAATATAGATACCATCACTTAAGAGAATGATAGCTATAAGAGATGTTATGTTTAATACCACTAAGCGCTATTCCTGTAATAATATACTAATTAAGCTACTAGACAAGGAGGCAGATATGCTCTAGATTGAGCAAATAGAACCCTCTACTCTAAGATGGGAAATGTTAATTAATGATATAAATGATACTATTATTGTTAATATAGGAGATGTTAATAATGTCAACAATACTAGAGAAGTAGTAGTAAAGGAGTTGACAACATTAACTTCTTTAATACTACAAGAAACAGGAGTGATAACTCTTAAGAAAACCCTAGAGCCATTATAGCCACAGACAGAATTAACAATGCCTATAATAGAGCAAGAAACACTAAGAACATTAACAGTAATAACTATAAGCCAACAAACCGCTAGTGCTTTGTCTATAAGTAATAAAGGAGAGAATATACTATTATCTTTAAGATCAAGCTCTTAGGCAAAGGCAAAGGTAAAGGAAAAGAAGAAGCTAAGAAAGCAACTTATTAGAGATGTTATAAAAGAGAATATAGTAGGGACTAAGAGGATCAGGCAAAGGCGCAATTTTACCTTACTAATAAGCTAGATTGACTAGAAGTCGTTTTACTTTAGTGCTTTTATAATAGCTAGGCAAATGGGCTTCTAACCAAAGCAGAACCTATAACTTTATAAGAGCACTCTACTAAAGGAACCTAAAACCTAGAGCTAATATCTTACTTATCTACACAGAATAGGCTTTGAAGGAGCTATAAGTAGAGAGTACAACACCCTAAAAGGCTATAGCACCTGGAATTTAGTACTTATAGAAGGCATATCAACTACTATATTACCCTTAATATAGGTATAGAAGTATAAGTTTGACAAAGATGGATTTCTGACCAAATATAAGGCAAGACTAGTAGTAAGAGAAGATCTCTAGATTAATAGTAAACTAGAGACATATACTACAATATTGGCAGTTAGTGTCTTTAGGACACTTATAATAGTTATAGCTTACTTTAGGTTAGAAATAAAGCAATTAGACGCCGTCAATATGTTTATAAATGCCTTTCTTAATAAGAAGGTCTATATATTAATGCCACTAGGTTATAATATGCCAGGTTGGTGTCTAGAGCTAGTACAAGCTCTTTATAGCCTTCTAAGGTCACTATTATTATAGTTTAATAAACTGTCAAGCAAAATGAAAAAGCTTAGGTTATAGCCTATATTAGAATATACTTGCTTGTTTACAAACAAGAAGCTAATAGTATTCTTCTTTATTAATAATATAGTTATCCTCTACCATCCTTTAAATGTGGCTATATATAAGGATTTCTATCAATCCCTTATAGCAGAATACAAAATAACCAATCTAGGAGATTAAGACGATATGGCCTAGTTGCCACCCGTCTCGCGATAGCCAGAATCACGTGGCGAGCTTCCGACCCACTACGGGGACGCTCGAGGAGACCCTTACCGTCTTAGGTCAGTAAAGGCGCAGGGTCCTAACTACTTATAGGCTCGCTCCGCTCCTTATAAGCTTCCCTTCTGGATTCCTTAGCTTTAGATCTTCGAATAGGATTTGGTTCTTACACGCCTCTCTGCCTGCAATGCCTTACTGCCGTCTTAACGATCTTAAGTGGTTCTTAGAAATACAAGTCATTTACAACTCTAACTAGAAGAAAATATAGTTAGCACAAGACTCTTATATCTTAAAGATTATAAAGTAGTTCTATCTTTTAGGAATAATAGCACTAATGCTAATAGTAACAGAACCACTTCTTAAGTATAAAAGAGTGGCAGATCAATACTAAAACAAGTCTACTAGTAGAAGGTTGGCTTTATCAACTATAGTATAGTGTTAACAAGGCCTGATATTATATATATAGCATTAAAGCTCTTAGAGCATTTGCTAAATCTAGGCCCTACTTACTAGAAGGCAGGAAACAGAGTTATCTTATATTTAGCAAGCATAAAGGATTTGGCACTAGAATATAGTTGAGACGGCAGTGAGGCATTGCAGGCAGAGAGGCGTGTAAGAACCAAATCCTATTCGAAGATCTAAAGCTAAGGAATCCAGAAGGGAAGCTTATAAGGAGCGGAGCGAGCCTATAAGTAGTTGGGACCCTGCGCCTTTACTGACCTAAGACGGTAAGGGTCTCCTCGAGCGTCCCCATAGTGGGTCGGAAGCTCGCCACATGATTCTGGCTATCGCGAGACGGGTGGCAACTAGGCCATATCGTCTCAATAGTAGAGCTACTAATATTAATTACAAACTAGAGTTAGGAGCAGAAACAACACTAACAGATTATAAAGATTATAAACTTAAATTTAAAGGCTATTCTGACATGTTGTTTGCTAATAATATATATATAAGAAGAAGTACTTAAGGTATTAAATTTAAGCTATTTAAGGAAACAACTAATTAGAAGGTAATAAAGTAGAAGTTTGTTATAAAGTTAATTATAAAAGCAGAGCTTATAGCACTATTAAGCATAGCAGACTGGCTATTATAGTACAAACAATTCTTTGAGAATATTGGCCTATAACTTAATAGTAACAAGACAATCTACTATAATAACCTTTAAACTATACGCCTAATCATTAAGGAATCCCTAAAACTTGTTATAAAGCTCAAGTATGTCAATATCTATTAGTACTAGTTGTAAGAGCAGGTAGTAAAGAATCATATTGATATAAAGTAGATAGTAATGGCAAACTAATTAGCAGACGGCCTTACAAAGGCCTTGATAGTATAGAAGCATATAACATTCCTGAAACAGCTAAATATAGTAAATATTAAGGCCAGGATTAAGAGTAAGGGAAGGTAAGGCCTAAAAATCTGGGAATAACCTCATTTTTACCTAATTAGGAGGGTGGCAACTAGAGCTAATGGCAATAAGCAGGATTATGTCAGCAGCACCCCACTATATATATATTCTCTAGTTAAAAGCTTGTAGAGCAAGCACACACATTTGTTACGGTTTCATTATCACGTACGACCCAGGCCTGAGGCTCGGCTGCTACGCAGCACAGAGAACCTAGGGAGTCGGCACTAGGGAATCATATAACAAGGTTATGTGATGGAGCCTGTATAGAGCTTAGGATCCAGGGCTCCAGGAGCTTAGATCTTGGGGCTCTACCAGGATCTAGGAGCAGGAAGGTTCTATATAAGTCAATGGTTATTTCCTTAGATAGGAGCTTTATGCTCAACTTAATATAGTATCTACAATACACTCTATTCTTATACTGTACGGGAACACCCTGACTTATTACTCTTGTGTATACTACACACAACCTAATGTTCCCACCTTAGTATAGCATTGGCTATACTATAAACGTTACACTTTAAGCATCGTCACTAGCACCTAGTAATAAGTCAATCGCCGTTATATTGATAACAGGACCACTTGTTGCGCTATAACAAGTCAAACTAGCAAAGGTCCTAGACCCGAAGCTATTTGATAGTACCCGAAGCAAACTATAACACTTTATTACCTAATACGAGATCTATATTCGCATAAACCTATTATTATTTAGACTTAAGGAACAAAAGGTGTTGTGGTCATACTCTTACCTTAAGGGAACCGCCTACGACTACGTTTCTACTTGACTTAAGGATTACCTAGAAAACAATCATACCGATCGGGAAACTAAGACCAATAAGGTCCAGGAGTGGATTGCCGAAGAATTGATAGATATTATTAAGGGCGACACGCAAGAAGCTTGGGAATATGAGACTTTGTTTCCGAAATTGAAGAGATGCCGTTCTGTTATGGTGAGTGTCCATGTAAATTCTCTATCCCATCAATGTTGATTTTGTCAAGCTCGAAACCCTCCGCCTCTTCCCTCCAATTCTCGCCTTACCAAAAATCACCTCGGAACAACCACAAACCTTACGCGTTGCCGGGAAGACAATCATGTGTCCTCCAAATATCCACGTCAGCCCCTCCATCCTCGCGATCCAAACTCACCCAGATTACTGGGATGAACCGCTGGTTTGGAAGCCTTCAAGATGGATACATCAGAATCCACAGTCCTCCTCAGACACTACTTCAGACCTAACATCGTGTCTAAATCTGGAAACCATCATCGAGCCACTACAAGGTACCTACCTCCCCTGGTCCGATGGGCCTCAAAACTGCCCAGGGAAGCGCTTCTCGTTGGTGGAATTCACTGCTGTTATAGCGTGCTTGCTCAGAGATCATCGGGTGGAGATTGTGGGGGAAAAGGGGGAGAGTTTCGAGGGAAGGAGGGAAAGGGCATTGAGGTGTGCGGAGGATTGTAGTTTTCAGACGTTGTTGCGGATGAGGGCGCCTGAGAGGGTGGATTTGGCGTGGAGGAGGGTTTGAGAGTGTGGGAGTGGGGTGGGAATGTGGGGGTGAAATTGGGTTTGGCTTGGGCGGATTTAGGTAGGTTGAGTGGGTTGAGTGGGTTAGGGTTAGTAAGGAGCTAATTTTGACAGTTTTACTACAGCGGAGGCTAGTGAGCTTTAGTTTCGTTGGTAATTCTAGATGAAAGATTGTAGGGGACTAAGTCCTGTCGATGTCAGCCCTAGCCGGATACATGACCTGATACATGACCTGATGAGACTATAGTACTAGTTCATAAGTCTAAGCCACCTGGAATTTTACCCCGCACCCTACCATTTTTCCTTTCGCTATACTTAGCCATAAGTCACTCAATTTAAGGGCTATAAAGATGATTTTTACGTGCATTTAATCGTTAGAATCGCGGCTTCTTATATGTATGTATATAAAGATTATTAAAATCCAATAAAAATTAAACTTAATATTTTGTATGGCACCCTTTTACCTTAATATACGCCGTAATTCGAGACTTTATATTATTCGTACGGTTTAGGCTGCGTAATAGTGTTACGAACTTCTAGTACCAGCTCTCATGTTGTGCCAGCGGGGTGCTTGCACAATATGGTCAGCTGCGTAAGGAAATCAGTTGTACTATAAAGGGACGGGTGCAGGCTATTATCTGGCACACGATAGGGTAACCATTACATGGTATAAAGAGTAATATTTATATATATATATATATATAAATATCTTTAATAATTAATTAATAATCAAAAAAATTATGGCTTAATATAATAAGTATGATAAGTATGATAAGTAGAGTTTATATAGTTAGCACGGTTAGTACAGCTGGTATATGATTAGCACGGTTGGCACGTACGGCGAAATTTAGTTTTTAGAGGTGCTAATTGGCTTCCAAGCGACTGTCAGCGGCACCAACGGCTGAACAACAAAATGCTAGCAACTTTTTTCCTGATGTTCTAATTCGTGGGTGTTACTGACCCGTCGGCCTAATATTAGCCCGTGTACATTTGCTTTAGTAGAGTAGACGTGTTATTATATCTTGTCTACCTTCGGCTGCTTTTGATATTCTCTATAACTACGAAAATCAAAGTATTTTACCTACTCTAAGGACTGCTATATAGTGGAGCAGGTCAGCAGCAATTGTCATAGCCCTACCCAGTGGACGACACAATGGAGAACACTATATTCATACAAGATCCTGATTATAACTTGGACAGTATCATAGCGCATAGTCAGCGCCGTCTTCTTATGTTTCAACTGCCACGAGACATCCCATCCTTCGGAAAGCTAGACCCAGAAGACCCACAAGGGTTTCGCCTATTTCAGTATGAGAAACTCAAACATGATCAAAATATTCGGCTGCTGGGATACCCAAATACATCTGACAGCAACGACATCACCTTTCACATGGACGAGAAGTTGCTCGAGGATGCATCTGGTGCATTCATCGCCGTATCGTACTACTGGGGTAACGAGCAACCAACAGAGCACTTACCCCTTTCGCCAAGACTCTATCTTGAGGTTACTAGAACCGTCCATTCACTCCTTCGACATATTGCCGGTGTTGCAAGCGGTTTCCCCCTCTGGGTAGACGCAATTTGTATAAATCAAGCGGATCTCGCGGAGAAGAGCAGCCAAGTCGGTATGATGAAAGACATTTACGCCGCTGCCAAATGTGTCATCGTTTGGCTGGGAAACGGGAATCTCACTAAAAATGATGAGTTGGTTCTTTGGTCTTATCTAGCATCGCTCTCTGACCGCAATAACTCTACCCCTAATGGCTACAGGGGCTTTGGAGGAATTGGGGATACTTTATGCGGACAGGTCTTGCAGTCCCCTTGGTTCGAGCGAGTCTGGGTTGTTCAGGAAGCGTGCTTCGCCCGCACTGTTTTTTTTCTCAGCGGAGCAATTGGAATGTCGCTGCCCTTCTTAAGTGATTACCTGGAGATGCGGCGCGAAAACCACGAGAATCTTCCGATTTCCTATTCTATTGCTTCCGACTGGGGTCGGGATAGTCTGCCAGCCTTCAACCGGTTCAACATATTATGTAACCAAAGAGACCAGATTCAACAAAATGGCGGCAAACCACAGCTCCCTCTTACCGATATCCTGCTGGATTTTCAAACATGCAAAGCGACAGATGCACGGGATAAGGTCTTCGCTCTTCTTGGACTCGCTGCCTACCATAACATTCAGCCAGATTATACCAAGTCGACCAGTGATGCATTTACCGAGGCGATGATAGCGTGCTCTCCTTCCCTTTATGATTATCGCCTGCTGGGTTATGCCGGGCTTGCGAATCCAAAACCTAATGGGCCAACACAGTTTGCCACGGTCCCTACCTGGGTTCCCAACTTCTCCAGCGCCTTCCTCGCTCAACCTTTCACACTACGGGCAGACTTCAAGGCTACCCCGGCAAGAGACTTAGCTGAGGTGGCTTTTGGATCCATGAGTGGAAAGCCGCAGTTATTGAGTCGAGGAATTCCGCGCCACTTAGGGCTCTTCATCCGGGCGGCTTTTATTGATACCGTCAATGAGCTGTCTATGCCTGGACTTTGCTCTGTTGACTCTCCTTTTTCCGATCACGAAAAAGTGTTGCAGCGACAGTACGACATTTCAAGCCAAGGGATCGAGATGCTAAAGCGACGAAATCATTACCCAGTGTTGGCATCAGCCTCCGTGACATGCTGTGAAGCAATGACTGCCGGAGATCACCACCAAGACGGAAGCATGTCTGAGGAGATTAAATCGGCCGCATTTGAGGCTTTCCGTAAATCGAAAGGCGCTGCAGAATTCCTCTCACATTCCAGAGAAAACGACAAGCTTGGTGCATATATGCATAGGACGGGCATTGGCCGCTCGAGAAGACTATTCATAACACAGAATGGCTACCTCGGTGCGGCAAACAACGGTATCATGGAAGGTGATCGAGTATGCCTTATCGACGGGGCTCCAGTACCCTTTATTCTGCGAGGTCCAGTTGCTAAGTTTCGTAAATACACTATCTATAACCTTGTTTGTGACGCATTCATAAACGGGATTATGTATAGAGAGGCATCTAATCTCCATAGTATCCGATTCGAGATGATCTTACTAGAATAAGAATCTACATAGGATAACTATATAAGTGTCACGAGTACGTGAATAACCCGGGACCTAACACCTAACACCTCGCCTGGAGGAATCAGAGGGCACGAGAATCAGGAGGGTCAATTGGCGCAACTTATTTAAAGGAGATCATCCTTCATGTATTTCACTTCTTTATCAGGCTTTTCTTAAATTTCTAAATCCTTAATAGATCTATGCCAAGGAATGCTTTTACTACGGATAGGAACTAAGAAGGCATAGACTCATTTGGTTGAGTTTTGTCACGAACGGCTCCTAGGAGAACTCTCGGTCCCCACATGTTTGGGACTTATAATAGTTAGTTTCTGGTTGACGGAAAGACCTTGGGTGTTGGAACCTGTGATACAGTGTACGCTGTGCAGCTGTAGCTTATATGCTGGATGCATATATATCAGGATTTACCCCACTGTAGCGCCAAATCAAGTCGTCAACCTCCACCCAAAAGTGCAACATTGGGAATAGGGGGGTCCGGGTCACGTGATGTGCCAACCAGCTAGCACAGCTAGCATAGGGAATGAAGGTTCTATATAGGTGTTCATGTTTTCCTTAGATAGGAGCTTTGTGCTCAACTTAGTTTATCATCTGCAATATACTTTATTACTCTTGATGCAAGTAACAAGTTTACTCCCAAGTAAACAACCTGACCTGACTGCCACACTTCTGTTATAATACCAACCAACGTTACCTTAGTCTTCTATATTGAAGGCTAAACCATGTTTGTTACAAATTTATAGAATTTCTGGTTGTAATTAATACAGCAAGATTACAAGTGACTACTTATGAACCATTTTGCTAGTTTTATCCCTTAACTATAGGCTACCTGAACTCTTCACTTATGATGTATTATGTCCACTAGTGGCGAACCTCACATGCTTAAGTGTTCTTCTAAGACTTTGCAAGAGGATTTGAAAAGGTTAAAAAATTTTGGTGAAAATTTGTTAAGAAATCTTGTTTAGAGTAACCTTTTGTGGGGAGTGCTTATAAGCAAACTCAGGACGGATGCTATCGCTTATAAAGAGCCTAACTTTTATTATATTTCATTTCTGTGTGTTTTTTATTCTAGATAAGTTATTAAATCTAGGCCTAGTTATAGATAGCCTAGGTCATATCTAAAGGGTTGACGGATAAATACCTTACCTATAGCAAGATAGATAGATAAGTACCTAAAAACACAAAGGATACTTAAGTATATCTAGGTATAAGTACATATGACCTAGATAAATGTTTATAAGCACTAAGGGCTAAGTAAATCACTAGGATTAAGATTTTTTCCTTATATATATAATTTTACTTTATACGCAACGTTCCTAAATATGGCTCCGCAATCTAGGCCTCAACTACTTGAGCTTCTTCGGGAGAATATTCTTCATCAAGTACCTGGTACGAATTATCAACTCCATATGGTGTTGATCAACCTAATATGTAGTTCGGCAAACTTCACAATCTCCACGCTAGTAATTGACGAATTTCTTTTTCTCACTTCCGTCTGCACATGGTAGAGGCCTCTTGTTTGGCCGTATACTATAATTCCGCCTGCACGGGGAACTTCTTTTCTCTTTCCTATGCACACAATTATAATCCGCTTCCCTACAGATCTTTTCTTTTCTCTTAATCCCATGACTCCGAGAGGGGGTATTCCTTACTTTGATATATACGCCTTTAATTTTCTCACTTAAATATGTTTCTTTATTAAGTTTATTAACTCTTCTTACTTTGCTAACTATAACATAGATGCAAATGACCCTGCTTCTTCCCCACAAGGGGTTTAATTTATACCCTCCCTTCCTAAGGAGGGCTCTGAGCATGTGCAGGAGCCTTTTCCAGAATCACTCTAAGAGCCCTTTGAATGCTACCTAAACGAGCCCCTTGTTAACCGCTCACTTCTCACCTCTAGGCGTCGCTTCTTTATAAGAGACTATCTTCTCAATCCCCAACAAATCATTAACCACACGACTTACCCAAATGATGCGGAGTATGCTAGGGCACAGTCCCTAAGGCACTGGACCCTTTGTAACTTTACTCTTGATGACAGTCAGGTTTATAGGAAGGTAGAGACGGTTTATAATAGAGACCTTCCTGAATGAGATGCTGTTTGTGATTATGATGCCTTTGATATAATCACTCAAATGCATTGAGCTATGCACTATAAAGGTAAGGCTCTTAATTATATATTATATAAATAGCTTGCTTATTTTACCTTCTAAGGAATCAACACAATCTATGACAGAATCCAAGAGTACTACTATGGCATTACTCAGAGTGATATTGAGTGGCTTCTTGAGCGCTGCCTGCACTATAGAGAGAATAAGCCAAATAGAGAGCCACCTACTATTTAACCAATCAGGAGTCAATGATGCAGAGACTGGGTTTACCTTGGCTGTGTTAACTTTACATCTTAACCTGACAGAGACTTCACTTGGGTCCTATAGGTCAAGGATCACTTCTCTTGTATAGTTTGGCTCTACCCCTTAAACTGCCAAGAAACTAAGGATGTAAAGGAGGCTATAATCATCTGGTTCTCTAATAACAGCTCACCACGCTCCTTTTATTGTGATAATAGAGGCGAATTTAAGGGGGACTTTGCCGACTATATGGATCACCACTGGCCATGTGTCCCTATTGTTAGGGGCCGCGCCTACCACCTATAATCCCAGGGAAGTGTAGAGAGAGCAAATGCTGCTTTTAAGCATAAGCTTACTGCTGTTTGTGCAGATCAAGCTTTAGAGAGAGAATGGGTAAGATTCCTGAATTGACCTAATGAATGCCCGAGGAAGGGTGAATGTAGTTCAAGCCAAGTAATTCGTAGAAGCAGAGAAGCAGGGTGTTATGCTCGGAAAATAAAGCTTATAAAGCCCCACTAATACGCGCTCCCCCTACCCGTTAATCTCTGTTCGGAAGTTAGAAGAATCTATACGGGAAGTTAGTCAAAGATCTCCGTTACAATCTAGCGTGTAGTGCAGTGATAGTCAAGGATACAGGTTTCATATCCATGATTGACTTATAAGCTGATCTTTGGTGAAGTCTTGCGGCTTATCTAACTAAGACAATATTCTTGTGGGTGCTGTTCATTGTCCATAGTGCTGTCAAAAGTGGGAATCATTGTTGTTGTTGGGAAATATCAGTATGCGGAAAGGGGAGTATGAAGGTGATAGAGATATCTTGAAGCAACAGGGGAGTTGAAATGTTTGCCGGGTGTGAGCCGGAGGGATATTATCTGTTGTTGGATGACCCTGCCCGGGCACATGAACCGCTGCAAATGATCAAATTGATCAAACTGATCGCCAGTTTGGTCGTCTCACAGCGTTTATATTTGGTATAAATAGTGACGGGAAAGAAGAAGTCGAAGTTGCAACCTGCCAAGGCGGAGCGAACAAACGATGGGAATCATTACGTAGAAAAGGAATCTGGAAAGCTTCTTCGGGACATGGGACAAGCGTCTACAACGATCGATTGAAGAAAAGCATATACAGCAAGAAGAGAATATATACATTCAAACACCCTTATTCTTGCCCTATCTACCCTCCATTTATCTCAACATCAACCTCCTCTCCATACTGCTTATACCGTGAACGTAACATTCAAGCTGTTCTCGCCCAATACCCTCGGGAAAAACTATAACACACCCGTCGTTAGCATCTTTCACCATCCTCATCACCCAAAATCTAAGAACAAGGCACTCACCTCTACCGTCAGCGTAACTGCCTTCCCCGCCCCCTTCAATGTCGTAACCCCACTCCCCGCAACCGTAAGCCCCGCTGCATCCCAACCCCACCCACCATACGTCCACCTCGCATTTTGCAGGGGTCCGAGGTACACAGTCCAGTCATCCGCGAGGTACGTTCCATCACTCTTGAGAGCTTTTACAGCTGCTATTTGAGGGAGACCGGCGTACGTGATTGGGATGTGAAGATCTGAGGATGTGGAGAGGGCGGAGAGGGCATAGGTTGATGATGTCCCTGCGGCGAGAGTGGGGGTGGCGTATTGGTATATGGAGAGAGATAATGGCGCGCCGGATGAGAAAGTTAATTGGAGAGTCTCCTTGAGGCCGGCGGGGGCAGTAGATGTGTATAGTGTTGAGAGGTAAGATTGTGAGAGTGTCAGAGCCCCAGTCGCGCTTATCGAGTACTGAGCACTTGTGAGTTTTGTGCCAGTGGAGCTGGTGATCGAGACGAGCGTGTTGCCGTTTAGCTGGTAGCTCACCGATTGAGCGATGACTGGATCGCCGACTTTGTGGAATAAGTACGCGGAGGACGATTGGGCTGTCGCGCTTGGATCGGTGGTGCTATCCGCAAGCGTGTTGTTTTGACCTTTGACGGCTGAGAACAAGATGTCGACCGCGACGGAGTCTTTCCAGGTGTTGGTCGAGCGATTAAATTGATCCGCGCCATTATCCCACATCATAGTACTATACCCGTATTTCCTGGCCGTGCGGAGGAAGAAATCGTAGTATTTCCACCTCCCAGCAGTTTCGGTATTGCCTGGAGAAGCAGACCATTCGCCGATGAAAGTCGGGATAGTGGAGAAATTCCCATGGAAGAGATCGAAGTCCTGAACTAGGGAGGATTTATCCGCGTCCGAACCCCAGATTGTTTTCCCCCACGCGCCGAAGATGAAATCGTAGGGTGAGTAGTAGTGGAACTGGAGACCCCAAGGCTGTTTTGGGTATGTAGTTCCGCGCTTAAACCACTGCGCTGTTAGAGCTGAATTCATATTCAACCCTGACAGCGAGACAACGCGTTGAGAATTGAAACCTCCTGCATCATTGATGGATTTAAGGAATATGTCATTCAGTTTGTTTAGTTCTTCGGCGTGGGCTTGAGTCGAACCGGTCGGTTCATTGATGGCTTCGAAGAGGAGTAAGGAGGATTTACAGGCGAAGCGAGAACCGATCTGGTACCAGAGGTGGGAGAACTTTTCTTCGATCATGGTGTAGTTTGCAGAGGTTGCGGTGACGTCGGCCCAGTTCCAGCTGTCGTGGTGGACATTGAGTACGACGGAGAGGCCTAGAGACAGGGCTTGGTCGACAACGGTCTCAACACGATCCATCCACGTCTTATCGACAGTCCATGTTGGGGAAGCATCAGTGAAATGATTGACCCAAGTCACTAGATTGCGTTGTTAGCTTATGAAAGCTAGAGTACGAGAGAAAGACCTTACCCGGAATGCGAACACTCTTGAATCCCTTGGCTTTGATTTGAGGAAAGGTCGCAGTCGTGACGGGAGGATTGTTCCAAGAGCCTTCAGTTGGCAAGGCATCAAGAGTGTTTCCGAGATTCCATCCTGGGTCGAGGGCCGCGAAAGCTGCTGAAGCAGAGATGGACTTGAATGATCCAGTGCAAACCTGAGAAACGACAGGTGCTGAAACTACTGACGTTGCCACAGGAGCTGAAGCTGTTGAGCTGCTGTGAATATGTAAGAATGGCTTCGTAGCTTTTCATCTGGTTGAGTTACCCCGTTCCTGGCACACACTGAGAATACCCTGCTCAATTTAGCGACATTTGGCGGAGCTAGCCTTTGACTGAATTCTTACATGTGTTTCCAAATGAGCAGTAAAATCCAGTCACACAAGTAGTAAGGCCTGTCCAGCCTGAACCGCCGCCTAGAAATAATCAGAACGAGGATTTCGATGGGAAGAGATTGCCCTTACACTGCTCATACGCTGCAGCCTGCGAGTAAACACGCTCAACGGTGGCCGCCAGAAGACCCAGAACTGCGGATTTGCGCATGATGAAAAGAAGCAATCCAAGCAAAGAAAATGACGTGCAGCTGATTTACACGCTGGAAACATCGTTCATATATCTTCGCAATTAGGCACAAAAGGCCGAGATGTCAATCTCCGTGCAATCTTCTCCAAACTACGCCGAATTTGCTGGCGAGGGACGACATACAGCCGCACACTTCTCGCCAATCGCATCGAATTTCGTTGGTGGAAGAGCTATACTTAAAGTTGCAGCGGCTCGAAGACCCGCCTCAATCCCCTTGTATATTTGTCGGGACGATCCCGATTCCAGGATTTGCGAGGAGAAGAACGTGGAATGTGGAGTATTCATTAACTAGAAGAAGCTGTGGAAGCACGAATGCCGAGAACTCTGGGGAACAATTGGGGTAACAAGACGGAGAAATTATGGTGCCGAGGCAAGTTCAAATTTCTTTTGCCTTTTGTAAAGAGCCTAATATACAAGCTCGGTGAAGAACAGACGAAAGCGACATGGAGTGCGAGTACGAGGTCCATGAGGAAAACATTAAAAACATCACTTAATGTTCCAGTAATCGCTTGAGAGAAAGGAAGCAAATGAGATTATATTGACTGTGCTAGAAAAGTATTCAAAAGAGCGGTTTTACAATTAGAATTGACCTTGTAACCCTTTTAGATTACTGGATATGATAGTAGTGAGATACGATAGAAATAAATGAGACAGTCTCAAACTCGGAGAGTAGTCGTGTACAATAAGACACTCAAGTTTCAGCGACATTCCCAGGAAGAAATACAATCTCAAACAAGACGATCACGTGCAATCAATAGCCACGTGAGTACGAGCAGCATCACAACCTGGCATATCTTCGGGACGATCTTACAGAACCTCACTCGAGGAGCAGATCAAAATAGGAATAACCAAAATATAAAACAATAAGATCTTCTTGAGCTTTCAAGATGATCTGATAAAATATAAAGCATGACTTAGTGGACGACTGAAACCACAAAACACGTAGAGCATTCCAAAGGTAGAACTGAGATCTGTGTATCAAACAACGAGAACAAAGTTTATGACAAGTCTTTGATAAGATGAACATTTCAGGGCTGGATCAGGAACCCTCACCGCAAAGAGAGTTCGTGTGATCAGATAATTGTTGCAGGTTTAACCTTCGCATTGAGCGGATCTTCCTTCAACGTCATGGTTAGGCAAACGAGCAAGCAGATGTATTCACAGCACAAAACGGCTGTGGAACTGGGAAAGTTGATCGACACCCTCACGGCCATTTCTGTCCCTTTACCGTGGGTTGACACCCTTCTTGGAGGTCTTGTGGTGTTGTGTTCGGTCGATCTGTGTGCCAAGTTTCCGGTCGGCGTGATACGAGTTTCGTAAAGCAGACGGGGTGGATCGCAAAGCCAACCCAATTGGCAGATGACGTTCTTAATGCGATGAATTGTAAACAGGCGGGACCACTTGTTCTCGTTATTACGAAGAATTTTCAACCCTTCCCGGATCGTGCGGAGGAGAGGGGTGGGAGGTTTTTCATGCGCTCGATGCGACTCTCGTCATCTGTCGGGTTCGTGATGTGAAGTTTTGCAGCCAGAGAATTCCAGAATGCTGCACGATTCTGGAGAGTCCCCGTTTTGGCGGCTGGCTAATCGATCGTGCTGTGTGGCGCCCATCCAGCTGTCAACGGTCCCTGAATTGGTCGAAATGCAGCAAAAACGTTGGTGTTGGCGTGTGGAAGACACAAATCAAGCCTGCGTGACATGCAGCAGCGTGAGAATTTAAAGCAGGGAGGGTCCGCAGCTGCTAGCCAGTGAAATCGAAGAAAGCGAAGGCTGTAGCCAGTGAGAAGCCACCGTGAGTGAAGAAAACTGGGCCTGTCCTGTCGTCCTAGTGGTGTGCTGCTATTTCCAGGGCTTCGCTTCATCGCTCCGCCTGAAGGACCGCTGAACGCCGATGCTGGCCTCTGGGTGGGTCGTCGCGCAAACATCCCCATCCTTCTTCAAACCCTCTGCTCCTGCTTCCTCCGCCTCCCTGTCATCCCTTCCCAACACAACATTCGTTGACCCATCACGCTTCTTCTTTATTACGTCCTTCGTCCCTTCTTTTCCACTGCCACTCGTTTCGAAACGCACAATAATATAATCAACACATTCACCTTTACTTCGGACTTTTCCTTTCGAGTACTCCAATAACAATTTATTTCGGACAAAGACCCGTATCGAGACCCGCAATTACAAAGACAAAGCATAGGGAGGTGACAACGCACTCGATCATCAACACCATCACGACTACATCCTTCGAGGACTGGATACACATACAACCGCCAAAATGCATTCGCGGCGAGTTCTCAGCGTTCTCGCGTTGCTCTTCACCCTTTCTCAAGCCAATGTCGTTGATTTGGTTGAACGACAACAAAATGGCGGAAGCTCAACTGAGCAGAGTGTCAAGGCGGCAGCGACAACACCATTATCAAGTTCATCATCGGTGAGAAGTACAGCAGTAACAACTCCATCTTCGTCGACACCAGTCAGCACATCTACACCCATCTCGACATCGAGCACGCCTGCCCCAACCTCATCGACCCCTACAACGTCCAAAGAAACATCCTCCGAGTCCCAGAAGAACACCGAGACGCCGACGAGCTCGACTCCAGTGCAGACCAGTAAGGCCAGCACAACAAACAAAGGCTCGACCTCGCAAATAACCCAAGAAGTAACCCAAACCCCAGTCGTTGTCCCAGTCACCAGCGTTATCACCGTCAGCGGCAGTCTCATCACCAGCGTCGGCTCCTCCACCAGCTCCAGCGCTCTCCCCACGGGAACCGCCACCCAACAAACCGACAAGAAGCAGACCTCAAGTGGCATGAGCACCGGTACCCGCAACACCATCATCGGGGTTGTCGTTGGAGTAGGCGGAGCAATCATTCTGGCAGGTCTATTCATCGTCGCATGGAGAATCTGGGGTCGCAAGAAGAAGGAAGACGAGAGTGATGGATTGATGGGATTCCGCACTGGAAGTGCAGGAGGAGAGAAGACAGGCAGTACCGGAGCGGCAGCACCAAACCCTTTCCAATCGACGCTGGAAAACTACCACAATCCAGCACGCGTCAACGCATCGTCAAATTTCTAAGCATGCGCATACATAGCGACAATTCACGTATATATTTGAGCAGGGGAATAGTAGCAGCGAGCGAGCGAATAAAAAATGGAAGGAGCCTTTTCTGTGGAATTAGCTTTTGAGCATCAAATTACATCAAATCATACAACACACACATTGCATCTGGATTCTCCTCTAGATCTGGTCGGAAGGTGCATTAGAAAGGGGAAGAGAATACTCGTGGTATACTCGAGTATAAATGGAGTCAGTTGTGAGCGTTCGAATACTTTGATTTTTTTTTCCCTTTACGATACGATTGATACCTCTCTGCATAGCACTTGCACTTGCCATACAATGCAACTGGGGCGTTTTTATCATGTCTTGTCTTCGCAGCACTATACTTGCTTTCGTAATAAATAGATAGATGTGTTTGGATGTCCTTCTGTGAGGGGGATGAGATGGATATGAATGGAAAAGTTATATAATATTGAGATATGGTACTTCTTCAATTCTGGTTCTACCTATCTATTTAAACGCGACATGTAATCCCCTGGTGTTTCCTGTACCAATGCAATGGTCCAGCCGTGAGACTCCCATGGTTAATGGATATTATCCCGTTCTCAAATAAACATCTTCCCGTCCAGCACGTTGGGAATAAATTGCACTCTATCTCCTTTCCCATCCCCTCCATCTCCCATTATTTTCAATATCGAAGTCAGCCTCACGATCTATGCAAACTAAAGCAAGGCACCAAACTCAAAGATGACACGAACTCTAAAAGCCTCACCATTGCCACAATTCGTCAGATTCCCGAATTCATACCCACCGCCACATAATGACTAATGTTGCTTGAGAGAGTGCAGCACAGCCACATGTAACCTGCCCTCCAAAGTCACAATTCAGCTCACCACGGCACCCCCAAAGATCGCTTTTGCCGTGTTCCAACATCACGATCAAAAAACGCCAACACAAAGATCAAGCGCTTTGGAGATTGGTAAGGACACGGATGAGAATGCGATGCAACGAAAAACAAACACGGGTTGCAGAAATGAGGCTCAACCGCGCGCGATCTTCACCTTTGTGTACGGGGAGGTGTGGCAGGGCTGACTCGGGTCGTCCGTGTTAGTTAGGGCTGTATCAGGCCTGTTTCATGATTGTGAACAACGCATGCCTTGGGGAATGGGGGGATTTAAAGTTTATCCGTTGTCAGGGGAGGTGTTCGTGCGGACAATGCGGAGGGGTTGGATGGCTTGTGAGGTGGAAGGAGGAAGGAGGAAAAACGAATTGGTGAAAATTTCAGATGTAGGAAGTTTGAAGCAGCTTGTTAGTAGGGGTTAAATTCTCGAGTGCACGAGATTCTAACTTGATGATGGAGATTTGGTGGATCTTGAGTGACTGAAGGAGAGAAGGTGAGCAAGTTGGCTGAGGTATGAGTTCTGTAAGAGTAGAACAAAGCCTTCCCTTTTCTTGAAGAGACAGAATATCCCAAGCTTGAAAGCATGGTCCTGGAAGATAGTGAGAGTTTCGAGCTTGAAATCCGAAATTAGTGGAGGGTGTTTAAGTAAACTTTAAATTCTGTGGTTCTCTCTGACCTTGGAATGACAAGCTATAGTGAATCCTTCTCGTATGTTGAAGACTCAAATCACAAATTGATAAGAGGAGGCGAGTCACGTGCCATATATGTCAATATCGGGTATTCTCGTCCAGTGAGAAGATGCACATGCGAAGATTGGTCATTTATTTCGAGTATAAATTTACCATTTATTAATAAAACCAATCACAAAAGCAAGTATCCGTCCAATGGTTTGACAAGCCCTGGACCTCGTATTACTTCCCGCGATTGCACAGGATAGGCCTTAGCATACATCTTTGGTTGTGTTTTATGAGGCACATCTAGTCGTTGTCCTTTAGAAAGAGCGATTCGTTGACGCTTTGAACATGAAGCTTTACATACGGTCAGATCGACTGGAAGGGCTCCAAAAGCCTCGAGAATATCCGTCTCCGTCGTGTCGAATTACGAGTCGAACACTTCCTCTTCTGCTAGCAGAATTGAAGTGCCATTGAGGCCTTTCAGTCGTTATTCTTCTCGAATGGCTTCCTTATATTTCGGTGCTTGCTTGTCAGGCGCGACCCGTTGTCTTTTTGATCGTGAAGCCCCATAACGAGTCGAGATCTACTGGTATCGATCCAAGAGCTTCTAGGAGATCTGTCTCCGAGGTGTCGAATTGCGTGTAGAACTCTCCATCTTCTGCTAGCAAAACTGATGTGTCATTAAGGCGTTTCAATCGACGTTCTTCGCAAATTGTTTCTTTCTGTTCTAGAGTCCAAGTTCTCGAAAGGTGCTGCTTTGGGTTCAGTTTTCGTAGTTTCTTTGGTGTGTCATTTCGATGATCGTGGATTTGAGGAGGCGGAATTGCACATGGGAGAGGTGCTGTTGCGATTGACTGGAGCAAGGCGAATCTCTCCTTGATCCCGACGTTGCGCTGCGACTCGAGATCTCCTTGATATTTTCCCTCCATAGCCTTAACAGCCAACATTATAGACGCTCTTAAAGTAAAGTTGGCATCGTTCCCCGCATTATGCATCCTACACTTTATGGGCTGACAACCAAGAATTTGGCATAAATCGAAAAGAGGTGGCCATTTTCTATCAATTTTCAATACCTCGCGCGAAAGTCGTGCTGTATCGAAGACTGCGACTATCGATTTCGGTTTGAAGCCAAGTTGTAGTTCGTCACAGCGGAGTGGAATTCATACGCAAGATTCGGATTCTTGCGCAGGTTTCTTATATCGAGTAATGATAGGCCGACTTGAGCATTCCGATCATGTTGTAAGCCACCGTGGAATACAGAGAAGTGCTCAAAGTCGATAGAAACGATGACAGGACCCAGAGTGGACGAAGGAGAGAACAGGTCTAAAAGCTGCTGTGAGTCGCCTAACTTGGCGATTAGGCGTTGATATTGTAGTTGTGCCGGGGCTGGCAGGCAGCGTATCTGCCCCGGCAACACTGTTGTGGGAGATGAGAATCGATCAATCTTTAAACAAAATTTGATGGAGAATTTCTCTTCAAGAGGACAATCATGACTGTGAAGAGATGGTCTCTGAGCTTTTGCTAGTATATTGGAGAAGATTGGAGGAGGTGCGTGGAAGGATGAAAGGAGTTGCGAAATGGAAAAGGTGATATACATGTTACTAGCAAGATTTGATATGGACTGAGGAACCATAAATCACAAAAGAATGCAATCATTCAGACCTTCGTGGGAGACTAAAATTCTTAGCTGCGGGTACCTCCTTGCAACCGCAATAGCTAGGTAGGTATTGAGGAAGGATGGCGGGAACTAGCTCGCTAGCCTCAACTGGTCTGGCCACGAAGTCAAAACTGCCTAAGACAGGACAGAATATCGAAGAATGAAAATTAAAGAAACAAAAAAGAAAAAGAAATATCTCAACAGGGTTCAACGATCGTTTCTGGGACACGAAACAGAGATCCTAGAGCACATATTTAGATCTCGAGACTGATTCTGAGAAAGAGGCCGCTATATTATTGGATATATCTGATCCCCCAATATCAATAGCTATCTATTCAATCCTGGAAGAAAGCAGAAATGATAAGCCAGGATCGAATGGTATTCTCGGTGAAACTTCTAGCATTACAATTCAAGTTTCCAGGATGATTTCGAGAACAAGAGAGGACAACCATTATCTCGGAGACTCTGGCTTTGCCAACATCAATGGCCACATATTCAGTGTCGGAAGACAAGCGAAATTTTGGAGCTCAACCTAATGATCCGCTTAGTGAGATGAACCAGATTTCCAACAGCTCAGATCCAGGTTTCGAGAGCGACGCTGAGAGAGAGACGGCCGGTATGTTGGAGACCTTGGATTCCAGTAGGAACATTAATACCCATCTTCTAGACCCCTAATGCTGCCAGATTAGACATCTACTTTGTCAACAACCAAGCCCAACACGTTTCCGAACTAGATTCGAGAAGTTCATTTGTCCTTATCGAGCGCATCTCCTAGCAGAGTTGAACTGGATTTGGGTCAGAGCTCAAACCACCCAACGCGTACATACGTCAGTACCCATTCAGAGCTCGAAATCACATCGAAAAGAACTCAACTTCTTGACTGCAGTGCATTTCAAGTTTGGTAGCGCGGGTCTTCTAAAACTAACTGGAGGGTGTTATTTCAAGGAGTTGTGTTATTCTTGTGTTTCTCCTATTTCCCCCCTTTCCATTGAGCAACCCACGCCTAGCGGGGTTTACCGAAAGAAAATTCTGCTAATAGGCCTTGACCAAAGCCCGAACATGGATAAAGAGACTATATTTTATCACGGTACAGTGTTCAGTACTGCTACGCTCAGCTTTTGGCTCTGGGAATGGACTGATTTTCTTCATGGTGCCAATAAAGGATTCTTCATTGAGAAAGTCAAAGAGTTGGAATCAAAATAATGTCGTTCGACCTGCTCTTCATGGGGTTAGGGAAGCGGCTTACAAGGAAAGACTCTGACGTCAGTTTAGAAAGTCTTCTAGAACTTGTGGAACTGATCAAGCAGGAGAACAAGCTCTGGATACGATTGAAGATGCTATTTCATGAGGCTGGTGAGCGCGCCCGCTGGGACATGAAATCATAGAAGCGATTTCCACTGCGCCGATTTATGGGGCGTTGAGGGATTATAAATGTTAGCTCTCACGGGAGAAATTGAGACCTGGTCTTTGAGTGCGAAGAGAATTCTAAAAAGCTGACAGGACAGCCTAGAGGTAATCTTGAGATGAAATTGAATTTTCAATGCATTGCGGGAGATGGGCCTGAGATGCACATAACCTATAGCAAGAGCTCAATATGAGGACAAAATTTTTAACCTGGCTGAGTGTTGCAGAAAATCCCCATCCGCTGACAATTTGTCGATTGCCACCAGCATTCGAACGTCTGAATAGCCACCACACTTGCAAAATCCCACGCACTTTTTGTGGGATTTATCCCCTCTCATCTTTTTATTCATTCCATAGCTTTCCCATTTGTTGACAAGGTTACACGTGCGGCATCATCTGTTGCCTCACAGTCCCGGGAGTTCGGTTTTCCCTTTCTCGGATATCGATAACCGAGGTGTGGGGAAGTGGAGTCGAATTTGGGGTCTACCCCAGAGGGGCCCTAGAAATCTTCAACACCCTTACCTTTCTCTATCTCTTATTTCGAGTCAAGAAATCTCGTTCTTGAGTCAAGACTTACATTATTGCAAAAGAATTTCCTTTCATCATGTCCACGCCTTCCGATAGCGGCGAATCCTCAAAACCACAAAAGCTCAAACGTCCGGTAAGTTTATTGACGCCAGAACAATTGAAGCAGAAGCGCGCATTAGATCGTGAAAGTCAGCGACAAACTAGGTTAGCATTACCTTATCCCAGTAATTAATAAATGCATTTGCTAATCTCACCAGATTACGCGCCAGACAAACCGTCACCAATCTCCAACAAAAGGTTGAAAGTCTGACCAAAGAACTGGAAGAATGCAAATTCGAAATAGCAACGCTGAAATCAGATCAAACCCTAGCAACAATTAGACCACTACACTCTACCATCCTCGAAGTCACCGAATCATCCGGATCTGGTGCTGAGACTCCGCTATTGGACTTGGCTGTTCGAGATAAAATCCCATCCACCTGGGGAGGAATCCAAACCTTCCACGACAGCTTCTTCCTCGACTCAGAAATCTCCACCTCCGACCCAACAACCACTGGCCTCCTCGACCCAAGCCTCCTCTCCCACGCCGGCTTCCCCTACCACGACGCCCCACCCCCTTCTCTCAGTATCCAAGTCTGGGAAGCTCGCCCTTGTCAACATCCACCTACTTGTAGGCTGGATAAAGTGCTTATTGATATTGTGGAGAGTAGGAAGATGCTAGATGCGTTTGGGGGAAATAGAGTTGAGTTTGGGGATAAGAAGTTTCCGAGTGTGGCGGCGCTTTTGAATCCGAGGGTTCAGGAGGGGGGGCATCCACTTACTTGTGCTGTTGTTTCGGTGAGTTTTACTGGTTTGGTGTGTTGAGGGACGGTGGCAGAGGAGAAAAAGGGGAAGGGAGGAATGCTAATGGGGAATAGGATGTCATTCATGGGTTGGCTGTTTTGGCGTTGCCGGAACAGGTAAGTTTTTCGTGTCCAACAAAGTCAACCGGGAACTGACCGAATGCAGATAGCAGTGATGTATATCATATGTACCCTTCTCCGGGTATGCTCAGTTCTCTTCCTTCCGATATTGTATGCTGATGGCCACAGTGGGAAATCACCGGCACGAAAGAGAACTATGATGCGATGCCTCCATGGCTCCGACCCGGCGCCTCCCAAATAGTCACAGCGCATCCAGCCTGGGTTGATACATTCCCCTGGTAATCTCTTTCCATTCTTCACCCTTCATTCTCCCTTCTCGTTTCCCCTCTATCAAACACTAATACTCTCACCTTAACAGGCCCAAAGCCCGCGACCGCATCTGCCAATCCTCTCACTACCACACCTCCCTCCACTACGAGACCTTCAAAATCGTCTGCAACCGCTCCATTTCTATCAACTGGCCCTACGAACCCGGCGATGCCCTGCTCCAAGTTGGAGGGTATGACAAGGGGAATGGGAGGGGGGAATATGTTATTAATCCGGTTTTCTTGAGTCATATTCGGAGGTTGGAAAATTGGACGTTAGGGAAGGAGTTTGTTGAGCTGTGAGTTTTGCCTAGAGTATTGTAGGGAGGTGGGAGAAGGAATGAGCTGATGAGAATGGCAGATTTCCGGAATTCGAGGGCGATGTAAATGTTGCCAAAGAGTCGTGATGGATGCAATGACATCAGAAACCTTGCCGGCGACACTGCCGCGACAGCGGCCCGACCGAAACTCAATGGATCTATTGCGCCGTTGAACGATGTTAAAGAGTTTTGTCGGCCAAACATAGTCGTAGTATCATTATACCCTTTCGACATCACACTAGGTACGTCCTTATTTTTTGTACCTTTCGCACGTAAAAGGCGAAAGCCGCCCCTTTCCACGAATCAATTCAGGCACCACGCTTACCTCGCAGACAACAACACAAACTTCTTGGCGCCACCTTAGCTCTCTCTCATTCGCCCATTCCTCTGCATAACCCACAATCCTCCTCGCCCAACCAATTAATCCTCTTCCCTCACGAGCATCCCTCACATTCCCGATCATATTCTCTGCATAACTCGTGCACAACTCTCGCTTGCAATTCAGGGGTTATGCGAAACGCGAAGTAAGCATTCAAAAATGACATCATACGCTCTGATTGGCCGATTCGCTTGTACACAGTGGCAGTGCGAGTTGCGAGCCTCGCAGATTCGTGGTGGGAGTCGTCATCTAATGTATTTTAAGTTGGGTGCAACAAGGCTGAAGCGGTTTGTTGGTTGCGTTCGACGTGGCACAAAGGGTTGATAGGAGATATATAGATTGGTGCGAGTGATTGATTTTGGGGAAGTTGCAAGCATCGACATTCCTCATTAATCACATCGCAATCGAACTCAGAAGTCACGACCCACCACCTCAATATTTATTCTGCGCAATATCTTTTCCATACAACAAACAAACAAACCACTTCTTATAATAATCTCAACATGGCCGATCAAAAATTCGGTTACACAGATGCGCAACCCCAGCGCCAATACGACGACGTCTCCCCCATCTCACCACCATCACAACCATATCACGACCCCACCTCACAATCACAATTCCCACCCCAGACCCAAGCCGCTGGTGCATCACAACAATACTACACCAACCACCCCGCCCAACCGCAAAACGCCCCTCAAGCTCAAGCAACTTCCTCCTCATCAAACAGCTTCACCGAGAACCCCACCTGGAAAAAGGGAAAAGCAGTATTCGACAAAGGATGGACCGCATTCGAGAAACTCGGACAACCCGTAAACAGATGGACGAATAAAATCGGCTCGGAGGCATTCTGGCCTACGAGTTTAGACGTGGAATCTGATAAAGCTGCTCGAATTCTAAAATCATTTTGCAGTTCGTCCTACTCCAATCCCCCAATCCAAAATGAATAAATTCTAACGCAAGAAATAGCAGACGGATTCTACACCGACCGCCCCTCGCACCCGGAGCACCAAAACAGCAAAAATCACTCGTCAAGATCCCGCAATCCGTAATCCAAAACTGCGTCGGCCTCGCAATCTTCACCACCATGCGAACCGGCCTCTGGGTCTCCGGCGCCGCGGGCTCAGGTGTCTTAATCGGCCGCAAGCCCGACGGATCTTGGTCCCCTCCATCAGGAATTCTAATCCATACACTAGGCGTAGGATTCATGGCCGGAATCGACATCTATGATTGTGTGATTGTGATAAACAACTACGACGCTCTGCACGCATTTAGTAACTACCGGTTGAGTTTAGGAGGGGAGATAAGTGTTGCTGCGGGGCCGTTGGGGACGGGAGGGTTGATTGATGCGGATGTTGTAGGGAAGAAGGATCGTAGTCCTTTGTGGTCGTATATGAAATCGAGGGGTTTGTATGCTGGGATGCAGGTTGATGGGACTGTCATCGTCGAACGCAACGACGAGAATGCTCGCTTTTACGGAGAGAGATTACCGATTTCAGCAATTCTTGCTGGACAAGTTAAGAATATACCCGTTGGGGTGAGGACGCTTATGGAAGTTGTCAAGGAGGCGGAAGGGAGGAAGGATTTTAATCATGCGGTTGTGGATGCGATGGCGCAGGGGATGTATGGTACGCCGGGGGATATGGTGGTTGATCCGAGTATGGTTCCGAATCAGAAGGAGAGAGAACAATATCAGAAGGATCAGCAGTGGGAACAGTGGCCTGCGGAGGAATTTGGGTATCAGAACCAAAGCACAACCGAAGTACCACCACCAGCTTACATGTCCGGTGCCACCACCTCAACACCCTCAGACGAAAAGCATACGTACCGCTCTGTACCCGCCGAACCTTCATCGTCCTCCGAGAATCCGCCAGCTCAACCTCCTCGACCAGTGCTATCAGCTGCAAACGAGAAACGTACACTCGCTCGTCAAGAAGAAGAGAATCCTCCGCCTCAACCTCCGAGACCGGTAAATGCCCAGCAAGAAGATGGGATTGAAACGGTGGAGGAGGCAAATGGAGAGGTGTGGCAGAAGTGGCCTGCGAGTGCGGGTGTGGGAGAGGATATTTATGCTGCGACACCGACGCATACTGGTGTTGAAGCGCCAAAGAAAGATGCACCGCCTCCTGCTGATTATAGATATGCTTAGAAAGATTAGATATGTTATTCCTTTTCTGAAATTTGGAGGGGTTGCTTGCATTTTAGCGAATAGATAGCGTTGGTAGCATCAATGGATCATGGTTCTTTCTCATGAAGTTTGCTCTGTGTCTTCAAATCAAAATGAAAATCGCCCAGACTTCATCATTTTTTGCAATTTGTCATTATCAATTTTATGTGGACAGTTTTTTACCCCTAGAATAAAACAATTTAAAGATACAATATACCCCACAGAATCCTTCTAGAAGCCTCATCCTTCGCCTGTTTCACCAGTATATCCACCACGACTTCATAAACCGGACACTAGGGCCTGACTCAAGATCACTTCAAGAACAACCATATTCTGCATCCCAACTACTTCCGCAAAATCTTTCATGGAGTTCTTTTAGGATTTGGAGAATTAATTCTTGTCAATGATGTCTATTGTACCGGGCACGTGATTTACCCCGCCCCCACAACGCTCATCGTGCCCCGCAATTCCCCTGAATCTCCTTCCAACGGCCCGAATCGTTCCTTCTTCTCCATTCATAATTCAATAGTCTATTCGCGGATCGGTCCTTCTTTAGTAGCGACAACACCGTTGAGCTAGGGCTGACCAGATCTGCGGAACATGGAGCAATCCTTGATCGGATCAGGTGGTTTCACGTCAATTCGGAGATTTGGAGATGGCTTTGCACTAGTCTGTGGGACTTGTGTACCTTGAGAGTAGTGATGTCTTTCCCCTTCCTATCCGAGGGTTACCAAAAGATCCTTTTGACTTTGCAGTCTTTTCCCTCTGTTTGCACTAGAATTTCCGAGGAGCAAGTTAACGAGGAAAGCCTTGTAGCTCTCAAGGCAGCAACAATGCGCTTTCCAATCACTTTCTTCTGTGCATTGATCTCTTCATTCACAGCAGTCAATTCCGCATCTCCAGCAGAATGGAGAAGTCGATCAATCTACCAAGTTTTCACTGATCGATTTGCTCTGACAAATGGCTCTACTGATGCGATTTGTCCTCCTGGATATGGAGGTTTCTGCGGTGGCACGTGGCAAGGAATTATCAATAAGCTTGATTACATTCAGGTGAGAAGTTGCATTTTAACTTGCGAATAGGAGGTTGATGGGAAAGTATAGGGCATGGGATTCACAGCCATCTGGATATCGCCTGTTGTGGAGCAAGTCGCTGATCCGAGTCGCGCATATCATGGTTACACTGCGCAGAATCTTTATGGTGTGAACCGGAATTTTGGAACTGAAGATGATTTGAAGGCTTTGGCGAAAGCTCTTCATGATAGGGGAATGGTAAGTTGTTTATCTCATTAGGAAATCAACCATTTCGCTAATTGAAATATCTTTTCTAGTATTTGATGGTTGATGTTGTAGCAAATCATATGGGCTCGGGCGACAAGGCGGAGGAGATTAATTACAACGTCATAAATCCTTTCAATAAGAAAGACTATTATCACACTAATCCGATTTGTTTCATCAACAATTACAACAATCAGACTGAAGTTGAGCAGGTACAGAACCTCTTTCCCAGAAAGATAAAATTACTGATGGTGCCTCCGCAGTGCTGGCTTGGAAATGATAATTATCCGCTGCCAGACTTAAATACCACACAACCCACTGTGCGGGACATGTTCAGCACATGGGTCAAATACCTCGTCTCCACATATTCCAGTAATCACCACCCTTTCTCCTTATCCCCAGCCAAACCTTCAAATCAATACTGATCATATCCCAGTCGATGGGCTCCGTGTGGACACAGTAAAACACGTCGAGAAACCTTTCTGGTCAATTTTCAATTCTGCTTCCGGGGTCTTCAACATCGGCGAAGTTGCAGATGGAAATGTTGAGTATCTTTGTCCTTACCAGAATTACATGGATGGGCTTCTTGGCTACCCTTCGTTTGTCTCCTTCTCTCCTCAGTTATTTGATCCACTTGCTAATAGCTTAAAGCTATTACCAAGCTACGCAATTCTTCTCCAATACGACAGCCACATCAGCAAACTTTATTGGTGAGGTAAATTACCTAAACAACCAATGCAAGGATACGACATTGCTTGGGTCATTTAGTGAGAATCATGATCAGCCAAGATTTGCGTGGTATACGAGTGATATGGTTGTAAGTCACCTCTCGTCTGGCAATATTTACATATCAACGATTCAACTGATCATTCCAAACTAGCTAGCAAGAAACATAATCATTTATACCATGCTCGCAGACGGCATTCCTATCAGTTCGTCAAACCAAACCCCTCAGGCTAATAACTAAGCTCACAAACATACACTAACTCCACCCACCAGTCTACCAAGGCCAAGAACAACACTTCAACGGCGCCTCAGACCCGTACAACCGCGAAGCCTTATGGCCCAGCAATTACAACACTTCTTCTCCCCTCTACACGCTCGTCTCCACCCTGAACAAGGTCCGCGCTCTTGCTGCCACAAGCTCAGATACATATATCACATGGCACCAACAAATCGTGTACTCAGAAGATCACGTTATTGCGGTTAGGAAAGGCGATGAGAGTTTCATGACGCTGATAGTTGTTAGTAATGTGGGGGAAGGGGCGGGGACGAAAAGTGTGGTGATGGGGAATGTGGGGTTCCCGGCTGGGTTGACGGTGGTGGATGTTTTGACCTGCAAGAGTGTTGTTGTTGGATCCGACGGGAGTTTGAGTGTCAATATTGAGGGTGGAGCGCCGATGGTGAGTTCTTCATTAAGGTTAAGTATTGAGGATAATTGCTGATGTGGAATAGGTCTTTTATCCCCAATTCCTCCTCGAGAAGTCGAGCGTTTGCCAATGAGTTGAGATGTGTAGTTCTCAATGGAAGGAGCGGGAGACTTTCCACTTGAAGATAAATATGATTCAGTCAGCTCTAGATCAGTAACAGCCATTCAAAAAGAAGTTTTTAGCGAGCAGTGCTTTAATTTCCCGCAAGTAGAGACGATAAAGGAAAGGTTAACCCTTGAAAGAAAGAGCGATTCGGTCCATTGGGGGAGATTTCAGAAGGCCCTTCGTCAACCTAGAACCAGGGCAAGAGCGATGCACACTTGCAAGGGAACAAATGATCAGTCCTTCAATTAACGATTATATCCAGTCATTGCATCCGGACGATCCCTTGAGGATTCTGATGCATCAGCAGACATTTTCATGCATTATTCAGCGCCTTGACCTTGAAGTGTTACCTATGAGACAGGCGATGGATTGTGGCTTTGCAAAGGATCAGGTGGAGCACTTGCTTAGCAGTCTGCTAAAAGGTGGGGCGAAAGGACACTGCAAATTTGTGTGAATTGAATCAAGGATCATGTCTCAATGAGATAATTTGTATCGTAAAAAAACCAACGCCTGGGAGTCTATATATGCAGCCTACTCAATAGGCGCAACCCCTCTACTCTAAATCTAAAAAGAAACCAATTTACTCTTCACACAAATAGCCTGAGCAAGCGTCTCAATGCTCCCACTGCTCAACAATTCCAAAACCTGCAAATTCGCCTCAAATTCTCTAGTGATAAAATTCCGCACCTCAATCGCAACAAGTGAATCAAGCGCATAATTTGATAATGATCTAGTAATATCCATGTCTTCTTTCTCGAGCATAAGCACGGAAGGAAGGATATCGAGGAGGCCGTTGCAGACGGCTTCTTGGGCTTCCTCGGGTGTCTTGGCTGCTTTGAGAGCGGCGTGGTGGGAGATGGTATCGGGCTGGCTGCTGGTTTCGGTGGCTAGGGCTTCCGCTGCGATGCGGAGGTGTTTGAATTTTGCGTCGTTGGTCCAGAAGGGGGTTGAGGGTGTGATGCGAACTCCGGTGATAGTATGATTGTTACATGATTTGGCCAAGGTACCATCGATTGCAGCTGAAAGTAGGGCTAAAACTTCTGCCTCGCAGATTGTGTCGCTTCCGAGATTCTTGGAGACTTCTGCAGCAGCGTCAAGGTTCTCGGCAAGATACCCAGTGTCGGAGACTGCTGTGAGATCAAGTGAAGAAGCAGGCAATCCTAATGAGACGCGGTGTTGGACGAAGGCATTGAGGAATGTATTGGCTGCTGAATATGCTGCTTGTCCTCTATTTCCCACGGCGCCAGCTGCTGATGAAATGGCAACGAAGAAATCGAGTGTTTGGCTTTTCAGGGCATTATGAAAATTCCAAGCACCTTTAACTTTGGACTCGATGACTGTGGTGTACTGCTCAAAGGACATTTTCTCGAACAGAACATCCTGGCTTTTGTTAGCAATGTTCACGACAGCAACCTGAGAATGCGTGAAGCTTACGTGGAGAACCATGGCCCCGTGAACCACACCTCTGACTTCTGGCATGCCAGCCATTTCCTTAGTGAGAAGACTTCGAACAGACTCAGAATTAGCGACGTCACATTTCTTCACAGAAATGGCTGCGCCCATTAATGCAAGTTCCTCAACTAACTCCTTCACCTTGCCCGTTACAGATGCACTTCTAGAAACGAGGATAATATTTATTGCTCCTTTGCTGACCATCCATCTCGCCATGCTTCGTCCCAAGCCCCCAGTGCCACCAATAAGTATGTACGAGGCGTCTGGTCGGAGAAGTTTCGCATGCTTTTGAGAAGGAAGTGCCTGACTATATGTTAGTATGTACATAATGAAGGTGTCAAAAGCTAGAAAGACGGATCCACTTACCATTACTTGGTCCCCTGGCTGAGGCGATACAACTATTTTGCCTGTGGTATGACCTGACTGGAACGCCTTGAAAGCTGCTTCGATTTCTGATATGGGAAACACTTTCATCGATCCTGTGGCCTGTATTTGGCTATCTCTCAAGAGCTGCGAAATGTCGGAGAGAAGCCTATTAACGATCTTTGGTCTTTCAGAAGCCAAAGAAAACAAGTCAACAGATGAGAAGCTGCGATTGTGATCAAGCTGAGTCGTCTCAAGTCGAAGACCTGAACTCTGACGTCCAACGTCGATGAAGCATCCAAAATTTCCAAGGCTATCCCACAGTATTCTCATCGTATCTGAATCTGCGGAACCGCAATTCAACACCACATCAAATCGGACTTTCTGAGTAGCCAGATGGATAGCTGACTCGAACGAGGAAAGATGACTCGAGAAAATGTGATCATCGTCCAAACTACATGTCTCCTTTACGAGCGCTCTCTCCGCAGAACTTCGGACTGTGGCAAATACGATTGCGCCATCAAGCTTTGCTAGACAAATAGACGCCTGACCAGCCGCTGAAGCCGCCCCATGGATCAAAACTCTATCTCCGTGATCAATTCCTCCAAGATCCCTCAATGCGTGACAGGCGACAGTGTAGGCTACCGGGACCCCCGCTGCCACCTCGAAAGATGTTTCGTCGTTGATTTTGAATGCTAATTTCTCTTTGGTGCGTGTAAGCGTTGAGTAGACTCCTTCCGAAACCGATATACCAGCAATACGGTCTCCGGCAGCGAATCTCTTAACTCTGCTTCCAGTCCGTACGATGATGCCACTAAACTCCATACCAATCGCACATGTTTCCAATTGGCCTATTGCAATAGAGAGGTCTCGAGAGTTCATGCCAATTGCCTGAACTTTGACCTCAATCTCATCGTCCAAGAGAGCATCTTCAGATGATTGGTCGACAAAATGAAGAGTCTCCAAAGCACCGGGAACTTGTATTGCCATTTGCAACGGTCTGCCTTCCTGTGCAAATAGAGTGGGTTCTAGGACAGAAGTTTGGGTTTGCTTATGGACGTATTCGTTCATTTCTGCATCCTCAATAATTCTCGGCGTAAAAAGCTGACCATCTCTCTCCATGAACTCCAACTCGCAATTGGCTTCTGCTTGTGAGTTGAATGTCGCTTTGAAAACCTTGAGAATCGAGCTTGTCATATTCTCTGGTGAAAGTGAGAAGCTTGAGTCCAAGTCCAGGGTTGCGAATTTAAGCAGTGTTTCCGATCGAATGCTTCTACTAAGTCCAGTCACCATGTTAACATCGGGATTGGACGAGTTAGTATATGCGCCGCGCACAATATACAGGATGCCTCTGACTTTCGTTAACATTTTCTGTAAGCTTAAGAATTCTCCTGGGGTCAGGGATGACAGGAAAGGCTGGTCAAGCTCAGATATGAATACACATAATCTGTCGTCTGTTTGAATATCGGACAGTAGACCAGCTTCGGGTTTCTTGCCTGTCGACTGCTCAAGATCATTCACCAGCCTGTGTGCAAGCTCTCTTTGGGAGATGGAATCGCCGTGAATGATGATCACATCGCTTTCGATGCCATTGAATTCGGGCGCACTCTGAACGGAAAGCCCATTTTGCACAGTGTGTGAGGTTCCATTCACGATTCCATTCGCGTGCGTGGCGACCCCATTTGAATAACAGTGTAGAACACCATTCGTCTGCATATTGGAATGGGCATTTTCCTTTTTCAAAACCGGTTCCCATTCCAGCTTGTAGCAGAGTTCTCTATGAGGACTCTCTGTTGCGCTCATTTCTCTCTCTACAATTGGAGAAATCGTCAAATCATCGAGTTTAATAAGTGGTTCTTTCGAACCATCGTTCGCCATAGCGAACATCGACATCTGGATTGGCTTGGTGTGCGTTGATGTTCTATTTCCTTGACAAAATGCTCGGAGGGAGCTACCTGGTGTTTGTGTGAGCTCAGTGACACGCTGCGATATGCTGAGGCGCCGAATAGTTGAAGGCAAATATATGGTATCGACTGAATCTCTCCCAGCGCCCAGAATAGGCCAGTACATCTCAATGAGTTGCTCTAACAGTGCTGGATGGATGATGCTGCCAGATTGATGTGCTTGTGGCATCTCCTCTTTCGTATCTACGGTGGTAATATTGGCGATCGAGCTACTATCAGCAGCCTTACAGTCGTTCATGCCCTGGAAACTCGAGCCATACGAGACACCAAGCTCAGAGAGCGCATCGTAGATCTTGGTCTTGTCAACAACTGTAGTTGCTCGTTTGGTGATATCCTCAATGACACGCTGTGAAGCAAGAGAGCTGTGGACTCCTTGAGAATGATCATCTTCACTTGCATTCCTGCTCTTAACCGCAATGAGACCTTGGCAATGCTCAGTCCAGCCCTTATTATTGGCCCAGGAGTGGATTCTGAATTCATCCCAAGTTTCAGAGGAGACTGAAGAACCATCCTGGTGGGGTCGAAGTTGGAGTGTCATTTCGATATCTTCTTCAGTGACCATCAGTGGTGCATGAACTGAAACATTACGGAGCTCAAACTCATCAAAATGTATGTTCCGACCATTTGCCCTTTGTGACGCAGCTTCAACAGCCATTGCGACAAAGCCCGACATTGGAAAAAGTGTTAAGGATTGGATCTTGTGATGTCGAAGCCATGGTAGGTTGTCGATGCGCAGAATATTTCTCCAGGTTGGCTCCAGGTCATTTGAATAGACAGCTAAGACACCAAGAAGATCATGTCGCGGTGTCGAGCGATTTTTGTGCTTTTGCATGATCCGAGACTCATGCCAATATTTCGTCTGGTGGTTCCAAGGGTATCGGGGCATGTCGATCAAGAGGGTTGGCTTCTGACCAGATTTCGGGAGGTTGATGGCACCAAAATCCAGACTCGCTCCTTTCACAAACAACATTGCAGCGAGGTTGAGGGCAGTCTCAACAGCATCTTTCTTCCTGACCAACGCTGATGCATATGGAATCTTCATGGCATCTGGGCTACACGCTTTTAGAATCTGCTTGACAGGACCTGCAAGTGCAGAATGAGGCCCAATCTCAATGAGCATATTGACACCTGTTTTGTAGCCATCTGCTGGCGTGCACATAGTAGTCAGTGCCTCGGAAAATCGGACGGCTTTGGTAAGATTATCAACCCAGTAAGATGGCTCAAGCGATTCGCCTTCAACGAGATGGCCAACAAGTGATGAGTAGAATTTCACCTTCGTGGGTTTCGGTCCGTCGAGGTTCTGTAGGAATGCGCGGTAATCCTTAGCCACCAAACTCATATGGTGGGAGTGATAAGCAACGTCGACCTGTAGCTTTCTGTTGAATAATTGTTTCGCTTCCATGAGCTTCTGGAGCTCATCAATGGCGGGTTCGTCGCCAGATATTGTCAAGCTTGTGGGACTGTTGAAACAAGCAATCCGAGCTTCCTTGGCCGTCAATTCCGCTATGAGCGGTTCTATATCTTCCTTCGTACATCCAACTGCCATCATAGATCCTTTCAGATCCGGGAACTTCTTGCGAAGCGCTACTGTAGCCAGTCCTCTGTAGTAGGATATTGCCATGCACGAGTCGAGTGGTAAGACATTAGCGGCGTATGCTGCCGCAATTTCACCGCTCGAATGACCAGTCACCGCGGTAGGTAAGACTTTCCAGGAACGTAACAGGTCCGTGATAGCTAGTTGAATCGCAGTACATGCTGGCTGGCTAATTTGAGCCTCGTTAACAAGAGAGGTCTCTGCATCTTTATTCAGCTCATCTAAAGTAGAAGTTAGCAAATGAAAGCTCAGTGTTCGAGGATATTGAAAGTATACCAATTAATGAAAATGAGGCTCCAAAGGATGTCAAGCATCTATCGCAAGCCTCTAGCGTTGATGCAAAAACAGGATATTGGTCATAAAGCTCACGCCCCATTGCATACCATTGAGCTCCCTGGCCAGTAAAAATAAAGCCAATCCGCAAAGGTTCCGTCTCTCGAACTGGAACGATCTTTCCGCCGTTCAACGCCTGAATTAAATCAAAGGAGGTCGGTGCCGGTATCGCAACTCTCCATTGCATCAGTGATCTTCGCTCTCCCAGGGTATACGCGATATTACTCATTAAATCATTTTGAAATATTTCCGGTCGCTGTTCTAAATAAATGCCGAGATTCTTCATAAGTGCTTCCAGCGCACTTTTATCATTAGCTGAAAGGACAAATAGCTTTCTTGGTTGACTGGTGGAATCTGCTGAGTCGGGAGAGCCGTTTTCTTTCAGGAAAGGTGCACGCTCTAGCACGGCATGGGCGTTTGTCCCTCCGAAACCAAAATTGTTCACACTTGCAAATCGCTTTGGTCGAGGCCATGGACGTTGACTAATCGGCACCTTAGAAGTATTAGTGTATAATGATTTCCACTTGCTCAGTGGGTAGATACCTTCAAGTGCCATTTTGAGAATGGAATCTTCTCGTTTGGCTGTTTGAAATCATAATTGGGTAATATGAAGCCACGCTCCAGCATCAATGCAGTTTTTATCACCGAGATGATACCTGTATAAACATTTAGCGAGACAAAAAAGTTCAATTGATATACACACCGGATGCGGCCTCCAAATGGCCAATATTTGACTTTACAGAGCCAATAAAAAGAGGGTTTCTGGCCGTTCGATCCTCGCCAAAAATGTTGTGCAAAGCAGCAGCTTCGATCGGATCGCCAACTTTAGTACCGGTGCCATGGGCTTCAACATAGCCAGTATCTCGAGGATTGATTCCAGCGCTTTCGTACACTGATCTCATCAAGGACTCTGCAAATTCCTGGTTAGCTTGTTCCCAAGAGAAAGCAGAAACGGAAATGGAAAGGAGGAAAATGTAAGGAAGGATACCTTGCGCTGACCCATTTGGCATTGTTATGCCGGGTGTTTTCCCATCTTGATTGATACCGCTAGCAACGATGACGGACCTGATGATATCATTGTCCTTTAACGCCTGATCTAATGGCTTTAGAACGATAATTCCACAGCCCTCACCACGACCATAGCCTGTGCCCCGGCTGTCGAAAGAGAATGATCTCCCTTGATCTGAGAATAGTCTAGGACTCTTAGCAAATCCTTCTATACTTGCCAATGAAGTCTTACCGTGACTTTGACATCGATATCCAAAATTCGGGCAACATATTCAAGTGGCAACCACCCACAATAGCAGATTTCGATTCCCCATTTCGCAGACTCTGGCAAGCTTGGTGAAGTGCAACCAGACTCGATGAGCAAGCAGTGTCCATTGTGAAGCTTGGGCCTCGCAAGTCGAAAAAGTGCGAAATACGGTTGGACTGCATCGCAAATGCGCAACCTGTTATTTGTGAGCAAAAGAAATTTCCCCTAGGACTCAATAGACTTACCGGTGGACTGATGCATAGGAATAGTTTCGGTATCCGAGAATAATTGTGATTCATATTCTGAGAACGAACCACCAATGAAGACGCCTACTTGTTTTCCAATAATTTCATGTTTGGGGATTCCGGCGCTATCAAGCGCTTCGAAAGTACACTCCAACAGGATTCGTTGTTGAGGATCCATAGAAGTGGCCTCCTGAGCTGTGAGACTGAAGAATGGCGCGTCGAATAGTCCTACATCTTCCTTGAGAAAATTTCCTCCAACAGCATTGAAACACCCATTCTTCCCAGGATTTGGATGATGAAAACTAGCATTATCGAATCTCTCCTTTGGCACTTCCGACCACCCAGTTCGAGCTCGTGAGCACAATTCCCAGAATTCATCAGGAGTCGAGACATTGCCAGGAAGTCGACATGACATGCCCACTATCGCAATTGGTATCTGCTTGGGCAGGTCCGATTTCGTGAAGCCGGAGATGTATCCTTCAGTGTAGCCATGTGTATAGGCATCTTTGTACAGCTTCGTGGGATCGTCAACAATAATATTATTGTGTCCATTCTCGCTGGTAACTATATGCCCATTTGTCATTCCCTCGCTGGATGAGTTCCAGGCAGTCGCAGACGGTGCCATTTCTGTCTGCTAAGAAACTCTCAAGCACAGCGCTGCGGTGATTGATTGTGATTTGAAAGAGAAAACGAACATGAAGCCTCTGAGATGTGTTGCCCCAAATTCTTTTTGCCTATTTCTTGCTGATTTCGTGCTGAGTCGCGGTCAGACAGATGCACGTTTCAATCAAATGCCAAGAAGAGCATGATAGACCTGTTGGGACGAATGGGAGATCTTACTTGACTTTTGCTATGCACGGCTGCCATCGCATCTTCAGAGGAAATGTTGTAGCGCACAAGCCAAAAGCCCCCATTGGATATGACCCTTCCCAAAGCTGTGTTGCCCCCACCACTCCCCCAGTTCCATCTAGATAAGATCATAGTTTACCGGGATGTAGGTTCCGGGAAGATCTGAGGAGGGAACGGTGCCATGTGGTTTGGGTAGAGCAGGCTTGTCCCTGAACTCTTGAAAGGAGGATCAGTCGTGACTTCAACAGCAAAGGGGCATGTGGAGAAAGGGGCATGAAACGGGCAGTGCAAGTTCACGTCCAACGAGAATACTGTCCTACTGGACTCTGACTAGTCTACCCAGTGTGAAACCATGATACCGGAAGCCCTTGCCCCGGAGAATTGTTGATACAGCCGTTATGGACGGCCTCTGCGCCTCCTTCCAGAAGCACACAGGCAAAATAATATTTGATCAGCATACAGAACCAACTTGATGGGCTCGAGCTGCACAGAGGTAGGAAAACGAACGAACGTTTCAATTCCCAAACCTAGCGTAGATTTGATTGTGGTGAAAATAAAGTTAGGTTCGTGCGGGCGGCGTTGTGGCGTAGCTTTCCTCGAGGCCCAAGCGGACGCTGCACCGTCGATCAGATGTGAACAGATCTTCAGGATCCCCGTACCTAACAATGAACATTTCCCAGGAAGCAAACGACATCCAGACAGCCAAGTAATAGCCAAAACGCTATCAACAAGAACAATGAATATTGGCAGGAAAAATACAGCGAAATTCCCAGAATCAGTACATAAAGGATCCTCGTCGAAGGCTTGCTTGCTATCACGTTAATGAGGTGCAAGGCGAGTATCCTCCCTAGCCTGCTTGAAACCTCGAGGCACTCGGAACCTCTCGTTTGGGCTGTCATGGCCAGTTATTTGAGATTGGCATCGGGATTTAAGAGGGAAGTGACCTTCCTGAGGACTCCCAAGCGCTTATGGGCTAAGTCTGCGTTCTCGGGAACCAGTCCTCAGGGTGGTTACAGACAGCTGCTCCTTGACTATAGTTGTGGATCTCAGAGGCTTGATCTCCTGTGGGGAAGTGATGAAGGCTCCCCAGTGGGTTTCCGTATCGCATCCTGGTTTCACCGGCTGGAGCGCCAAGGTTGGACGTTTCCGATCGTGCCAAGCGTCAGAAACAATCATATTGAAATTTCGACGCTGTAGAACGACATTCTCTAAGCTTCTTGAAGAAGTCCTTTCGATTTGTTGCACTCCTACTTTGTGTGCTTTTTATTCAAATAACTTACTTTATTCTTTAGTTCTAAAATCTTGATTTCATCAGCAACGAAAACCAATCTTTTGGCATCATGAAGTTTTTATGTCTTTGTGGAGCGTATGGTAGCGCAGATGTATGTCCACCTCATTTCCCTTCATAAGCTTGTTAAAAAATTTACGATGTTACATTTTTATTTTCTTTTAAGAACGCGGATTCGTTGTATGGCATTATCTATACCGAGAAGCAAGCTAATTCTTAACTAGAAATTTGAGGTACAGCTGGGTAAGAAACAGAGTCCAGCAGGTAGATCGAAGTAGACTAATTTCTCCAAGCACCTCTTGTAAAGGAACTGCGCTCTGACGAAACTGCCGAATTGCATTTCATTAACGGCCCTGTCGAGGCATTTCCACCAGAAGGTTTTGAAGAGTACTTTGGGCAGGGTCCATATTTTCGATTCATTCGGCCTGTTGAAGTTGAAAAGGGTGGCAGCGATGTACTCGAACGAATTCGAAATTTCCCCAAAGGGCTTACCGCAGAAGACCAGATGAGGGAATTGATGAGAGGTGGCATCACCTCAGTCCCGGTTCCCAAACCTGGCACGATCCACAGCAATGAATCAGCACAAGAAGCATTGGATTATCTTTATGGTATTATGGAAGAGGAGGGTCCTTTCGATGGTATCATCGGTTACTCAGAAGGTGCAACCATCGCTGCCACTCTGATATTGCATGAACAGCGAAGGTTCGAAACAGATGGTATTCCTCCAATGTTCAAGTGTGCGCTCTTCTTTGCTGGATGGCCCCCTATGACTCCAGAGTTGGACACGATTGTTCTTGCAGATGAGACAGATTTGACAATCACGATACCCACTTGTCATATCAGTAAGTAATCTTTCAGACGATATATAACTTGACGGATTTGCTGACTTTTACAAGTTGGCTCACTCGATCCTTATCTGGCTGGCTCAATGGCGCTATACAATATTTGCGACATGGATACTGCTTACCTTTTCGACCACGCGAAAGGACACACCCTACCTCGGGACAAAGATACGGTGCGAGAACTTGGAGATATCATAAGAAATATGACTTTGAGTTTGGGAATGGCTTAGACTTTAAGTTTACCATGTGGGAATGAGCATATATGAATTTGCATTTAGATTGGTCTGGATACCGTCATTTTATGGAGTTGGGGGTGTCAAAGGTCGGGATGTCATGATTATATATATACCTTCGTTTCTTATTATCAGGCGTCAGAGGAAATCCTCTTTAATGCATTTTTAGACCCATTCACATTTCCAAATCGCCAATTATTTTCATGATTAGATAGTCACGGAGCCCTAGTGCTGGCTTTTGCCTTTTTGTACTACCCGAATTCAAATATTCATTTTCGCAGGTCAATTTCACTGAAGATACAATTAGCTGCTGAATGAGCTCTGGTGATTCTCACTGCAAGAGACATTCTTGGGGGATGTTGCACAAATCACGGGAATTCAAGATCCCATCTTCTAGACTCATAGACTCATTTTTCAAAGACTGGATGATTCCAACACAGCTCTGTGGCAGCCAGCTTCATGCATTTTCTGTTCATCTTCTCATCGCTTTGCTCACCCCAAAGCTAAGTAGCATGTCAATATTGACACATGCCATTTCAAGCCTGATATTCCTGTCACTCTGCCGAAGGTCTGTTCGACACTGTCAACCAAGAGCTTCACTTCCGCGCTTAGCCATAGATTTTCGAACCTGTTGGAAACGTTTCCTTTACACCGATACTGAACCAGTTTTGTTTCGACTAATGCAGCCAACCTCACTTCCTTCTTGGCAGATATAATCTTTGGCCTTTCGGAAAGTCTTAGCATGGGAAAAAGTGACCTTCACAGCCTGGAACCGCAACCTAAAATGTTGAATAGTTCTGACAGCTCCTAATGTCCGAAATCATGCCATCACATTCTGCGACTTGCACAGCTATAATGTTGCTTTCTATGTTAATCATTCCTTCTCAGAGATCGCTGAGAATGATGTTCATAAGTGGGCCGGCCTGACTCCTGTGCTCGGTTCGGTTATCTCGCATTCGGTCGTTCGGGCCGAAGGGTCCCTGCACTCCTCCGCATTGATCTTTGATCTCATCGTTGAAACCTAGCGTTGCACGAAACGATCATCAACACCTTGGACCCCTCCTCGAAACAAAACAAGCAAACATCGGCAAAGTTGCCAAGCTCTTCCCAAGCTAGTCAACGAGACTCTAAGTCGCGAAATGTCGAAGTCATGTGAGGGAGCGATACGCAAGAGCAAACGTCTCATTTACATGTCTGAAGGGATATGATATAGTGAGAAATGGCAGGTGGGAACCACGCATCAGTTGTCTATGAGCCGTTGGTCTCACAAGAACAAGATGTCGATTTTGGTACGGGCGAACAATTTCCGTCCTCGTCACAACATTTTACCAGCAATTCCTCCACAACTCCCGAATATCTTCATCCAAATGAGAGCTATGAGGCACCCAAAACGCCAGATTGGCCGGCGCCATGGTCCAACAGTTCGAAAGCTCGTCTTCTCAGCGAGAAAGGTGGCTCAGAGAATCGAAAAGATGAAAATATCGCAGCGAACCCACCTGAGGAGAAGAAAAAGAGATTCAGCACAGCGGAGTATCAGATAGCATTCTCACATTTCTTGGTAACACGACGGAACCTCCTCTCGGATCGGAATGGGTCAGTCTAACAAAGGACAGAGAATATTTTCGTATTCAACACGAAGTGATAGACTTTTATTACTTGCCGCTACAATCGCCTCAATTTGTACTGGAGTCACGTTACCCCTCATGAATGTTGTCTTTGGTAAAGAACTCCGCACCCTTCTAAGCCTGAAATATTGTAGTCTTGTCTAATGTTGACAAACTTGCAGGCCATCTCGTGGGGACATTCACCGCGTTTTATACCCCAGATTCTGGAGAGACCCAGGAAATGTTTTTGGAAACCATCAATCAAAATGTGTAAGCATACCTAGTCACGAGTTATATTTATATTAACACAATCTTGAAAGATTATACATAGTGTATCTCTTTTTTGGAAGGCTCGTTCTTGACTATATTGCCATAGTAAGTGCTACACCAAATTATCATCTCACAACGTCAGCAAACTAAAAGCTAAAAGCTCGGATTTCGAATGGTAAGCATTCGCGTATCAGCAGCCATGCGCCTTGCCTACCTGAAAGCGCTCTTCCGTCAACCAATTTCAGTCCTAGATACTTTGCCACCCGGTCAGACTGCTGCAATTTTAACCATTACAGCCAACGTGCTTCAAATAGGCATATCTGAAAAGATTTCAATGCTCATTCAAAGCACTTCTTTGGTCATCACTGCATTGATTGTCTCATTCCATTACAGCTGGCTTCTCACGTTGGTGACTAGCAGCGGACTCTTGTTTATTGTTGTGTTTTATAGCGTTACGATACCATTTTTGGTCAAGGGCATGAAGGAAGTTGAGCATGCTGATAGAATGTCTTCTTCGATTGCGAGCGAAGGATTTGGGGCGATTCGAATGATTGCTGCTTGCGGTGCTGAGACAAAAATGCTGCAAAGGTATGCGGGCTGGGTAAAAGAGTCCAGGCGAAGAGGACTAAAATTATCGCCTCTGGTGGCCATTCAGCAGGCTCCTGGTAAGTGAAAATCACCACCAATTCTTGACCTTCGCTAACACATCTTCAGCATTTTTCGCAATTCATGCGTAAGCTTTACTCAAGGTCATGGGTGGCGAAAAGATTGCTAAACGTTGCAGGACTTTTGCCTTGTCATTTTGGTATGCTATCAAACTATATCTTGACTTCAGAATAGCTAGTGTGTCAACAATGATCATGTGAGCCAACTACCCGCTGAAAGAAATCTCAACCTTGCTTACGTACATAGCGTACTCATGTCAATCATGACAATCGTGATGTCGATCGGCAATATTGCAAGCCCAATCACGACGGCGGCTCAAGCAGCAGGAGCAGCTAGTATTCTGTTCACCATCATCGATGCTCCTCAACCTCACACAGATGGAATTAAGGCCCCAAACGTTTCCGCGCAAGATGATATTGTTTTCGAAAATGTCAATTTCACATACCCATTGAGACCAGATGTAAAGGTTCTTGACAATTTGAGCATTCGATTTTCTGCTGGAAAGCGGACAGCCATCGTTGGAGCAACTGGGTCTGGAAAGAGCACGATTGTGGGGCTGATTGAGAGGTGGTATGAACTTGATGGAAACATGACTGATAACATGCTTGTAAATTTCGCCGAATTTTTCTAGTGTGTATGAACTTTGCTAACATATACTTAGACTCTTTATTTCCGTAACGGAAATATCACTGTCGGTGGTCAAAAGCTACACGAAATCGACCTCAAATGGTGGCGTGCCCAAATTGGATTGGTGCAGCAAGAACCCTTCCTTTTCAACACCACGATATTCAAGAATGTTGAATTTGGCTTGATAGGCACAAAATGGGAGCATGCAAGCAAGAAAAGGAAGCGAGCACTGATCAAGCGAGCTTGTGAGGAAGCCTTTGCCGATGAGTTTATTTCACGACTACCTGAGGTAAGTGTATACATAACTCTTGTGACTACCCGAGTCATGAAAACTGAGAGGTACAGGGCTACAAAACACAAGTTGGAGATTCAGGCATTAAATTAAGTGGTGGACAACGCCAAAGATTAGCGATTGCGAGAAGTATCGTCAAGCAACCCAAAATTCTCATCCTTGACGAAGCAACAAGCGCAATTGATGTTCGAGGTGAGAAGATTGTTCAGGCTGCTTTGGATAAGGTTTCTAGGAATCGGACTACGATTACAATTGCTCATCGGCTTTCAACAATTATGGCTGCAGACAATATTGTGGTCCTGAAAAAGGGCCAAGTGGTGCAGCAGGGTACTCATGAACAGCTGCTTTTGGATAAAGATGGGGCCTACTATGGGCTCGCGAATGCTCAACAATTGTCGATGGAGGAAGATACGGAGAACGGAGTCAAAGCTCCTGATACTAAGAGTGTAGATTCCGATTTGACCGTATTCGAGAAGATCAGTCTAGAGGTCGAACGGCTATCCCGGCAGAAGATCATAATCCCTGCATCAAAAATATCAGTCGGAAGCTTTAGAATTTTCTTGTGGGAACAGAAACCGCAATGGAGATGGTATTCATTAATGGGTCTTGGCGCATTGGGTGCAGGCGGTTTGTTCTGAGATCTACTTCAAGGTTGTGTAATCAAGTACTGACATCTGCACACAGTTTCATTCCCAGTGCATGCATTTCTATTCGCGAAGCTTATTTCATTGTTTAACTTTTGGGGCGAATATCTACAAAGCCAAACAAATTGGTGGTGCTTGATGTTCGCTCTCTTGGCGTTAGGGGTTGGGGTCAGCTATTTTGTCCTTGGGTGGTCATCGAACACGGTATCCTTCGTGAGTGCTGTTCTTTCTTGCAGTGTTCTCAGGAAATTCTAATGAAGCCAGAATATCACGGCAAATTATCGTCAAGAATATTTTCAAAACGTCCTCTCAAAACCAGTTTCCTACTACGACGAAGAGGACAACTCCATCGGAAGTCTAACATCACGCATGGCAAGCGACCCCACTCAACTCCAACAACTCCTTGGCATCAATATGGCGATCGTTTTCATCTCCATGTTCAATGTCGTGGGCTCAATACTAATGTCGTTCTATTTCGGGTGGAAACTCACACTACTCACAGTCCTCTCGGCGATGCCGATCATTCTTGCAGCAGGATTTTTCCGAATTCGCTATGAGACACAATTCGAGAAGATGAACTATGAAGTCTTTGCGGAAAGCTCGAAGTTCGCCACTGAATGTATTGGCGCATTTCGAACTGTTTCTTCGCTTACTTTGGAGGAAGAAATATGCTATCGGTATGAGATTCTGCTTAGAAACCATACGAGGAGAGCTTTTCAGAAGGCAAAGTTTGCGACGTTTGTTTTTGCAATGAGTGATAGCGTTGCTCTCCTTTGCATGGCTTTTGTTTTATGGTGAGCCACTGAAATGATCGTGGAATGCTGATCACGTGATTGTTGACAATAATTTAGGTACGGAGGACGGCTTCTTGCCAGTCATGAGTATACGCCTTTCAGTTATCGTGAGACTATCTTTTAATTTATTTGGAATGTGCTAAATGAGAATAGTTGTCGTCTACCTTGCTGTTGTCCAGGGAAGTACAAGTGCCGGCCAGTCACTGAGTTTTGGTCCAAGTAAGATCCAGAGCTTTGTCAAAAGTAGAAAGAACGATTTTGATGTGAAACAGATATTGCGCAAGCTTTCGCAGCTGCGAATAGAATCCGAAGTATGAGGTCAAAAGGTGATGAGCATGATGGAAGTCGATCACTGAACCTTGACGGTATTCAAGGCAATGAGAAGGGGTCTCAAGGCATCAAAATCGAGCTTAGGAATGTTTGGTTCAAATATCCTACACGTGATGCACCAGTTTTAAAAGGCGTGAACATAACGGTAAGTCTTTCTGAAAGCAATGGAACGTTGTTCTGATGTGATACAGATTGACAAAGGGCAATTCGCTGCTATCGTTGGCCCGTCCGGTAAGTACTTTTTTCGACAGGATCTATGACGATCGGGGGCTGACGTTGGAACCCTATCTAGGCTGTGGGAAGACGAGCATTATATCTTTACTTGAGAGGTCAGCACTTGACCTTTTTAACTCTCACCTAAGGAAATTTTCGCTCACTCCGAGACTCTAGGTTTTATACAGCACAGAGTGGTCAGATTCTCTACCATGATGTCAATATCAATGACATCGGTTTGAAGGAATATCGGAACACAATATCTCTTGTCGCACAAGAACCTTCACTCATTGACGGTTCAATTCGTCAAAATATCCTTCTTGGCGTGGACGAGGATGACATTTCTGATGAGGCACTTCAACAAGTATGTCGTGATGCTGAAATTCACGACTTCATATCTTCTCTTCCAGAAGGGTATGACACAGAGGTAGGAGCCAAGGGCGTGGCTCTCTCTGGAGGCCAAAAGCAACGCATTGCCATTGCGAGGGCTTTGATCAGAAACCCTCGTGTGTTGCTGCTCGACGAAGCGACCTCAAACCTCGACTCCGAGACTGAGCGTTCTGTCCAAGCAGTTCTTGAGCGAACCAGTAAAGGACGGTCGATGGTCGTCGTTGCACATAGGCTTGCGACGGTGCAGAATGCAGACGTTATTTTCGTAATGGACGATGGTTGCGTGATGGAAACAGGGAATCATGCAGAATTGTTGCGAAAAAGAGGTCTATATTACCAGATGGTAAGTTTGGATTTTATGCGCTGGCGAGTTTCTACTAACCTCACTGTACAGTGCCAATCACAGGCTTTAGATAGATAACGCAGATCTTTTCCCGGGGAACTGTGCCTGTGAGGCGTGAAATTTGCCGCTGCTTCATAATTTGTACCTGCACTTGAAAACAAGTTGCAAGCCCTCGGAGCACGTTCTCAACTTTTGGGCACTGGTGATCAGATTGGTTGCATGAGCTTCAAAATTAATCCAGTCGGCGACCATCCTGAATATGCCAAAGTAAATATGAATATCATTTGACGCTAAGGAAGAATTGCGACACACATCTCTTCGTGGGGCTGCCGAAGGTCGCCAAATTTAGATCACTTCAGGGGGCCTCAGTGGACGATCCACCGTCGCTTAAGCAGACATGCAGGTGTCAGGCACATCCCGCTCACCATTTGCTTAAATAAACATACAGGGGATTCGAGAATAGACCTTCGAGAAGTGTTATCTTACGACGTGCAGCTGCACCACCCAGAAGCAGAAAAAGGCGGCGTACTCGTGGCCTCGATACCACAAATTGCCCTGTTGGAAGGACCTATTTATCACACTGAAGATATGTGTTTGAAACCAGGCTGCATCGAGCACGTGGTAAACTGCACTATTGCAGAAGTCTCTCGTCAGCATCTAAATCGAATATTATCCTTTGGACATCATTGGTTCTTCGATAAACGTTAGGACTTTTTTAGCAACACGACCCCTTTGGAGACTCACAGTCAGGAATTACTCTCCTTTGTTGATCTGGAAATAGCAGAATCATGTCCACTCCACCAACATTCGGGAGCTCTTGCTCCAAGAGTAAAAGGGCCGGGCGAGCCCACGACTTGTGGTACGTATATCATCATCGAATACTGTGACAAAGCTTTCCGGATCACTTCACTTCCGTTCAGCATCGCCCTTCATGTCTGTACCTTCCATGCCAGAAGCTTCCGCAAAAGGAGAAGCAAATGTTCAAAACAACAGCCAAAGTCCTCGAAAGAACGGGCGCACACTATCGAAAGATGGTGCAAAATCCAGAAGCGCGCATGGATGTTGGACATGTCGACTTCGAAGAAAAAAGTAAGACTTACATTCTCAGCAATAGCCGTGCACTCATCAAACTCTTACTAACTCAACACTAGGTGCGACGAGACAGGTCCAGAATGTATAGTCTGTCGTGAGCGGGGTCTCCAGTGTGCTGGGTTTGCTGCGGTCAAACCGCGATGGATGGATGGAGGTGCTCGTCAAGAAGCCGTTCATCAAGAGATCAAAGCAACTGTAGCCTCCGTGACTCGAATGAAGAGGATGATGAAGTTGGTGCAATCAAGAGAAAAGGCATCACCTCCAAGACGGAGTGTTTCAATCCCACCTGAGTTTTTGGCGAACAACAGAAGCCTCATCAACCTTCAAGAGGACTGTTATTCATCTTCAGCAAGTCGAGCTACCTCCTTGGGTCCCTCCTCTTTAGTATCTACCAACCCACTTGAGTACCAACCATGGTGTCCTGAGCCTGCCATTCCATGGACTGACAGTCAAAATGGACATCTACTTCCCGTGCATTTTGGAGCAAACAACTCAGAGTTTGCCGACAAGTGGCTTGAGAATCCTATTGATGGCTCGCAATTCAGCGCAGAAAGCTTTAACTCCGGCATTATTCCCACCCTTCTGCCTCAATACTTCACTTCCGAGCCTGAGTCTTTTAAAACTGGTTGTGACGACTTTAGAGAAGCCCCCTATGTTTCGCCATGGAGCAATCCTGTTTACCCTCCTTCGCCAGCAATCTCAACCACCGTTCCCGATAGCACGACCTCTTTGAAGCAATTTACGCCAAATCGGCTCTCGGCACTGAGTGCTTGCGAAGACGCGCGTTCCACTGCGCCCTTTTTTGAGAAGCACGTTCACCCAATCTATCATTCGCACAAATCATCACCTCTCTCGCCAGTCAGCGAGAATTCCTCCATCTGGAGCTCACAACAATATAGACTACCCAGCCCACCCCCGCTTTCTGCGCCAGAGTTCTCCTGGGCTGAACACCACGAAGGGATCTTCCAAACTTCTCTGCAAACAAGCAATTTGACTGGGATGTCTGCACCAACCTCGTGTAGCCCTGAGGAACGACAAAATCCTGGCTTCAAGACCCAACGATTGAGAGATGTCGCAAACAAGATCGCTAGACAGAAAGAACTCCTGACGATGAGCACTTCTCCAAATTGGCGCTCTACTCTATCAGAAGCAGTTTCTTCAATCCTCGAAATTCGCGAGGAATATTTAGCGGCGTGCGAGTCGCTAAATCACAGCATACTCTCAGACATCGAATTGTCTTCACTCGCAGAATCGATTCGCACAGTCTTATGGATCGATATTGTCACCCGCACCTTCGAGGCCACTGAAGCTGTATCGCCTTTCCGTGGTCATATAACGCGAATGCTGAGCGCCAGCGACAATATTCTTCACCCGGCTACTCGAAGAGATGAGGATTGGATTTTGACAGGAATCGAAAGCGTTACAAGACTAGCACAGGTCAAGACAATGCTCAGTAACCAAAATTCCGTTGATATGGAAGAGCTCAAACGCCACGAAAACGACGTTCTCACAAACCTCGAATATCAAAAGGGAATTGGCGAGCCTCTGGCATTCGACACAGCATCTTCGGCCAAAGGGCAGCGAAGAACGGTCTTCCTGCACGCAATGATGATTTACTACCACGTTGTGACTCAAGGGCCATTCTCAGAGACTGCCGAGATCCGAAAGAGTGTCAACATCGTCTTCAAAAATCTCGTTGCCCTCAACGACCCATACATGCTGGCAACAGAAATGATTTGGCCTTTCTTGGTAGCAAGCTGTATGGCTGGATCCGAGCATCATCAAATCGTTTGCGGCCTATACCAAGATGCCATGGCTTCGACGGGCTCCTCTAGTCCGCGATTGGTGCATGCTTTTAGAATTGTACAGGAATGTTGGGGATTGAGGAGTCAGGGGATAAATCTGGACTGGAGGAATTCTTTGGCGAATATGAAAATGTTGGGATATGAGGATAATTTCGGATGTTGGTAATGATGGGAAACAATACCATGGGCTGTAACTTTATGATTAGATGGCAACTCTTGTAATAATAGCTGTGTCAATAGTTTCATATTAGATACCTTTCATATAGTCAATCAAGCAGAAATATTCAAATCACCAAAAACAGTCTCAAAATGACATGTCAAGTGACCACATAAGTCTTACAACTTTCTTTCACAAAGCGTACCTCAAACTCAAACTTCCACGACTTCCATGGACCACTCCAGGGACCATCATCTCGCGTTCCATACTTCTCAATCACTCTTCAGTCACCTTCCAAGGTTCCACAAAGTTCTTCAGACGAACTGTGCATGCCCAGCCTTTCGCAAATCGGAAACTATCTCGGCACGCCTTTCGTACCTGAATCCTCCCGAGATCTCGTCACGCATGGCAGCGAGATCGTTGGGAAAACGTGCAAGCTATTGTTTCAAAACAACTGCAAGAAGATTTGTAAAACTTCTTTACGAGATGATTGATAGCTTAGGAATATCTTAGGAAGGATTTGACAATGCGTTTATGGGTATGAGAAGTATGCATGAGGTATGCATGAAATGAAATGGGGGAAAGGCAGATGGGAATCATCACGTGCAAAAGAGAACACTTCAAATTGAACAAATATTCACAAATTCTGGCTTCTCGAAAGGTATATAGAATGATAATAGAAGGTCGTTATTTGAACAAATTTCTGTACAAGTTTCTCTTTCGCCCTGCTCATCATGTTACGCGCTGAAGAGAACCTCACATGAGATTATGATGGTCACGTGATGTCATTGCACAACATTTCGAAATCATGAAAGTGATCTCATTGTTTGCTAGTGACTTAGTTAATTACAGTCAAAGAGGATCTGAGCTATTATTGCTGTTATTAATAGTCTTTTCCATTTTCCGCATCGTAAGTCTCGAACTGCTTTCATCAAACTGGGAGGGAAAACCTGGGACAAGCAATTTAGATATCACGCTCGACAAATTATTTGAATCGGATATTAAACCTCTTTTTAATAAGGGTTAATCGCGTTCACGTCTTAGGGAACTTGGTTGAAAGAAAGCTATAATGATTCATAGCAATAAAATTGTTCCACCATCCTTACATAGCCTCACCTTGGAAGTTCCTAATCTGGTGACTCCGTTGGGTACTTTGTCAATACTTACTTTCCATCGGAAGTGACGTGAACATCAAAGTAATATTCTTGGAGCTCTTACCATTGGAATACCTCTGCTTTGTTTCTGGTGATTTGATACTTAAAACGTGGTCGGGGGTTTTGTCGCCTAGTGTGAGAATCGCTTGCGCTCAAGGATTAAGAGCCCATTATTTTCTGGATGAAGTAACCTCAATCAATTCCATTGAACTTGCCTTCTGTCTCTTCAAGTTGCGAACCGTTTTCTTCAGAGTCCAGGGAGGAGTGTTGAAGCGTTGTTCTCGAGCTCGGTTAATTAAGCACAAGATCTTACCAGGGATTGCAACAAGAATTTCACAAGGTTTAAGATCTACGGATCTGCAGTACATAAGAAACATCATTCATCACAGAGTCTATATCTAGGTTGTTCTTGCGATCTCCAAGACTTTGTTTCGATTCTGGTCAAGTGTCATCGTCGAATCCAGGTAACGAATCATGCCACAATTCGCGCTCAGGACCCCCTGTCAGTTTCGTCGAAATCTACAAACATTCTTCACACGCGGAAAATGCCAACCCGGAGAAATGGCATAATAGTTCTTGCGATGCCGAAGACTTCTATAAAATTTGTGCTATTGGCGCTTTGAGGTGTTGACGTCGAGTTCGGATTTGGAAACGCGAGGCTTTCAATTCGATGCAAGGAAATCTGGTGAGAAACGAAACAAATGTTCTATGACACACAAGAGTTCCTACACGGAGAGAATATTTCCCGGTGGTCGGAGGACTATACTTCTCTGTCATGTACCCGTTTCTCGGACGCCTATTTATTTGAGATATCAGATGGATCATCAATCTGGTCTGTCTTGTTACTTGATCATACGATCTCAATTCGAAATCGGATTATAACTAATGTTACGTATTGTTCTAAAGAAAATAAATTACTACTGTAGAGAGACACCCGATCAAGAAGAAATGACAAAGGAAGAAAAGGGAACGACATCTGTGTTAATCACGTGATTTCAACATGTGACTTTTCTGGAAGTTCTTCCTTCCCATTCTGGGAAAAGGCCGTCGTCTCGCTAGGGCCCTCGGTTCTTCCGCTTCTTTGGGACCCGGTACTATAGATCCTTACTGTAGTCAGTGCTGGGTATAACTGCTCGGTATTTATCCTTTTCTATATAGATTTCAGGTGAGCCAAGAAGCCAAGAAGCCAAGATACTTTGTACAGATGGTTGTATTTAAATTATATACAAGAAGCTTTTCACGGCACTCATTGCCGTACGTCCGACTGGATTTCCACTATCAACAATAGCTACGTCAATTTGTGCAACCAGGTCCACCCTCTCCACCCCTTCTTCTCAATTTATCCCTGAGAAACAGTGATGCTTGAAGAGCCACTGCTGTGGTAACCCTCAGTAGCAACAATCTGGTAATCATGCGCACCCAACTGCATTCCCAACTTAGCCCAGGCATCGAAATGCGCCTTGGTAGTGACAGTTCCGCCCACACGCTTAGAAGTGCGAACAGACCAATACTGCTGAAAGGTCGCGGTACCAACGATAGATGGCTGGTTGGTACGAGTGGTCTGGAGAATATCGTAGGTTCCACCGTCGGTAGTGATGGAACCCTTCTTTGTAGCAGCGCTGGATGGGTTATAGCTGCCGTAGGACTCGACGATGTAGTATTCGACGAGGGGAGATTTGGTCCATCCGTAGACGGAAAGGTATCCATTTCCGTTGGGAGTGAAGGTTCCGGAGTATTGGATCACTCTGGGATCTTGTTAGTTGATTCGTAATATATGATAAAGATGTTGCAATATTTTACCTGTCGGTTCCTGGGTTCCATCCCTTGCCACCAACGATGTTGCCATTTCCACCGGACCACGTGAGGCTGTATTGACCAGCGGCGCCGTTGGTGTAAGTGGCTTGAGCGGCTCCATCAGTCCAGTATGAGTAGTAGAAACCATTGCTTGTGCCTGTAGAGCTTGGAGTTCCGCCACGAGCAATGAGGTCAGTGGTAGGAGCAGCCAAGACTCCGACAACAGTAGAGGCAGCGACAGCGAGAGTTGTGAAGGAGACCATGATGAGGATTGATGAATTGATGAATTGATGGTTGGTATTTTCCTGTGAGTTAGACAGTTTCCTTATATACTTCTTTTTCTGAAAATATAAGGGGTTGATATTGGCTGCTAACCTTAATTGCCATTTAGGCAATTATGCGTGAGCCGCAGCCTATGCTCCTAGCAAGTCTTGGGGCGAGGGGCTCATGGAATGTGATCAACGATCCACCGAACCGCCACCTCAATTTATTCATGACATTTTCTGGGATGTGACCGACCCGATAGTGGATTCGTCACTTAGGGGTAACCTCGGACCGCAGGATGACATGTTCACGATGTGATCTGAGGTTATCTCTGCAAGATTCCGGGTTTGCCTCCGGAAATGTGACTGATTGGGAAATGGTCACTTCATCTTTTGACCTTCGGCTAGAACTGACAAGTTCAACTTGATGGGTATTTGCCACGATCTAAGATCTATTGAAGATCTTCTTTCAATTACCCGGACCAAGTGGAAGAACCGGGTCAAGAGCTATCAATCCCTTGTACCACGAGGCAGCTTGGGTTAGACACGTTCTGGCCCTGCTTCTCATTAGCTGTTTGTGGTACAAACGAGATATCTTAACTATATAAGGGATGAGATATCTGATGTTCATCTTTCAGAGACATATCGCGAATTGAAGGTATGCTTTGCAAGCTGTATCCTTTCTCATATAGAAACGATTTATGGATCGAATGTCGTGCAATTGGAGGAACAGTCGTGCTTGAAACCACCATGCACCCCACATATACCCCTAAATCTAATTTGTGGGTTCTGCAGGGTTTATGCATGCATGGAAGTGCCGGCCCGAGAAATTTTCTGTGTTTCGAGATGTTCCTCGAATGGTTTTTGGAATTTTGCGGTGACCAAAACACGAGATAGGATGACGAAAGGGAGCTGTTTTGCCAGCGGTTAAATTCAAGCATAATTCAGCCAAATTGCAACAAACACGTGCTGGCTTTGGTTCTTCGGAGGCACATGCGGGCGTTCCGCCTCCGTGAATCCGGGGTGCGCCACCCCCGCAATCTCGTTGGCCAAGAAGGCAAAGTGCCGGATAGAAAACTTGATCGAAGGCGTCGTGTGCAAGAAGAGTCTCCTTGGCAAGCATCTCGAGTCGGAATTTCCACTAAACTCTGATAAACCAAAAATTGTGAGCCAACTCGACCTGAATCAGAGAGAAAAAACTAACTACTAGATCTTTTCTGCTTAGACTGGCCCATAGAATTGGACGATATCAGGTCAGAGTGAATGGGCTTAGGTAGCAAATGGCAACCCTCATGTTTCTATGGGGTGCCTCGTCCACAACCTTCGTTTACGAGTTTCTCAAGTGCAAAATTGCGAGGGCGGGGTTGGTCGACGGTGCCCCTATATCGACTAGTAATATAAATTAGCGTAGCAACTAGACATTCAAAAGCTTTAGTGAGGAAAAGACCGAGCGACGAGAGACGAGCGACGGGTCGACTTACGTTTTGAGGGGACCACCCGGGATAGTGGGGAAAAACGATAGACACCTGATTTTGGGTCTTTTAAAAACACGATTGAGAGCCTCGGAAGCTATACCCAGCTACTGGACTAATAGTACCGAAAGACGCTTTTGCCAATGTAATAATGACTACCTTTCCAAGAAGGATGTTAATTGTGTGCTCGTCTCTCGTCGTGGAGAGGCTTGCAAGCGAGCACCAGGAGTGATGCAAGGAACCAAGACGGCGTGTGATGGCAGAAACTGCGTATTGGGATTAGCTGCTTCTTTACCTGTTTCTTCCTGGCTAGACCTCACTCGCAACGCGTCGTGTACGGAGTGCTCTTGTTACCTGATTACTGCATCGGCAGCATTTCACGAACCAGACCTTTCGGCTCTTCTAAGTAATTTCGAAAATCAATTGACCACCGGAGGACGAGATCTCCCATCTACGGTCAAAAAGCACACCGCGACAGTTCTGCTACCTAGCGCGCGCCCGCACCCCGAAACCAAAGCGCAGCAGATGCTTTGGCACTGCACCGACCCTTGTTTGCACCTATCATCAAACTCTGGTAAGCCACCCGGGCAAATCTGGGTTCTGCGAACCATCGCCATACCTCCAATTCCTCGTCATAGATGATTCGAAGAAAATACGAGTCTGAGAGATGGAAAGCATATACGGAGTACTGGAATGGCTCGATCCGAAAGAAATCGTAGGCGCTACACTTACACAACTTACTACAACTACTCTTGTGACATCTCTCAAATCAATACGACCTCTCCTACCGCCATGGAACACTAGTGAAAAGATGTCTACGACTACTGGACAGAGGTCTTGACGACTCAAGCAAGCATAGCCTAATCGGAGCGCAAAGCTAGGTCATGGTCACACTCGATCACTTCGGCTGACTCTATACACGAAATAAAATACTGTGCAGCTGTAGGCATGATAGCCCGCTTCAAATTATGAGCTTTTCATGCCTCCTTACCCCTCACTTTTGGCCCCCAACAGCTCCTGTAGGTAGGATGCCTCCATCCTCAATTTTGCAATTCTACAAGCGTGCCTTTCCTTGAGTGTGCATTGCCATTGATCTCTCCTCACTCCATGTTTCGTCCTTGCATGATGAACTTGTCGAGCTGCTCATAGCAAGGCTCTGAAGTGATTGTATTGACAATTCGGCGCAAAATATCATGACCAAGTCGACAACCATGCAGTATACAAGAATTACCATTATTCTGTTAATTGACTACAGACACAATCAAGCAACTTCTCTATAATAAGTACAAATAGCTTCACCAGCAAAGCTATCGCCAAAATTCAACTCGGCAAAAATCGCAAAAAGCAAGAGTATCAAGAAAGCACGAAGACTGCGATTGAAAATAAATACAGGAAGGGTATAAACAAAAGTTCTCAGACCATTTTGTATTGAAACGAAACTCATGCCCTATAGATACAAATTAGGATGCTTTGCTCCAAACCCAACACGAAACACTCTTTCCATTCCATTGACGCCATCCAATCCAATGTTATGCTGAAACCACACCATACTGAGGAATGAACCTTCCCAACCCCATGGGTGACGAGTCGAGAGCTCGCAGGCGATACAAAGAATATCGAGGTGTTTGAGTTGTGTCCAGGCTGGACATCCAGGTTTGGCAGGGTTGATCAATTCGCTGGCTTGGCCTTCGCCGCACCAGCCATTGAGCCTGCTGCAGCTTTCGAGGAAGTAGATTTGCTAGCTGCTCCAGCCCCAGTTCCACCCGCAGCTCCCGCCTTTGAAGCCGATGCCTTTGTTGCTGACGCTGCTCCTGCCTTTGCGGTCGTTGTAGCTGAGCTTGCTGCACCAGCTCCTGCCTTGCTGGCCGAGGTAGCGGAAGCTGCGGCTCCTCCTGCGGCTTTGCTAGCACTTGTCGATGCTCCACTGGCTCCTCCAGCAGCCTTGGTTGCGCTAGCCTTTCCCGCACTGGATGATGTGCCCGATGCGTCATCAGCGGAGGCTCCACCAGCTGCGGAAGAGGACGAAGCTGACGCATCTCCTGACTGAGCATTGGCATCACCGCCAACTGCATTTCCATTTCCAGCGTTAGCGGCGGCAACAGTGGCAGGGACAGCTGAAGGGTTGGTAGGATCAACTTCCAAGCATCCAGTAGGACGCGCAGATTTAACACTTGCGGATCCGGCAGCTGCGAAGTACATGTCGATATTAGGCAGAACGTTAACGCATCGATTGTTGTTGATGGCAGTGACCTGAGATTGAGCGGTGTCAGGTCCATCGTTGACCATTTGCTGAAGTGCATCGACGACTGCTTGGAAGGTTCCCGCAGTCGCGAGAGTATCGTTTGCTGCTTGGACCATATCCATCGTACCAAGGCCCATATCGAGGATCATTTTGTGGTTGAGTTCATCAACCTCGGCGTTGAGAGCGATGGTAGCCTGCTTTGTGAACTCATCGCCAGACAAAGAGGTGGCGGTGTTGAGGAACTTGGTAACCTTGGCAGTGTCGTTCATCCAGGACATGACAGCATTCGCAATCTGTGTATCACTCGGAGTGTTCATGCCAGCCATGGCACCCGGGTTGCTAGCTGCACCGCCGCCATTGGAGGCAGCTCCAGTTGCCTTCGCCGCTGCCGAAGATGACTTAGAAGTAGCAGATGCGCCTGCTTTGCTGACGCTCTTGGATGCCGAACTGGCGGCGGCCGGAAGAGCGAAGCCAAAAGATGGCAACAGGCAAAAAAGAACGAAGGCAGATGCTTGAAGCTGCATTATGAAAGGCTAAATTAATAAATTGAAAAAGTTATAAAGGACAGTAGTTGGTAGGAGGCACCTTACAAAGGCGACGAAAAGAATAGTCGGGTTGATTATGAAAAGCTGCGGATAAACGATCTTGAAGTGGGCCAGCCTACCCTAACAGATGAATCCGGAGATGGAATTACTTATATCAATTGGCATCGTGCCAAAGAACTGCAAGAGTAAAGCTGGGCACGCCAAGCATACTTTGTAACGGCGTCGCAACATTTCTCTAGGCTGGGCAGTTCGAGTCAAGTTGATATACGGACGTGAACTAATGTCACCAGGCATTGACAGCTGCCGCTTAGCAGAAATAAGGCCAATCGCATGATTTCCTCTGCGGAGGCAGGGGAGAGGTAGGGTGATAGTACAAACAAGAAACTGCCAAGCTTCCGCCAAGCAGTTTCCTTGTAACACATCCCCAGCCCCAAACGGTAAACCTTAAAAGTTTCTATGGCGCTCGGGCGAGCTCAAAACACCTCTGGAAACAAACTGAAAGAGCCCATCGCATCTTCTGCCGAAACAGGCTTCCAGTCCAATTGACGATGGTGGCAAAAGCTGTGCTTTTCTCAGGACGAGTCCAGCCACCATCGGAGCGTCTCTTTTCCGATCTTTTCGCATCTAGCATCAATTTGCCCTTGGCAAATTTAAGCTTAAGGACGGCCCGGGAGATGCAGATGGAAACGTCAAACCCTTTGATAGGTCACCACTACAGGAAATCATCAGATTATCACAGACATCCGGTCCGGACTCATCTGGCCGTGCCTTTATATTATCCACGCCGTGCCCACCTCTTGTGAGTAGGGCCATATTCCTGATAGACTGGCTCACGTCTCCTTAACGGTCTCTTTCTTTAATCCCGTTTCGAGTTTCTACAGCCCTGGCGGCCGTCCTTCGCAAGTACTAATCATAATGCCGCTCAAGCAAGTTTTGTTTTCTTTCGTTCTCTTCAGCTTGAGTAGCTATCCAGTCATTGCCCAAACGCAAAATGTCCAGTTCAATCAAGTCATCAATTTGAATGGTGATGTAAGTATTACTCCAGGAAAGAGACAAGCTTTCGCCTATTCCACAATTCTCCGAAGATCCACGTGCTAACATTGTCATGTGTAGATGCAACTTAACAGTCTTCAATTTCCCGATGGCTCAAAAATCGAAACATTTTCGCAAACACAGCGACAGATTCTGGTAAATCAAAATCCCAACCCTCTCACAGCCAACCATGTCGTCGGCTCCACGGGTCAACCCTTCGTGCAACTCTCCCAAAACTCGATGACCATCTCAACAAACAATGCATCGGACCTTGTTGGGGCTCAGATTGAGATGGCTATTCCTCAAGCAACACTGGATCAGAATGGTGTTAGTGCTGACAACACTTTTGTTGCCATGCTTGCCCCCGATAGGCAGTCATGGATGGTGATGGAGTCACAGAAGAGTGTCAACACGTAAGTCACAGGACTCCTGTCCCGATTCCTTGGCATCATTGCCATACCTTTCTTTATTCATGAAGGCTGACATACAATGTAGCACCGACTCAACTGTTCGTATGATCAAGATGAATAGCATCGACGGTGAATTTATGGCTATTGGACGAAAGACAGTCGAGACAAGCAATGTCCTCAGCCCCTTCGGTCAACAGCAGTCTGTCAACATCACCGGATCCGGCATCCAAGAGGTCGAGTTCACCGATGGGTTCCGTATGTCCTTGAAGGCTTCCATGCCCATGACTGTCAGCACAGACGTTGTCAATGGAGTCAGCTCCGGCATGATCACAAATGGCGTCATGCCAGTGAGTAAGTAGCAGCCGACTTCCAAAGCCGGGATTTCATTTGCTGACTCTCTTCAGACAACTACCGTTACCTCGTCAACAGCAACTTGGCAGGCGTCATTCCTAACCTCAATAACATGATGGCAGTTGTTCAGCTTCCAGGTAAGTTTCTCAAATGACTCATCACCGAGATGTGTGCTAACAAGGCATAGTGAATGCTGTTCGCGTGATGGACATGGCCATGCGTATGGGTGCCGGAGGAAATGGTTCAGTGACTTTGAGCGTTCAACAACGAGCAGTCCTCCAAAACCCAGGAGGCGCTAACGGTGTCCAGCCACAGAAGCGACAAAAGGCGTCAAGCACATCCAAGAAATCTGCCGGTGCTGTCGGAAGCAAGACTTCTTCTGGTGTTGCAATGGCAACAGGAGCATCAGAAGCATCAGCTACTTCAGAAGCAGCATCGGACGCCACTGAAGCTGCCTCCGCACCCGCTACCGAGTCTGCTGCCTCTGCGGAATCCGCAAGTGCTTCCCCATCAACTGATGCTTCTGCTGCTGCAAACTCTTCCACCAGCACTCAACCTCAAAGCGGAAATACTGGTGGTGCCTCCAACACCAACCCTCAAAGCCCTGCCGCTACTCAACTCCTCTTAGCACCAACTTTCACTCCTATCAACGCACGTGCTGCTTTGGACACCACCGGAGGACAAAGCCGTATCGCAGTTCCAGTCACTCAAGTTGATGGAGAATTCATCCTTACCATGGGAATGGGCACCCAACGTGCAGCCGCAGAAGGACAACTCGGCGCATCCGCATCTACAGGTGGCCTCACCATCTCCATGGCCGAGCTCCAATCCCTCGTTGAGCAACAAAAGAATGGCGGCATCATGCCAACCTGGTCAATGATGCAACAGCTGATGAACGAAGCACAAGGCCAGGGTGCTCGACCCGCCGGCGAACCTGCACCAGCAGGAGCAGCAGCAGAGCCAGCTCGACCAGCCGTCAAGCCAAGATCGATACGTCTCAATAAGGCTAGAGGGGTGCCATTTGTTGTGTAGATATCGGCTAGATGTCGTTGAATGGAATGCATTGATGATATTGAGCGAACCTGTTTATATATTTTATAATATATACTGTAAATAATTAAGCTTCTCAGAGACGGGCAAAACATAAAGATAGAGTCGCTAGTCGGTAGAGACAGGCGCACAGAATGAATCAAGACAGGACTTCTTGCAGGAACATGTTCTTCCCTTCTTTTTTTTCGTTCCTATGTCATTGAAACCCTTCGGAACATTTGGATTTTAGCGAGTTTCAAGCCCTTGGAGCTCTCTAGAGCTGACCTTTTTTGGTAAGGTGATGTTGTTGAGGTTCCGGGGCATCGCATAGATTTGCCCTACCAGGAGGAACTGGTAGCAAACCGGTGGTGCTTTGCATGAACCCTTAGTCCACTAGGTCTCAGCCTTACAATAACCCCGCGTTTGAGTTTGAATCATTCTTGAGGATCACTTGATACAGCCTCAGCCCCCTTCAGAACTTCAGAAGTTGCCTTGGCTTTGTTTTGTTGTGCAGTGTTCGAAATTTTCATCCAAGTTCTAGTCAATTCGGGAACTACACAAGTCCGATGTTCCTGTCATCTGAAGCAGTTTTGACTCAATAAATTTTCTTGAATAAACCAGAATACATTTCATTGTTATGCAATTCTACGCAAGACCTTCAGCTATTGCCCCCTTCGTAAGCGAGGTCCGTCGAGTCTCTTTTGGCTTGTCCAACTGTGAGCAAGTTTGAAGCAAAGAGGCATACATTCTCAAATGGACGACACCTTCTCTACATACCTCTTTGTAGAGCCGAAAGTTATTAGTCATCATGTTTAGGTCGAATTTCTGTATGTCATTGTCTTGAAATGCAACGCCGCCAACTTCGACTCGCTGCTAGAATCAAAAGAATTTAGCGAATCTTCATGGGAGGCGGCGTTTAAAGTATCTTCTATTTCGTTGAATCGATGAATTGTATGGGACTTTTGTTAATTCCGCGATTTCCGTTGCCACGTCAAACATAGAAACAAGCCTCATATCTCCTCGTATATTCTTGGCCATGTTGTCGAATCGCGGGTATATCATGACGCAACGTAGTAAGCTTAAATAATACCCGTCGTAGCTTATTTACCACGAATACGGAGTAATCTTGGCGACTAGGCTGTTTCTGGGTGGATACGAAGAGGGTTCAGTAATCTCGTCACGTGATTGCGAGTCCAATGAGTAGCCAAAGATCGTCGCCACTGCTGACTTCGTGTTGTGAACCTACATATTTCTTGTCGAACGACATCCGGGGAAGATCGGCAATCAGCTTTTCTATGTTGGAACTTAGTGCTGAATTTGAATTGTGAAACGAGATCAAGTGATCATTTGCAGCACTGTAAATAGACGTAACGGGGATTCCGGTAGGGGCGATGCGGTGGTTCACGATGATTGCCGTCTTGCCGTGAGCATCTTCAGCCTCAAGTGCTCTCTCGTTGCCTGAATTTTGCTGGAAAGAACTCCATCGCCTCACAACACAGCATTTTGAGCTTCGTATTATCTCACTTGGATGAAGTCATTGTCATGTCATCTTCGTGTTTTGTCCTGAGAATTGTGGCAATGAGGTTGAGGAATGTGGTTGCTTAAGAGATATCTCACCTTACTCTTGTGTATATAACACCCGCTCTTCAGCAAGTCCTCATTCAGTCCAACAAGCATCCTCACATTATAACATCGTCTTATAAACACCACTTCAACTTTTCCAAAGTCCAACTACTTCCAAATCATCAAAATGAAGACCTTCGCAATCACCACCATCATCACCGCTGCTCTCGCCAGCTTCGTTTCTGCAGCTCCCTCAGAGAAGCGCCAATTCCAAGCTCAAATCATATTCGAGGGTGCTCCTCCGGATGTCGCTCAATTCACCATGTCTGTTCCTACTGATGGATCCGTTTTCGCTATCAGTAAGTCTTCAAATACGTTTTCGTGGTTTTGAGGAAAGAAACTAACAACTATACAGCCAACCCATTGAGCATCTCTCACATTCAATCTCTCGGTGGAGCTACTTGCTCATTTGTCGGTAGTGATGGAAGCCACACTGTTGTTGTTGGTGCCCAGACTGTGGATGTTGGACCACCTCAGACTCAAATCTCTGGATCTTGCTTGGCTTTTTAGATGAACGGAGTTTGGAGAAGATTGAGGATGCGGTGGTGGCAAATGTATAATCATGACATGACATGACATAATACTTGTAACTATCAAATCAACAGTCATCCCTGAATTCGTTACAGAAGTTCCCGTGTAAAAATGATCCATAAGGGGCGTTTAGATCTGACCAATACCTAAAATGCCATATGAGCAATTCGGCTTAACTTCATCCGAAACAAGGAAAGCTGAGGTGAGTATGAAATGAACTTTGATAAGAGAATGCTGGAAGAGGATACCGTTATTCCAATTTTTCTAAACTCTATCACTTTGTTTCTTTTTTGTAGGCGCTTGCTATTTATGAATTTGGTGATTCCTGTGTGGCTATAGCTACAGGGGATGAGTCCAGAACTTGAACAGTCTTGGCAGTCGAAACTACCTTCGATGCGAAGTCTTTAAGGCAAACAAGTTTCAATAATATTCAAAGGCAATATTTATTGCCAAGCACACTCTAGATTACCTCTAAGACCAATATCAATGTATTTCTTGCGCTTCGAATTTGTGGTCCGATTTACCTTTTCAAGTGTCGAACCAGGTTAAATCACGTGCACCGAATTCATTGAAAATGCCATCGAAATGCAAGGTAACACTTCACCCCTAAGCATCAGAAGTTATAAACCCAACCCTCTAGCAAAATGAACAAAACTTCGAGAATCAATTCTCCTTCTTATGTTAAGCTAGTAATAATGCACTTCAATAGCTTCCAATTTTATTTTCGATTGACCTTTTGAAGTGTCGAAGACAACGCAGCATTTTACATTTCAATTATGACGAGAATCACAAAACAATGAAGCATATCTAAAAGCTCCCTTATATGAATCTTGTCTAGAAAGCTTCAGCCCCTATGCCATGCTTTGATGAGATACATTCCTTTCGGGATATCGCGAACAATCTTGAGGTTGTCAACAAAGCTCCAACGTTTTGAGTGTGGCTGTCACAAAGGTAATGCTATGCTCTATAAGAAAATAGCTCATGGAAAGGTCGAAGGCCTCAAACTCAATCGCAAATGTTTGCGTGGGCGTCCAGCCAACATATTATCAAAGATATTTTGACAAGAAAGCTGCAAAGCGGTGGTGTGTTGTATTTAGCAAAAGATTGACCTCAGCATTCGCCTTTTGAACTCAAGCAGTGATTCCAGGTATACTCCCTAATATAGTCATTTGAAATGAGGTCCTTATCGGGTGCAGCTGGTGCTATCATATGGCAGGCCAGCGAGGCTGGCCGCCCACCTCGCTAAACTTCTGGATGGCTGATTCCCACAAATCCCAAGTCCAACACCAGTTCTCCTCATCAAAAGCTTCCAGAACAGAGCCACATCATACGAACAGATCAGGTTTCGCACTGTGGTGCTTCTATTTGGCTTCAGCATAACTTCGACCCGCATTTCATCTACCGAAAACCATCTGCGACGCCCAGTAAGTCATTTTGGCTCTCATCCATTCCCGTCCTCCTCAAGCACTTAATGTGCCGCCGCACTCGTAGCAGTACCTCATTGTGTTCAGACGTTAATTCTTTAGAGCTAATCACACCCTTTTCTCAGTCCCAAAACATGTCAGACATCCAGAACGACCTTCCCATCAAGAGAGGAGGTGCGCAAACCATTCCCGAAGGCAGCCAAGTCCGCACACCACCGGCATCCACTCAAGCTCATGGCTACAGCGGCGGAACTGGCCATTATAATACGACTCAACAGGAACTAAACAGACCAATCAACGATCTCAATGCGCATGACCTCTTCGATGACGAGGAGGAAATCGAGGAGGAAACCAACCCATCAGTTGATAACGAGAGCAAATCTTCCGAGCCCGTCATAGATAATGTGGAGAATACAATCAATGGTGTTACAGCCACCGACGAGGAAGTTCTCTTTCGTCAATTTTCCCAACTCGCAGCAGAGCTTAAAATCAAGATTGCAAAGGCGTTCCTCGCCATCTCTAGCCAGCGAATCCACCTCATCCACAGCAGCTACACACCGCAAGCGCTTGGAGCTCACCAAGATACCCCACCGGCAGTTCCATCAGCATTGCACGTCAATAGGTTGTTTAGACAGGAGGCCGTTAAATACTACGAGTTGATTTCTGTTCGAGTACCAAGTTATTTCTCTACCACAACTCGCCATGGAGTAGCTCTCGTTAAAGAACAGGAATTTGCGAGAAAGGTGTACGTCAATTTCGTCACAGATACCTTTCTCAAGGAAGCATGTAACTGGGGAGACCCAATTCATATTGCTGTCTCCTACGATGAAGACGAAGATGAGGAGGACATAATTGAAGTAGAGCGGACAACTGGCGATGCAATACCAGCTAAGCTTGTATCAGAGCCGGAGGCTAGCTACAATTTCTCCGATACCGACATCTTCAAGATCCAAAACCTCGAAATCATTACCTATGTCAGCCAACAGACCTGTAAGGACTGGATCAACCCACGACTGGCCCTTACCGTTGGCCGAGATCAAGCAATGGAGGTCTTCAATCGCAATGAGAACAACGAAAAGATCCATCTCAAGAATGTTAAGATCGTCTTCGGTGCAGAGAAGAACAAGATTGTTGGTGTGGAGAATCTTCCGACCCCTTTTGGGTACGATCACCACCTCTCTTATCCTCCTGTTGTTGCCAAGCCAGAGCGTAAAGAGCTACTTAGTCGAGCAACGAGAGAGGCAAACGAATGGCTCGCGGCACAGCAAGTCAATATTGTTGAATATCTGAGTGCTACCAAGACTTGGAAGCGTAATGTTAATCACAGAGGACAGAAGGAGGCTCTTATGATCAAGTTGTTCTCGGATCTGGAAAAGATTTCGTTGGAATGGTTGCCAGAGAAGAAGGTGAACAAGATGTTTGAAGCCATTGGCTACTTGAACGCTAGCATTTGCGCTGCTACCAACGATTGCAATGGAGCATCTGCTGACAGACACTCGAGCACCAGCATTCCCACCACTACCATCAACACTCATGCAGCTGCCAACACTCTTTATCTGCCAAGCGGGGGAGAATCGATCGAAGCCCCTTCAGTGGAAGAGGAATAATCCACAACAGTACATTATTTATGTCATTCTGGTACATCTTCTCTTCTTTCAATGCTGAGGCTCACCCTGGACTACGTATAGGAGGAGTCAGAAATCTACATGACTAATAACAATAACCGAGATGAGTCCGAAGATCGAGGAGAAATATGGAGATAGGGAATGGACACGGCGGAGATCTCGATCACGGCCTTGAACATCCTTCCGACGACGAGAATGACGATATGATTAGAGACAGCCTGAAAAATTCAGATAGATAAACTCAAGGTCTTCGTCACACTACATACACACAAAATGAACTTTCTACAATTGCGAACTTTTAAGTGACTGAGACACGGAAATTCCCACTGACTTACAGTCATGTAACCTCATAGCCATACATTGCCTTACATTTCTATTTTCAACCCTAAGCATCCCCAACGAACGATTTCTACCCCTCATGCATACAGCCACGTTGTGCCCCTACCCCCCTTTAGCATCGCCACTGGGCAACCGGGAGGCCTCTCCTCAATATCAACTCCGCCCACCCGCCCAACTACCGACATACCCCCTTTTCCTTACTCCTTCCGCTCCTCCTTCCAGCACGAAACGCACATGTTTCAAAACTTTATCTCATTCCTGCATTGCCTTTTGCAATTACGCTCTAGGAAAGGTAACGGGAGGCGGAAAGTGGACGGACTTCTGGAAGCTCGAAACGAAAGGAGGCCTCCCATCTGACGGCGCTTTCCCCCACGCCGCTACGAATTGCAATTTTCCCGACGAATGTGTCCACTTGAAGGATAGAAATGGAAGTATCTTCACAAGAAAGGGAGAAACATTTTACTACGGGACACGCATATCTCGTCTTGCGTCGCTTGGACGGCGATATTGGGAGGTTTCACGTGGAGCGGCATTCGAGAATAAGCACGCTGCAAGCACCCTTAATACATCGGAGAATTGCGACACGTTGCCGGAATAAGGTTATCACTTGGCGAATATGCGATCAGAAGCGGGTAAGCAGTTTCGTGATGCAGCGTGCAACTTTGTGTCTATCCTAATCTTGGCAGTGGAGCCATTATCTCGCAGCCCGGGACAAGCACAACGAGCAATTACTTCTCAATCCCAACGCTCTCAGCAACAACCTCTTCTTCACCCTCAACCCTCGCACCCATAACCTCCTCCTCGCTAATAGTCCTCTGCGGTCCCTTAAACCAACTCCGTCCTCCAAAACCGAACGGCAAGACCCATCCAAGCAGACTCACCAAGCTTATACCGCCAATCATTATCGGTGCATAGTTGAGCGTCTTACCTGTCACTGGGAAGACTTGCGGCAATAGTAAAACCACGACCAAGAATGAAATATACAAACTTGAGACAAGCGCACAAGGAACCGTCCAACGGCCCAGATTCCACTTTGCAGGTTCGAAGGTGTGACGTCCGACTGTTTGGCGAGCGATGATGGGGAAGAGGTAAGAAACGTTGGTGGCGATTGTTGCAGTTGCTGTTATGGCTGAGAAGGCAACAGTTGAGCCGATGACGGCGGTGGTGATGATGATTGACATGGCTAGGACTAAAATCGCTGCGTTGATTGGCATATGATTTTGCTTTGATAGCTTGCGGAAATATTTAGAACCAGGGAGGATACCATCGCGGGATATGGCGTATGTGACCCGTTGGGCAGACATGAAGCAGCTTGCTGTGGCACAGGTGGAATCTACCCAAAGAAGAGCGAGGATCGCTGTTGCGCCTGTGGGTCCAACAAGCTGAACGAGATATTCGGCCCAGTTGTTGGCGTATGTGCCTGAGATGATGCCGTCGAAATCTTGCATGCAGAAGAGGATGATGATGAGTGTTAGGACGGACATGACCCATGCCGAGAGCGTAGACATCCACATGCCCTTCGCAACGACCTCACTGGCTTCTTGGGTTTCTTCGGCGAGATGGACACTAGCATCGTAGCCGTAAAAGACCCAGGCTCCGAAGAGAATGGAGATGATCCAGCAGTAGGGATCGCTGCCTTCGGTGCTATCTCCACTATTGATGCCATTGTAAAAGTGCTTGAAGACGCCCGCGCCCGATTGGAAGCCGCCAGTTTGAGAGGCTTTGATAGGGAACCAGATCCAGTAGAGGACGACGAGGACGTGGAAGATTACAATAGCAAAGCGGAAGTACCACTGTAGGACCTTTTGATTGATAACATTTGGGACGACGGCAAAGAACATTCCAATTGAGGTGAGGAGCCACGCAAACCACTATGAGATAAAAATTAGTATGATCAATACGAAACACTGGCGCGAGTACAGATGTAGCTGCAAGCAGGCTTATACTGGCAATTGCAGGTGATATGCAAAAGTCCGCGAGTTGCACTTAATGTAGAAGTGCTTGTCACATCGAGAAGAGATGAAACGAGGAACTTGAAAAATGCGTACCCCTTTACTGAGCACTTCTGCATCTGGATACTGAATCTCAAGCGCCGATATTAAGAAGTTCGTCGACCCTTGTTGTACACCCGGAACAACAGTGACCTACACAGCATTAGCGTCTTGGTCTTCTGCTGCATCTGCATGAAATTACCCATCCAGCCCAATTCCACCATCCAGTCATCCACGCTAGAAAAGGTCTTTGACAGTCAGCACTCCGAAGAATCATACGATTGGGATGTTGTACCCCCATTGAGATCCTCCAAGCTTGTATGCCCAATAGTATATGCCCCCAGCTGTCGGGAGTGCTGCAGCGATTTCTGCCATTGATAGGCTGACAATGAATGATAGTCCTCCAACCATTGTCCAATTTGCGAATGCAGCTGTTGGCCCTCCAGTATACATCACCCATCCGAATAATACAGGTATCCCAGACGCAAAATTCATGGACTATCTCGACCAATTAGATATCTCGTCCAGGCATGGGAAATTATCCTACCGTAAATGTGGCAGCCCTGTTAAGAGGTCAGTAGGCAAGGAAAAACAAGCCGTTTGCAATCCTTACCAATTTTCGAATAGTCCAAGGCTTCGAAAAAATTCCTGCTTGTAGCCAAGCTGTGCCAACTGATATTCATCCTTGCTCAGCACATTCTTTGAGGTGCCCTCTTCCACGGATGACGTGGAATCTGCCACTAAAGGCGAAGGCTCAATCTTTTTGTCCATTGTTATTTCATCCATCGTCCTAAGTTGGGTGCAAATAAGAAAAATAGTGAAATAAGATGTAAAATATCGGATTTGGACGAAATCGAGGGAGGGGAAGTCCAGATATCGATCAATGACTGTTACAAAGTGGACCAGACCATTCAGAGCAGTCTTAATAGCTGCCGCGATAAAAGCTTGTTTTTGATAAGAGCGCAGCTCGTAGATCGTAGTGATAAGGATGCGTTCTCGACCAGCAAGGACGATACTGAGTGGCTGAAAAAACTGGGGAAAGTGGAAAGTTGTTTGTGGGTTATTATGGTTCAAGTCCGTTTGGTCAAGAAATTGACTGTTCTGGGATGCTATACCCGGCGGGGCCCGCCAGTTCGCACGATAATGCTCGATACCCAACATAATCAATGATACCCGTCGCCAAAAGCGATAGCTACACATGATAAGAACCTTTGGTGTATTGTAGAGAAACACGAGGTCATCATAAGTGGGGTGTTAGAACAGACTAAGCAATAGCACGACCGCGAGTTTTGAACAAGAAAGCCGGAAAACTCAAGAGCAGGACTTACATAGCAATTTATAAAAGAATATCAAAAGTTCGAGGTATGTGGGATTTGTGTCAATGAAATATCAAGCATATCATTATCGTTCGATATCTTCCAAATCCTATGTTGTCTCAAGACTTATAACAATGCCATCCAACCCAAAACGCCCACAACACCCAGCACCAGGGGAGACATTGGAATCGCTGTGCGTAAAACCCCGCTTGTCGGAACCGTCGTGGGACTTGAACCATTGGTTGTCGAGTTCGAAAGGGCCGTGCATGATGTATAATTGTTGCCTCCCAGAAATGTTCCAACAGTTTGTGCATCCGTAAGATGTATTGTATGGAGGACGACGGCCACCAGAGTTGCATTCGATGCGCAGAAATTTATGGTGAAATTAAAGGTGCTCGCGCGACCGTTGCAGATTGGTGTGACCGTGGTGCCATCGTAATCGCCATAAAAGCTGACATTCGCGGACGGGATTGTGAGGAGGTTGAGGGTGTGTATTTCTTCGTACGGGCCATTCGGAGGCTTCGAGTATGTAGTGATCGTCTCAACGACGTGTGCGCCAACAATATCATAGGTTCTTGATGTGCCAACCGTATTATCCGTACCATTGAGAGTGACGGTATTGTCTGGCGAGCCGCTCCATGTGAGGTTCTTGAAGGACCCAATTATGGACATCACTTGACGGTAGGTATACGGCGTCGTGAAAATGACTGTATCGGTGCCCGGAGCGAGGCCATAATTGCAGCCATTCGGGGAGGATGTGTTGTGCTGGGCGAGAACGACAGATGCTCCAGCGAGCGCAGGAAGAAAGGTCGACGCCTTCATTGGGATTCGCTGACAAGCTGGTAGATCAATTGGCAGACTCAAATATGAATTGAAATTGTGTTGTTCACCTACGTTGAACCGCGACAGCCTCTTGTACCTACCTTTGAGTTTGTGGGCACCTCAGGTAGTCCTGAGCAAGCTCCGTTTCTCCTCTCCATCTTGTCCCTAGCCATTTCAGTCGCAACGCGATGACAACATAGAAGCACGATGCTATTGCGGGGTACCTAGCATATTTCGAAGAAGTTGGACCTAGATCTCCATGATGGCGTTCCTGGCGCAAGGGCTAGAGGACCTGGATTCAGGAATTGAAATCAAGTTTGCCACGGCCGCAAACTTTGGAAAGAGCATCGCCTTTGGTCCAATCGTAGCATCATGCGGCGTGTCTGCAGACCAGCATGTGATTACGGCAGTCAATCCTCAGCAAGAGCGAAGACGGGCGGGGATGGATGTTTGACGATGTTGTGAAATGGTGTTGTTGGATTGAAAGAGATTTACGCGAGGATGATTCTGCCAAGACGGGACGACTTCCACTCAAGACAGTGCCATATCTTCTGCTCCTCCACATCATCCCAACTATGTCTATTTCTACTCATAACACATTTGCCACCAGTACGGACAGGTTCGCGAGATTTTAACGTAATTTTGAATATCATCCGACATTTGGCATCTTCGTCTTTCATGGCTACCTCGCTGAAATACCTTGCACCCATCACCAGTCAAGGAGGCCTCTGGCACTCTTTCCGCACATCGATTCGCTGCCACCATCAAGGCTTGCCAACTTACGACAGACTGAGGGGGCGTGTCAGCAGTGTCAATAACGTTGCACATCACCTCCAAACTTACAGGCATCATCAGCATTTCCCTCAGCGGTCACGTTCTGCCGGCGAGCAGCCGGGTGGATCTCTTCCCCTTGAAGTCTTTCCGTCTCCGCATGCGCTTTCAGCATTGCCCGAAGATCACGTTGTTGTACTATGCCATTATTAGTTCAACTTGCGGAGCCGTAATGGAAAGAGCTCCCTACTAATCAACTCATCAGAAACATCTCGAAGAACATTCTGCTGCTTGTACTGCAACTGCTTCGCCTCCCAGTGGATTGCCTCCTTCAGACTCTTCAACTCCAGAGAGACGTCTTTATTGGCGACACTGGTATTATAAAAACAACACTCTATCACGGTTTCAGTGGCTGAACGAGGCAGGTACCGTAGTGTTACGAGTCCTGATTCCGTTTGGCGAAAAACCGTGGTCCATCCACCTCTGACGGACTTTGCACCTTTTTTCGAGCGATTAAAAAGCAACAATGAGGATTGAGTTCCATTCGTCGGATTCTGAATATCGGAGAAGTCTCCTACTGTCTTCAATGAGCTCACGGATTAAGATGCGAGAATGTCTGGGTCATCAGTACCTGCAAGCTTCCAGTTGAAGTGTCCCTCAATCTTCCACTCATCCACGCAACGCAGGCTGTCTGACAACCATGTCTTCCATATTCTTTCTGGATTCCTCAAATCCAACTTTGCCGAATTTTTACCAGCATCAAGGTTTATGAAGATCATGCCTGATTTCACTTCTGTTTGCACTTCCCATAATCCATTGATGCTCTTGTCGAAGTCGGGCACACTCTCAAATTCAGGTGCTTTTATCAATTTTCCTGTGGTGTCATAACTCCATCCATGGTATCTACAACCAAGTACTGTTGAACTTCCGTACTCCTTTTTGGTAACTTGATATGCACGGTGCCGGCACACATTTTGAAAGGTTCGAATCTTCCTGTCTTTTCCTAGAATGACGATGATTGAAAACCCAGCGACGTCGAAGGTTCTATAGTCTCCTGCTTTCTGGAATCTGGACGTGTGACTCATAAATAGCCATGTCTAAATTTTCACATTAGTTACTTGTACAACCTCTACATATTATGCTTGCGTACCTTGCTGAATATGGCGCGACGTTCGAGCTGGAAGAGCTCCTCATCGCTCCACCAACTTTTGAAGCTTGGACTTGGCTGAAATATGGGATCTTTGCGATTTCTTAGTTGAGTGCTAGTAGCACCTTCTTTTGAACCTCTGCCCACAAGGCCTTCAAGCTGGGTATGCAGATCTATTCGATAATTGTTGAATATTCGTTTCAGACCCTGCCAGTTTAACAAAATCGCCGCTGCTAGCAGCACAGCGAAAGTAGAGGTCAAAACCCAATCCAAGAACACCTCCATTTCGAAATCTTGCTGGTTGAGAGCCCTTGCTTCTATTTAATTCGCGATTTGTTGCAAATCAACTTACTCAGATTTATCTTTGGATAGAAAAGCAAGAGCAGCATCCTAGAGGTCTGGGACTTTACCATATTATGTTGAGTATGCCATTGCAGAGCGGAAGTTCCAGTCGTTTTAGGTGCGAGTAGGACCCTTACCAGTTGTGCTACCTTTTCGTTTCATAGCTCAAACAAGGATGGCAATGACTTTCACGACGCCAAATACGGTCCACTTGTCCCTCGTTTATTAGGCGGCATATCTTGGCTTACAGCTTGACGGATGGAATTATATCACTAGGCCCATGCGAATGATGCGTGGCAGCCACACAAGGCTTGAGCTGTTGCACGACGATCCTAGTGATTATGCATGGCGCTTTTATTTACCCTATCGCGTGTAACCCTTTTTCGTAGCTGTTCCTGAGTGTGGAAGATAGGTTCGTGACCCTTCTGATATGTCTGGATCGAATGACCAGATTGGGTATGGCGCCAATGACTGTCCAGGTGCTCAAGACCAAATAACCAATCATAGGATAGCCGGCTCTCATCTACCACAACGGTCCTCCTGCATAATCTCCGACGCTTTAGAGATATGAGAATGCATTTCTTATATTCATCGGTGAAAAGTATCATATTTCACTCATTTTTTCGGCTCCATCAGACTGCACAACCGACAAAATGGATGCATTAGCACGAACCCTTCCCGCCTCCTGGTTCTGTAGCTCCCCACTTTATCAGCTAGAACGAAGAGCAGTATTTCTCAAAGTGCATCCACCGTCTGAACTCTTTTCTCCATGAAACTTACGGGTTCTTTAGGCTTGGCATCTTCTTGGCCCTATCACTCGTTTTCAGGAGGGGAATCAGAAGGTTGTGTACGAGATAGCGCAAGTGACCATCATTGTGGAAAACCACAAGCTCGGAAAAGATGGATTTGACGGAAGTGGAATTACGGTTTACGCTGAGGATAAGGTATGGTCTTTGCCTCTCAGATAAGGTCTTGCTAATAACAATCAAGGCAATTGATACCAAGAGCCATTTAACATCTACTGGTCTCCTATTTGCGACTTTATCACTCGAAGCCCCGAGCTTTGCGGAATTCTTTGTTGGACTAGAACCATTAATCAACAGGGTCGACTTCACGAAATTGCCACATAGGCGCAGCATTTCATACGAAGGTCGTTTCAACTGGAAAACAATGTGAGCGACACCCTTCCTCAAACATCATTCTCAATCTGACAACCACAGGATCGATGGCTATCAAGAATGCCTTCACTGCCAATACACCCACCCAACATTCTCCAAATTCTACCCACCAACCTTCTACTCCGTAACAAACCACACCAACTTCTCCCAACACGTTGCCGACCCGAGCAAGCCCAACGACGGCCTCTTCCTCTACTTCTTTCCCATCTGCACTCTCAACGTATACGGGGGCGGAATGTCCTCCTTTCGGACCCTCCCGTCCCCTTCCCCTAGTATCTCAAGAATGGAATTCGATTATTACCATTCCGGCACGGATGAGGAGTTCGAGGAGTATTTTAAGTTTGTGAGACAGGTTGCTATGGAAGACTATGAGTTGTGTGAGAAGGCGCAGGAGAATCTTGAGAGGGGTGTGTATAGTGAGGGGGTGCTAAATCCGGTTAAGGAGAATGGGGTGAAATTTTATCAGCAGAGGGTTAAGAAGGCGGTTTATGAGCAGTACGCTATTGAGGAAGCGGAGAGAGAGAATTTGAAGGAAGCGAAAGGGGACGTCAAGGAAGGTGTTGTGGAGGGTAATGTGGTTGCTGTGCAGTGAGGTGTAGTGCTATTGTTTCCCTTTCTTCTCATGCTTCGAGTCTTGCTCAGTCTGTAGTGTTTCAATTCCAGTGCCTCATTTCTTTTCATGCTCTACTTCCTTTGTGGCGACTTCAACCTCATCAAGGAAACTACCCCGCACTGTGGTCCAAAAGTCGCGGATGATGCATCGCCTTCATATTAGGGGGATTGGTTGGAGTTGGGATTGAGTGTTGGGATGGTCGTTGCGAGTTTTATGGGGTGGAGGTGGGAGGGGGATATGTGGATTTGTGGATCGAGGGGTTGATTAGGGAGGAGAGGGCGATGATGGGTAGGAAGGGGGATGTGGAGAGTGCTGATGCTAAGGCGGGTTTGGATGAAAAGGGCAAGGGTATGGTGAATTCAAGTTTGGCAAGGTCATGCATAAAATTCTTTAAGATTGAGGTGGTTGGGAAGTTTGAGTATATCAGCGAAGGTGAGATTGAATTGTGCTTCGCTTAATCGAAGGAAAGCATAAATACCTTCATTCTCTTCCAAGATTTTCCTCAATCAACTCTACATTGCAACTCCAGATCACCAAAAATTCTGCAACTCTCAAGATGGCTCGCCTCCAGAATCTCCTCAGAGGATTGTCACCTCTCAACATCACAAGTGCCGAAGACCTGAGGGAATTTCATCTCTTTCCGAAGTTACCGCTTGAAATTCGCAGAGAAATATGGCGCTTAGCTGCTATGCAACCTCGTTATATTCTGCTCTTTGCGAGATGCATGGCTTGGAGGCAATCGGGTTTTACCAACCAGGTTAGTTTTCCTTTTGCCCCCAAATCTCTTCAACCGTGAAGCATTCGACTAATTCTTCCCTAGACAAGACACCCAGCAATACTGGAAACATGCCAAGAAGCTCGCAGAGAGGGCAGGCGATACTACCACCCTCACTTCGAAAAGTGCCCAGCAGATATGATCTCGGCAGAGCAGCTCAAAGAATGGGACCACACAAATATAATCGGAACCTCCTTCACATCAATTTCGCCGTCGATAAATTCGTGTTCAATGCAGAGGGCGATAGGCTAGGAGGAAAGAACTATGCAGTCAGCACATTCAACTTTGAGCTCGATACCATTCAAAGTATCGAGAACCTTCTACTGGGTAGAGAGACTCTTTGCGAACCCTGGGTAGCATCCATGAAGTCGCTTATTCTCGGAGCCAAACCTGAAATCATCACTATGGAGACGAGACTTTGGGCCTATCCTGGAGATGGAGAGCACTATTATCGACACTTGTTCTTGGAGTTGGAGAGGAAGATGCAAGTTGCTCAGCTGAAGAGTGGGTGGAAGACTAGTACTGGAGCACAGGGCGAGGCCGAATGGAATTCTTATGTCGATGGTCTCCAAATTGGTTTTGAGTATGACGGCATTAATTTGGAGGATCTGGGACCATGCTCTACGGATGATGTTGTCCGCAAGCGGAGTGAGGAGATGAAGCCTGTCTTTGGTACACGACCACCTTGCTGTTTGTGTTACACTTCGACTACGTTTCCACATTCCGATCCAAGCTGGCTGTCACCAAACTCAAACCTGGTGAGCACCTAGATTTGGGTGGAAATATCTGATGTAGCTGAGATTTTAGATTCTTGTGGAGTGACCACATTACTGAGGAATAAGCCCTCACACTGGCAAATGCACATAAGACAATCGTTCCCATTCAGCTGTGCTGTTCATCCTTTCTTCTTTCTCTTCCCGTTTTGTATCCGTTGTGTGGTCTGTCAAGATTGACGGCTTGTTAAATTGGTCCAAAAGAATCGACATATTGTAGAATCGATTTTCTAGTTAGGGTAAAATACCATTTGGCATGACAACATCGGATAAACTGCATGCTAATTTATGTTGATTATCTTTTGATTCAAGGTAGACAAACTCGCGACGTAGACGAAGGTGATAATGCCATACAACTTAGGTCATTTAGTTGCCCCAACCCCATGTATTGCTTCATCTATTGCGTTGAGAAACTCCAAAGATTACATCATGCCAGTGGGAGCGTTCTTAGAACCGCGCGAAACCTGACCCGTATCCTTGCGTCCTTCATTCGTCTTTGTTAGCCACTTTTCGCTTGTTTCGGCATTCTCCTGTAGTTTGATGGTGTTATTATCGCATCCCAAGCTCTCCACCAACTTCTTCGCGTCTTTCTCGCTGGTCCAGACCATTGTGATATTCGGATTGTTGAAGAGATCAATCCGAAGGGCAGCCTTGCGTCCCTTGTCGTCAACACCACATTTCCATCCCCTCAACTCTTTAAGGTATTTGTCAAACTTGACCTTCTCATCGAATAGCCAAGCGGTAGCTTAGTCCGCACCTCTCAAGGACTAGAGCGAATGGCAACAGAGTTCGGAAGCTGGCTTTGGTGAATGGAATGTTGAGCGGGAGATACCCAGAGAAGTTGATGGTCTTCATGCTCGGCCTCAACTGAGACACTAGCAGCCTCAATCCTCTTTGGTAAGAGGCGTGATCACAAATACAAATACGAAAAAGGAACCTCATAGCCTAATGCCAAATATTTAACGGATTTTCGGCAAATTTTGAGGCTGTATTACTAGTCACGTGTCATTCGAGGAGAGCCGTCTAATAGGGGCTCATTTTCCGGGCAAGCACAGATTTCATTCATGTAGAATTCAACTTTACGTATCGCTAGTACCCAAGTGTCTATCCTAAGCGTACCTATTTGCGTGCTCTGAAAGAAAAGGTGTATCTCTACACTCGCTTCTTTATGGACGAAGGTCTTAGTATCAGGAGGAGAACGAAGTGAAAGCAATGTTTGGGAATTGTTGCTCTTCATCGTCTACTAGAACGTGGTTTGGTCTGGTAATTCTGCTTGTGTCAAGGAATTGGAAATGCCCTTGACTGATATCCTCAAGAGACTGAATTGTCACAGGACCAAGAGACCGAAAGTAGTCCTCCTTAGATATCGCCGTGTCTTGGTACTCATACTCCGTTACTGGATATATATCTGGCTCACTTGCCCAAGGGTCTAAGTCGCTTTCTGCCTGTGTGCAGAAGAGAACTTCGATTGGGCAATTGAGATTCTCGAATTGTAGTCTGAAAATCGGGATTTGATTCTTGACGGAGGAGCACAGACGGTGAAGACGAAGATGTGGGGATACGCCCTCCTCGGTGTTATGATGTCTCCATCCGATGAAGCAGATGGTAAGCTTGCTGAGCTGTGCGTATGATACCAACTCTATTGTGTTCTGCAACCCATACGAAATGTTGAAATATTGTTGAATGGAGAGTTGGCGAATCTGTGCCAACACATCTCTCTCAAAATTAAGACTTGCGTTAAATCGAGTACGATTCACGTACTCCCCTGCATCGAACAAAAAGCGATCGACTTCGAAATTAATCCATAGCCTTCCTGATTTTCTACTGGCAATCATGGTGCATTTGGTGTAATAACGCTGTGCTTCCTCCCGAGATTCTTGGCAAGGGTGGAGGACTGCAGGTACTTTTGACTGAGACCAAAGTCAGCATGGGCATCATTATTCATTAATGGGAAAGCTATTATTACCTGTCCCTGGACATCTGTATTTCTAATACGGTGGCGTTGTCGCGAGAAGATCTTCACGTCTCGGGGTACGTTTGCAGCGAAACTCCAAATTTTCAATCGCAGGTCCACTGGCAGACCCCGAAAACAATGGAATTGGGCAGTTGGGTAGAGGTGGCCTGTTCGGAGAGTTGGAAGTCTCTTGAGCAGGTGATCCAGTCGCATTTTCTCGTTCATATTGATTGTGAAACGTTTGTGAAGAATTGTTGTGGTTGGAGATGGAGATCTAACTGAGGAAGAGATTCAAGGAGGGTGCTGGAAACCCCATCTGGCCGTTCATTTATATAGATCTTAGTGGGCTCGCTAAGTGCGTTGCAGTGGAATACTAGATGGTGAATGACTCCTGGAAGTTCTGCAAGACTGAATTAAATTGCACTATGCTGTGAGAAACAAGGATCATATATACAGCTACATTTCACATGTACAGCTGGAATTCTCCTAACATTATTCATCTGAAGAGTATATGCAAATCCCTGATACCATAAGTAATTCCATATACTTGATATGATCTCTTTACTTGCTCTAACTTTTGACCTAGCATTCTCTTTTATGTTGTGGGCGTAAAACCTTGAAGTGTCTGTATGTTGCCCACAGTCGCCGCTCACGTGCCATACAATAAGGGCATCTGAATTATTGGACATATGATATTAGAGCAGACAGCCAGCTGAAGATATTTTATCCAAGGTTACTTGCGCTAAATGGAGTGCATAACTGTGCCAGCTGCTCGTTCACAGAGTGCACAGTTGTGTCTCAGTATCACGTGACATTTAATCTAGTATAGGAAGCTCCGCGACAAGTATTCCATGAAATTTCTCTATGTCTAGATGGACTTCAGTTTGCACATTACCTCCTGCAAGAATGCAGCCACATCATCTACTCCTTCTGGCTCATTTATCCAATGGCCACCATCCTCATAACCTCGCCAACTAGTATTAAATCCCGCTTGTCTTAATCCCGTGCACAATCTATCCCCATTCGCAATTGGCACAACCTCATCATCCTTGCAATGAGCCAGGAAAACAGGAGTATGCACCTTCCACTGCTCTACATCGCACATCCTCTCCGCTTCTCGAAAGAAGTCGTTCGGCAGTGCCAGCCAACTGCAAAACCCAATAAATCCTCCAAACGAGCCGATTCCGCCAATCTTGAGCTGGAGGGATGCTAGCACGTGCACCGCAACAGCACACCCCTGGCTGATGCCACCAAGAATTATGTTCTCGGCTCCCACGACCTCTGCTTCCTCCTTCACAATCTCACTGATTTGCTTCACACTTTCCTGCATCCCTTCCTTCTGTATATCTTCTCTTTCTCTGGGATTTTCCGTAGACCACATATCGAACCACTGTTTCATTTCCTGGCCGAATCTCTCCGATTTTCGTAGTGCCGAGTCGGGAAATACCCATTTGACGCTTGGGAATATTTCAGGGAGTGTGAGATCATTGGAAGCTTGTGATTCGAAAAACTCGTTAGCGAATTCGACGGCATCGCTATCTCGGCCATGGAGAAGGATGATGGTGTGTGTGTATTTTGTGATTGGTTGGACAATGTGGGTGTATTTTACATGCGGTATTTCGTTGGCCATTTTCACAAGAGTGTTGGTATTTCCGTGATCTGCAAGGAAAGCGCGAGCATAAATTTTCGTGTTGGTGATCTTGATATTTTGAGAAACAACGACAAAGAAATATGGCTTGTGGTTCAGGGCAATTATTCACGCTAGTTTCTAGCTGCCGCTGTCCAACATTCCCAAGCCACAAGCATTCTGAAATTGAATCATTATCGCATCGCGTTGGTGAATGCACTGAAAGTTGTGTCGTCACAATCGATGCGACGACTCTGTCACCAGAAAATAAAGCGTCGCTAATAAACGAGACCTTACCCCTATTCCTTGCAGCAACCTCGCTTGAAGGCAACCTTACAGAATTGGTTTCTCGACACCACACGCCAATCCACCACTAATACTATTCTCAATCGTTAAGAATGCCTCCTTAGAACAGATTCTTACCAACTGACTGTATTTCAAAGAAAAGGATGTATGCAGGTACGATGGGGAAGCGAACTGACGGATTGTGGCAGAAAAGTATGAGACATGTTGAGAATCCATGGATGCGGCTTACGGAATTCCTGTCTTGCAAAAGATAATAGAATTTCCTCTTCTTGAAGCTATCAGTAATATCTATTGATGATATGCGCAACGCGTGTAAGGCTGTGTGTGTTTGTGGGCATAAATATCACGTGTCATAAGTTTTGCTGCAAAGCATGTGAAACACAAGCCGATTCTTGGCGCGGTGTCATTTCGGGAAGGACCGAAACTCTTTTCTCGGAATTTTCTCCCCTTTTTGACTTCTCCTCACTTTCCCCTTGACTCGTTTGCCGTGTTATCCGGATTTCGCTTGCAAGAATGCCATAAAGTTCAACGACTTGCCATGGCATTGTTCTCGGTCGTTTATATATGCGCCGAAGAACAACGTTCAAAGTCACGTTTTCCCAAGATGTGCAGTGAAAATTGCGCGAGGGTGACGCGTTCACGCCGGCTCTTCCAAAGTACCACAGCCCTACCTCCGCAACTAATGTCTTTTCGGGATCGCTGGTGTGGTGGACACAGGGGTGGACGATTGCTTCAACAGGGCAAAAAAGCTTCGCCCGCTTGGTACCTGACAGTACCATAGATCCAGAACCCAGGAACTAAAGCAATATCTAACTTAAAAAATGCCGTATAGCCGGAAATATCAAGTTGACGTTGAAATGCAGAGCCTCCAGCAGGGCCTGCGAATTCATTAAGAGAGTATATAGAGATGGATGTTCCTCTCCTTGAAACTTTTCTTTTCTTCTCCATCGGCTTTTACCCAGCTCGAATCAAACATTCTTTAACCTTATTTTGAAGGATCTCCAGAATGCGGTCGACACTCAACGCCCTTGCCTTAGCGGCAAGCACAACTCTCGTCCATGCTGCAACACTTTCTGATGTCTGCACCACATCCTATGTACAGGCTGCGCTGCCCGCTGATGGCACATTCGAAGCGATCACCATCAATTCGGCATCTGTCACGGCCACTGCTACGACCGACAGCGCAGTCACGGGATCCGTCATGTACCCAGATGCCGTTATCGACTATTGTAATGTGACATTTACATACTCCCACACCGGTCTCAACGACTCCGTGACTCTTCAGTACTGGCTTCCATCGCCGAGCAATTTCCAGAACCGATACCTTTCAACAGGTGGTGGAGGCTATGCCATTAATTCAGGCTCACAATCACTTCCAGGTGGAATTATGTATGGAGCAGTCGCTGGAGCCACCGATGGAGGGTTTGGAGGTTTCAATACCAATTTCGACGCCGTCTTCCTTCTTGCAAATGGAACCATCAACTGGCCTTCGGTTTTTATGTTCGGTTACCAAGCCCATCATGAAATGAGTTTGATTGGAAAGCAATTCACCAAGAACTTCTTTGGCATGAACAGCACAAAGCTCTACGCATACTACCAAGGTTGCTCTGAAGGTGGTCGTGAAGGTTTCAGCCAGGTCCAACGATTTGCGGACGAATGGGATGGAGCTGTCATTGGAGCACCAGCAATGAGATTCGCTCACCAACAAACACAACACCTTTGGTCCAACGTGGTTGAACAAACTCTCGGCTACTATCCTCCACCTTGCGAGCTTGCAAAGATCGTCAACGAGACCATAAACGCTTGCGACTCTCTGGATGGAAAGGCCGATGGCGTTGTTTCACGCACTGATCTCTGCGAGTTGAACTTCAATATCAATAGCACCATTGGCATGCCGTACTACTGCGCTGCCACTGCAGCCGGCACAAACCCATTTCATAGCACTCCTGCATTACCTGTTCAGAATGGAACAGTATCTGCGGAAGCCGTGGCAGTCGCCAGCAAGATTCTTGACGGTATGCATGACTCCCAAGGTCGACGAGTCTATCTCTCCTACCAACCCGCTGCTACTTTTGACGATGCAACAACTCAATACAACAATGCCACTGGAAAATGGGAGCTTTCGGTCTCCGGCCTTGGAGCTGAGTTCCCCGCTCGTCTTCTCGAACTCCAGGACACATCAACTTTCGCTAACCTCGATAATGTCACCTACGATACGCTCAAAGGTTGGATTCTCCAGGGATGGCAAATGTACGAAGATACTTTGCAAACGACATGGCCAGACCTGACTCCATTCCAAGAAGCGGGTGGCAAAATCCTCCATTACCATGGAGAATCCGATGACAGTATCCCAACTGCCTCCTCGGTCCGCTACCACGAATCCGTCCGCTCAATCATGTATCCGAATCTCTCCTTCAACGAAAGCACCAAAGCAATGGCCGATTGGTACCAACTCTATCTTGTTCCAGGAGCTGCTCATTGCGCTACTAACCCACTTCAGCCGAATGGGCCGTTCCCGCAGACGAACTTGCAGGTTCTGATTAATTGGGTGGAGAATAATTCTACGCCTACGACTCTCAATGCAACGGTCTTGCAGGGTACGGATCTGGGACAGAACCAGCAGATTTGCGCGTGGCCTCTGAGACCGATGTGGACGGGCAATGGAACTACCATGGAGTGTCAGTATGATCAAGCGTCTATTGATACTTGGATTTATGACTTTGATGCGTGGAAGATGCCAGTCTACTAGACGTGGTAAAAGGCAGCTGTCTGGATGCATTGTCTTCACCGATGAGGGCAAAGCGATGCACCAAGTACTCCGGCATTTAAAAGCTGTGATGGTCTTTAAATGCACTTATTGTATATACCAGTTTGAAATTTGTATATATTTATTTCAAAACCTATGCATGCCTGATTTCATCCTCTCAATTTCCAATGGAGTTAATTTATCAAGTTGTCTAAAGTTTCTAATTCCTTCATTGCTCCTTTTAGTTCTCTTGATCTTCTTTTCATACCGTTCGAACTCCATTGTACAACACCCTTCTCATGCTTCTCATTCCTAGCCGCGTGGGGAAATAACCACCATCCCTGCTCCACGCCCATCCCCTGCCGTAGATCGAATAATCGTTGAGCCTTTAGGCGCTGATTTTAGCGGTGGACATTACTTCTTTTACAAAGTATTCCTCTATGCTACGTTATGTCTATATTCTTCCGGTCTTGAGGATTGCCAATAAAGGAGCTTGATGTATTTCATCTAGGAAGACGAGGTACGGGCGAAGAGATGGTTGGGTGGGGCGTTAAGGGCGATGGTGGTGGTTGACTTTGATTATTTGGCGAGGACGGATGGACTGTCCATGGTGAGCGGGAAGTAGATGAAGAGGGGTGGGATTGATGCATGGTCGGCGGTAAAAAAGAAAAAAGAGAGAAAATTCGGAGCATATTTCAAGATGCCAGCATTATTTCTTGCAAACTCGAAGACAAAGAAGAATATTCTGTGTGGCTCTAAGAACGATTTTCGAAAGAATGGCGGCTAGGAATCGACAATACGAAATGGGGAGTGGACAAAGAACATGACAAAAAACTTAAACACGAATTATTGGATGATATCGAAAGCCACTAGGCGTCGAGCTATATGTTCTTACTGCCATGATACCTCCAAGAACAAAAGTTAGGGCCTCACGGGATCTTGGCTCGCCTAGCTCTTATTCTGCAATATCTGCTAAGGTCTTCCTCTCAGTATTTTCGTTTCTTCCTTCGCGTTCTACTTCTACTATTAGATTCTTTTCCTCGCGCAAAAAGTCAGTGGATATGAATAGCGGAGGACTCGCCTTTTTTTTATTGTCTGCTGCACTAAATACTAGTCTGTCTTCACCCAAACCGATGTGTTTGCGTGCCGACTGCCCTAGCCTCTTCAAGTATTTAATCGATCACAGCTTAACCACAAACCTCTTTCTTAATCCCTCACCATACTGATAGAATAACCACGGGAACGGCAACATCACCAATGTAATAAAAGCCAACAACGAATTCCCCCACCCATATCCCAGCGCCGCATACATACTTCTTCCCGCCAAAGGTATCAGTGCACCCATAAATGACCTCAGGATCGTACTGGCTGCAAGAGCCGAAGCAGAATACTGCTCATAGGCATCAACTAAGTAGGTCTGGATACACATAACAACTGGCATGTATCCGAAGCCGACAAAGGCTGTTCCCATAATTGGCACAATCCAGTGATTCTTGGCCTGTACAGACCATCCGTACCAAAATAGCCCTGCGGAAATAAAAATTGTGGCGGGTATCATGGGGAAGAGTCGATATTCCGGTTTGAGCTCTCCTCCTGAGCCGGCTTTTTGCTTCAGGATTCTGTCAGAGAGTCCTCCGAAGACGAGTAGTGATAGGAGTGAGCCGATTCCCATGCCCATAAAGCTCAGACCGTCTGTGCCGGTATTCCATCCGTATTGTTGTGAGAAGACTGAGCTGAAGGTTGTGAAGAGGAGGTAAAGACAGCCGAAACAGATTCCTTGGAATATTGAGAGGCAGAGGACGATAGGAGAGAGGAAAAGGAGCTTGGCTGGTCGGACAACAGCATGTTTGATATGATCGAGAGGGGTGTGTCCGTCATCTAATGCCGACTTGAGAGATTTGTTGCCAGTTGCTTTGATAAGGGCGTCTGTCTTCTTTTGCAGGATTATCTTTCCATATGTCTCTCGCATGAAGAAGAAGGCGAATATTGTGTAGGCGCCACTCTATTCAAAGTCAGCACGAGTCAGTATCTCGCCAAGATCCACATACAATTATTGCAATCAACCAAAACACCCATCTCCAGCCTTTGGCTTGTGCTAAATATCCTCCAGCTACCGGCCCGATGATTGGTCCGAGCAAAGGTCCAATGGCGAAAAATGCCATTGCTGCACCTCTCTTTTCCTGCGCAATAAGATCGGTGATGGTCCCGCCTCCGTTGGCCAAAGGCGCACTGCCTGCGACTCCAGCCAGGAATCTGAAGCCAACAAGCATACCCAGGTTGCTGCTCACCGCGCAAGCAATCGTGAAGATGAGAAACAAAACATTCATGACATAGTAAATGTAAAGCCGACCATATATTTCCGACAACGGTGCCAAAATCATCGGTCCTACTCCGAATCCAAGAACAAAAACGGAAACCACAAACGAGGCCAATAACTCATTGTTGGATTTAAAGTCGCGCATAACTCCCTCAACCCCTGGCGCAAACATTGCTGAAGCAACTGGTGTGATAAAACACATCAAGCTCACGAATGCCACATTGGTAAATTTCGCGGCAGTGGACCAGTTTCGTGGGTTTTCCGGGTCGTCAGGTCCATCCCACCAGACGATATTGGGGTCTTTAATGTGGTCAGCGGACTCTGGTCGACCTGCTTCGAGATCTTGATTTGGGATGTGCTTTTCTGGATCAACTTCGGCCTCAGGGTGTAGCAAGGCAGATGTCGGCATAAATATGTAGTAGATATTTCGGAAATTATGTATCACGATCAATAGATGATAATTCTTGTTAAGCTTGACTTCTCAACTCCAAGTGAAAAACATTCTTCATATATGGTACAAACCGGCAGGAACGGAAGGAGCATTTCCAATCAGATAACATTTGACGCGAGTACGACGTAACCGGGGACAAAAATATATCTTCACGCCACAACGAACCCCAAAACGGGCAGAAAGGTGACAAAAACAGGCGATTGTAGATCACGTGGAATTCCGGTAGCTAAATCGGATCTAGGAACTTCCGAGTCCGGTCGCATCGAACGGGTGGTCGCTCTCATCTTGAGAACGAGGAAATTGATATGATAAGATAACAAAGAAATTGTTGTGGTGTAAACTTCCAAAATTTTCGTGGTGTTGTACAAAAAGCTGGACGACACGACGACCCACTCCCAAAAGTTCGAAACAATCTAGACTCGATCCCGCTTTCAGGTGAGCACAAGGGACGTTGTCGAACCCACGTGCTTGAACATCAGCAAACTCAAATTGTTGAACGCCGTGTTGAACTCAATGAATTGGCAGCTGAAAGGGCATCCTGTCCAGTTCGAGGTTGAGGTCTGGGAACTGTGAAGAGTTGCGAAGAGAAGCTTTCTGGGCAAAGGCGAGAGCTCTGGGGAAATTGCGATGGAGGAATGGCGTGTTGAGAAATGCCTGCAAAATCCCCCTGATGTGTATATCTCATCATCTCCGTTCCCGTTTCCCGCCCCGCTTCCACTTGGCGGGGTACTCCAGACCATTCTCGCCACCCACAAAAGAGCGCTCCAGGACATGACGTTGCACAGCAGAACACTTGCAGGGGCAGGAAGTTCCCTCGCTGAATATTTCCTCCGCTCATGCATCGGCCACTTGGCGATACCTTGCATCTTTCACATGAGCTGCATGTCAAGGGTCCAGGGAAGCAAAAATCAATTGGACAAGAAGCACTGTCTGAGGCAGTGCGCGCGAGCCAAGAAGCGATCTCCCATCTCCAAGCATCCCTCGTCATCTACAAGATGTACGATGCCTTTTTGAGTTGGCCTTCAGAAACCGAAACATTCTAAGGCCCTTCTTCGGTCGTTCCATGCCATGACTTCCAGATAACAGTGTCTGCTTGGATGACAGTGATAGGATATGGCCTGTTTTGGGGACCCTGCAGCCCCATACCGAGACATCGTCCTCAGCACGAATCATGCACTTAGCGGTGCGAGGAGCGAGAAATCGAACCATATGTTAGAGATGGTAGATTCTCGGCAGTCAGAACCATGGACATGACCATGGACATTACCCATGCAAGAGCGGACTTCGTCTCCAAGATCTCTAAATCTCCGCCTTTTGTTATTGGATGCTTGAATTTCTCCTCATCTGTCAACTGTGGATCGTCGTCTGGACAGAGCTGGGGAATTGGAGAGATGGGGAAACGATATAAAGTTACATCACTTCCCCTCACTTGACCTTTGATCATCACTTCAACTCTCTCCCTTGAGACAGCTTTCGTCTGAGCTTTAGTCGACAACCATTCGATCAGTCGTTCGACAATTGTTATTCACTCTCTCTTTCTTGTGCTGTGGCCAATTACGTCGCTCGGTACCTGCTCTCCCGACGCTTAAAGCTTCCTCCTCTTCACGTACGAGTTACTCCTCAGACTCGCCACAAATAACCAAGAGTACTTGAACGTCTGCACAACAAGGAGCACTTCAACGCTACTCGACTCGCAACAACAATGTCTATCTCTGAACCAAGAAAAGCTTCAACTGCTTCGGCAGCAGAAGCTATCGGAACTGATCGAAAACGCAAAGTCGTCAACGACCATGAAGTTACCGGGGCAGGAGAGATCACACTCAGGCAGTCCATCCTGCCAGTCAGTTTGGTCACTGTACTATTCTTCATGTGGGGATTTGCATACGGTCTTTTGGATGTTTTGAATGCGCATTTCCAGGTTGCTTTGAATATCAGTCAAGGCATGTCTGGCGGTCTGCAAGCAGCTTATTTCGGAGCATACTTTATCGGTCCTCTCACATACTCTGGATGGATCGTTCGTCGTTTTGGATATAGATGGGCATTCATCACCGGGCTTTGCCTATACGGAGTTGGAGCGTTGATGTTCTGGCCTTCCGGCTTGAAGAGATCGTGAGTTCACCTCTTCCACTCACTTAGAGAGTATCGACTAACAATATTAGATTCGGCGGTTTCTGTGGTAGCATGTTCATTGTCGGTTCCGGTCTTTCAACTCTCGAAACAGCAGCCAACCCCTTCATTGCAACTTGTGGTCCTCCAAGATACTCCGAAATCCGTCTCACTCTCGCGCAATCATTTCAAGCAGTCGGGACTGTCGTAGCCCCCGTGCTCGCCTCCTACGTGATCTTCAAGAATGTCGACGATACCTCTCTTACCTCTGTCCAATGGGTCTACCTTGGCATCGCCATCTTCGTGTTCCTCCTCGCTGTCGTCTTCTTCTTCGCTCCAATTCCAGAAGTAACAGACGCAGATATGGCCAACCAAGCCGAGCTGTCTGCCGCCGACACTGATTTCGAAGACAAGCCTCTTAGCAAGCAATATACTCTCTTCTATGGTGTCATCGCGCAATTCTGCTATGTTGGAGCACAGGTTGCATATGCTGGATACTTCATCAACTTCGTCTCATGGGTTCGACCTGGTACCACCCACGCCACTGGCGCCAATCTCCTCGCTGGCGCTCAAGGCTGTTTCGCCATTGGAAGATTCATGGCTTCCGGTCTCCTCAAATTCACAAAGCCTCGTCTCGTCCTTATGGGCTTCATTAGCGGTGTCGTCCTCTTCGCATGTCTGGCCATGGGTCTCAAGGGTAACGGCGCAGTTGCGTCGATCTTCCTCGTCCTATTCTTCGAATCCTGCATCTTCCCTCTCATCTTCACCCTCTCCCTTCGTGGTCTCGGTCGTCATTCCAAGCGCGGTGCATCGTTCATTGTCGCCGCCGTCTCCGGTGGTGCTTTGTTTCCTCCAGTCTTGGGTGCCGTCGCTGATGCGCTGGGTGGAAACACTCAACACGCATTCTTCATCCCACTCATCGGTTTCGTGGTCGCCTGGACATTCCCATTGTACTTAAATCTCTTCAAGCGCAAGTCTCTCGATGCCTGGACCGACAAGGTCAAGGTTGGAATTGAGACGAAGAGTGACGAGGAGAAGGACATTAGCGAGAAGGAACCAGTCGAGTTCGTCGAGAAGGTTTGAGGTTTTGTAAATCATATGATCTAGTATAGAAACAACAGGATTTGGGTATGGAGTTAATAGCTACGGCTGGGGATACATGATTTGGCTTGTCTTGGATGATATCATGAGCATTTAGACTTGCTTTGGATTGCAGATAGATAAATCAAGATCACTTTTGCATATGAAATAGTTCACTTTTGCGCCATGTCTTTGAAGTGGCGAAAAGGTAGATCATAAACTGTAAAAGAACCTCACATTAGAAGGGAGCAAATTGTATTTGGTGATATCTTTGCAAAATATTTCGACTCGGGAGTATGCGGAAGTCCCCCCTCCAAAGCGCCCTCATGGATGGAATGTCCTCTTTTATTCCGCACCTAAATCGCAGAAAGGAAAGTGGCTAAGTCATGAAAGACACACCACGCACGTCGTCACGAAAGGTTTGCATTGCTTGATTTCAGAAAGAGTTTTTCTATTTCTCTACTTCATTTCCATGGCATTGTTATGGCGGTATTCTTTCCCAAAGATAGATTAATACCATTGCCTTCACCACTAACATGCCATAAAGAAACGCTTCATTTCAAGAACTGTCGCAAAGAAGAACAGAACTTATCTTCTTAGTGTTCCGGAAGTACCATTCATCGAAAAGGCCCGTATGTCGGCGTAGATAGCCATTGTCATGCACCTACCAAGCACAACAAAAGCCAAAGCATTCTCTCCACTTCCTAATTCTGAATGGAAATGCCCACAAGTACTCCCTTGCACATATATTAGCACTGACTCAGCTATCCGTATTTTCGTTTTCCGAGATGACCCCAGATTCTGCTTCTGCTTGTATCCATCTACGTTCACCACAACTGCACAAAGGGGTACTTGAACCTTCTGGGGCGCCGTATGTGCTGATAGTGGATCGACAGCCATCGAGCTGATTCAGAGACACCACTTCGGTATACGAATGTCCATAGATATGCTCATCACCATGCCAGTGTATAGGCAGAAAATACTTTAAATTACAAAGCTCGTCCTTTCCTCCTTGACTACCAAGCTCACTACCTCAAATGTGATATGTGCCATTTCTGGATTTTCCTTTCGATAGTCGTCAAATTTTCCACGCAGCGTATCTCCATAGCTCGAAAACCGGGCTAAATCTTCCTTGATGTCTGTGGTGAGGTTCTAGAGAGACTACAGTTGTCGATGAATAATGTGTTTAAACTTAGTAAATGAAAATTACCTTTACCAAGAATAACTCGCGGTCCTTATTTCCTAGGTTATGGCTATGTCTAATTATTTTAAACTTTTAAAGTGTTCGTAATATATTAAATTTTTAGAAGCCCAAAGACGGGGTCATAAGGCCTGAAAATCGCTAAAAATATGACCTAAAACTATAGACTTATGTTAATAGGCTTGTTATTATAAGAATTTAAAGCTTAGGAAAGAAAAGAAAGGTTTTAGGTTTTAACTTGTAATAGAATTTATACTTATCTTACTTATATTAGTAGTTACTAGTATATAGCTTTATATAACTAGTATAAGTCTTTGCTTATCTAGTATACATATTTACCCCTTATTATTATATTACTCTTATTTTCTACTTTATAATCTAATGAAAGAGTAGGCTTTTATTATATTTGAAAATCTTAGGTCATAAGAATATAAGGTAAATAAACTATATATTTTTAAAATTAAGAGGTTACTTAGTAAAAAAGTGAGAATTAACAGGGTGTAGGAATTAAGTGTGGATTTCGGTTAGGTTAGAGTTGAAAGGGGGGGCCTATCAATCCACTAAAGACTAAGCTCTCTCTATAACGGCAAGCTCCATTTCATCCTCCTGTCTAGACCCTGTCGTCAACTCAACACTGACTGTCTTATGTATATATAACCTCTGTTCATCTTCCTCTGCACTCTGAATCCCACTCTCATGCAACGCACACAGCATATTCTGCTGACAATTCAAGCACTTCTTGCCACCTGTAGCAGTACTGCGTATCGTGTTATGCGTGCCACTGCCACCATGTCCATACCGTTCGTATTGATATTTTTGCCTGGAAGAATGTGTGCTCATACGGTTCTTGCCAGTCACTACTTGAAGGAAGCGTGGCATGAGGGGGAAGCTGGTGCAGAGCATGATGGATGCGAGTTCGGCTATGCTGTATCTCACGAATAAGAATTCATGTTGTATAGAGCGGGAGAAGACGAGAAACTTACGACCACATTCCCACCGGCGCAAATAGGTATGACACGTCCTCGCTATGTAACGGTGGAAAGGTATAAGCCAGCCGACAAATTGAGCACGCAATTGCCAATATGCCCGTGGCAAAAATAGTGCCAACTCCAAGTTTCATTTTCATGCTCATTCGCAGGTGTGAAATGGCCCAGATGGGTAGTATGATAATCATGAAGTCGCTGATGACATTGATGATACCCATTGCTATTAGTAGGGCTCCAATTTCGATGCACCGTCCCGTTTTAATGTGCGGATTCCAAATGCGTTCCTGTGGTACGCATTCAAAAACGAGGGCGATAAAGGATGAGAGGTAGAATGCTAGATTGGCGTAGATAAGAACCTGGCAGGCGATGTAAACGGCACCGGAGCGAGTGGGGGAAAATGTGCGCTGCATTTGGAGGAGGAGTGCGGCTTTAGCGAGAAAGGTGAGTATGCAATACATGAGTTCGATCGCCCAGCTGAGCTTGACGTTATATGTTAGTGAAGAACGTACATGATGAGGTGTTGAGGGGCATACCTGCGATATTCTGGGGGCTTGTTCAATGCGGATGTCCCAGATATGACGGCCAATACCTGCGACGCCTTGGAGCATGAAGGTTGCAATGTACCCCATGAACATAGCCCATGTTGCAATTGAAAAGTCTGTATTAGGACATGAGTGTCAGTTGATGTGGGATCTATACTCAAGAAAATCCACTTGCAGTCTTCGATAGTAAAGTCTGTCATAGCTCTCTTTGCTACCAATCGCGCTGCGGTGAAACCGGTAGTCAGAAGGACAGAGAGCACCACTGTTGCCACGATCTCAGGGAACAGAGTATCGGTAGGATTATCGAAGTTAGGAGTGATACCTAGCGGTGGATTGCCTAAAGGTGTGAAGGTACTCGCCATGATGTATCGAGATTAGAATGTTGCACTAAGCAAGCTCTTGGGTTGGGCGTTTTCCGCCCTGATTCGAGATGCAAGTGAGGGAGAACGTCGCGCCGTTGACGTATGTGGAAGAGACAAGCTCATAAGCTATGAAGAGGTCCATAAGGGGCCAAAGATTTGATATTTAATGTCCGATTGGCCAAAAATATCCCCCATATTTGTCTCCCACATTTTGTTAAATCAGGCCAGCTTAGGCTCGGCATATCAAACGCATGCAAATTTCCCCAAGGGTGCAAAGAGCTGCATCAGAACCCTAGTATTCCACACCCAGGATAGGAAGCTGGATATAGCTTCCTTGCACCAGTGCGCCAGTGCACAACAATTTGTGCCTTTGAATTGATGAGCTGTTTAGCAAGGGGAGCTGGTTGGTCGGATTTTGATGCAGAAATTCATGCGAAATCCGGAAAGACCCTTGAATGAAACCACATAATCAACCAAACCATGTGGGTGTTTTCAAAGAATGCACTTAAGAGGTGATGAATTGGTTTGGGTTACTCAAACCAACCGACTGTATTAATTAGGGTGCAGGTGCGAGGTGCAGGAAGCAACGCTGCTTTAGACACCCACCAACTTCTGCCGTTAGTGTTTTTAGATCAGGTCTCGAGATTGCCTCAATTCTGCTTGGAGCCTTGACTTGCCTTAGCACTGAACTTAAGTTTCAAACCTCGAGGAAATAAGAAGTTATGATAGCTTGACAATTGTGGAATTAATCCACAATTCTTCCTGCGTTCGAAAACAAAGTATTGTGGGAGATTGAAAACAGCCTCATAACTCGGCAGTGTCCTGTCCGGCCCGAAGAAGGTAGTCGTGCTCCGAAGGAGGGTACGGGGCCGGTAAAGGGACCTGTAAAAGGCGGCCACTGACATTCGAACCAACACCGAGTAAGATTTTACAACAGAGCCTGCAAAGCTTGAATCGGAGGATCCTGGGGGATCTGCACGACCGGTGCTACGCCTCCGTATTGGTCAATACGGAATGCTAGCCTCATACATCAGGGCGTGAAGGATTCTCCAACAATCTTTTCATTCGGGAATATTGAGAACCGATATACACGAGATTCGAAACAGGACCGCCAGCGTCATGGTTTAGTTGACCTGAAGACTGCCCTTGCACCTGGAAATCTGGACCTTGATAGGGTCGCGACCAATATCCACGATAAAATATGGGGGTTTATGCGTTTTACAATAGTTCAAAAGCAAATTGAAATAGGCATGTTGGCTGCAAGTTGAAAGCAATCTTTCATAATAAAAAGCTCTTCCCTTACAGCTGCTGGAGCCACATATCAAGCATCTTTGCCTCTACATGAGGCAACTTGGCCATGCGTTCACTTGCAGCCATTAAATTCTCCTTCATATACTGGTTCTCTGGGCCATGATTGGCCATCAGGTCGTAGATTTTCAACAAGCGCAATGCGGGAAGTTTATCAAGCATTTTGAGGTCACTGGTGTCTGACGCCCGCAATCTTTGCACCCATTGCTGCATAGTTACCGTCTCCGTAGTCTCACCACACCATCTCTGCACCGAATCTAGCAATGCGCTCCACGGCTGTGCATTACGATGTACTATGTTGTAGAATCGTGCGTCGGCTACTTCGTTGCATTGCACTTCATACTGCACAATATCGTTCACAATTTCTGCGGCTTGATCAACCGGGATCCAGTTGACCGTGTCGACAAAGTCAGACGCCAGCATCCCAGAAGTTTTGCATGTTTGTAAAAACACTGGCACAACATCATTACCCGGCCATGTCCCTTTGTCCTCTGGTGAGGATGACGGTGAGATCTGACCCATTCGAATGATCGTTGCGGGCACGCCTGCCTGCGATGCAGCGTGCAGCACTTGTTCAGCAACTTGCTTTGATTCCGCGTAGCCAATGTCCATCGTGACACCGAGATTTTTGATAACATGCTCTTGAACGGTTTGCTGGGGAGATCCTTTTGGAGCCCAGACACCTGCAGTGCTAATTGACGAGATAAATGCAATTCGTGGACGAAGGGGACTGGTGGCGCTTAGGTTAATCAGATGTTTAATGCTCTGGAGATTGTCTTCGAATGAATCGAGCGTGAGGTTGAAATCCACCCGCCAGGCATTATGCACTATAATATCGCATTCTTGTAGAAGTCGAGCATAGTCTTCCTTGCTCAAGCCGAGGCATATTGAAGCCAAGTTAACGTGTAAGAACACGACATCAGCAGTATTCTGTGGGTTTTGCTTCTCAAAAATCTGCTGTGCCCTTTTCGAACGATTCAAGCAGTAAATACGGGATATGCGGGAGTCTTTTGCGAAATCTGTCAACAAGCGCCCACCGAGGTAGCCCGTCGTACCGGTAACTGCAATGGAAAACTTGGCGCCAATTGCTTTTCTATTTGGAGCAGCGAGACTTCGGGGTAGGTCACGAGTATATTCTTTAATCTTAGCTTGCATCTCTCTGATTCTGTCTCTCTTCGCTGGTATGATGGAGTTGTTGAGAAACTCAAGCAGTATTGAAGAAAGGCGATTGAGGGTAGGATTGCGGTATAATATATCTCCGGAAATCCAGCGTAAGTCAGTCCTTGATTTGTAAGGGAGAAGGGTAGTTTTGAGAATCCCCACAGCTTCTGTCGTTCTGACTGAGTCCATTCCATGCATGTAAAAATTGTCCTCGTCGTCCAGTTGACTATTAACAGATATCTGGTCAAGAATTGCGCGTATAAGCCCCTTGATGTCATTTATGTGGAATACCGAGGGCTTGAGGACTATCGGAATTCTCTGTTCTTGGGAGGGAGCTGTTTCGTAAAGCTTCTGGATCTCGGTTGCGTATAAGTCTTCTGTCAAGCGACGTACCACAGTGCCCTTTCCAGCTCGCACAAATGGCTTCGTAGAATCGGCGATGAGGACCATAGATCGCGCAATTCGGCCATGCCCAGGAAGCAGAGCATTTGCGGTTTCGATAGCGGGCCACAGATCTTGTCGCGGATCAGATGAAAACGGCCCGTTTTGGCTGAGCTCCACGAGGAGTGAGGCTTGAGCCTGACCTTGTCCAACTACCAAAGCTCCATTTACACCAGAAACAGCCGTTATAGAAGACTCCATGGGAATTGGGTTCAATTTCTCACCGCTAGAAAAGACCAAAATGTCGTCCTTGCGAGCGTGAAATTTCCACAAGCCAGGCTTGCTGGGATGGGGTTTGAACAAATCCTTTGTTCGCCACTCATGCACATCTGGGTAGTTGTGATACAGTGACGAAGTCCGCTCGAGGTCCTTATCTGCAAAAACCACTAGTTCAAACATGCCTTCACCTGCTGGCTGAAGCTCAAACCGCTCGTTTGGGTGAAATTGAATATATGACCAGTCTTCCGGAAGAGGAACAAGCTGCCGGATCTGGCTCATCTCGGTCGAGCCATAGAATTGACAGAGAGTCGTATGCTTTGAAAGTTCATCCCCAACCACTTGGGGCAGAGGACCACCCGCAAAAAGCAAGACATCGAGTTGCTTGAGAAGCTCGGCACCCCCTTGTTCATGATAGAGCTGTTCGGTGATACTTGGTGGGAGAACAGCACCTCGCGGCTTATGCAAACGGATCATCTCCGCAGCCAAAGCACCACTTGGGGGTCGTAGTGGAGGGCCAAATATGGGTGCCGTTAGATTGTATAGTGGAACCATGACTTTGGTCATGAAGCCGGCAATGTGAAATGGCGGAAATACATCGTAGATGCGACTGTCAGGCTGCGAGAATCGAAGGGTAGCCAGGCCATCATGGTTGACACGGCCGGCCACAGTCGGCCAGTCCCGGACATCATACGTGGCAAAGGTCCCATGCGTATTGACAACCGGCTTTGGTTGACCTGTTGATCCTGAGGAGTGGAGGATGAGGATGGGTTCTCGAAAAACATCTGCATACTTGAGATCATACGGATACTCTGTGGCTGGCGCAGCAAGGAGGTCGTCTAGCGGGGGAATCTGCCCACACTGCAAACCAGGCAAGGCCGCTTGCAAGATATTCGCAACGGGGCCAACCTCGGCTGAATAAACCAGCCTGGAGCACGTAGTCTGCTGAAGCAGGGAAACATTGACACCTGTAGTGTTTCGGGGGGAGGGTAGGAAGACCTGAGTAGAACTCGTCAGGCCGCAGACCGCAGACCCATAGAAGGGGGATTTTGGGGAGACTCAAGGGAAGGCTACCTTGTACCGGCATTGCACAGCTCCGTAGAAGAAGATGTTATAACGGAGATCGGGGACGCCGATGTAGGCAATAGTCGCATGTCGGGGCGGTGGATCACCATCTTCGAAGCGGCTCTGCAGCCACATAGAGACATAATTGACAGCTCTGGCAACTTCTTCAAATGTGATTTGGCGAAAGCCATCCTCAACGGTGTTCGATATGGCGGCTATTGCAAACGTTCGCTGGGGGTTCCGTTTGGCCTCGTCACGGAGAATCGTAGGCATCAAGCGCCGCCCATACTTGTCGTGCATGACGGGTGGTGTTATGGAAAAAAGTCCGGCTCTAGGAAAGCGCGTTGCTCGGATGGATGCTTCGTTACCTTTGTTTACGAACAACAATAATGGCTTTGTATTCCATCGCCATATATTCATATATACGCTTGATGATGACTAAGATCTAGGGGTGCTGACCCCTGACCCCTGACCCCTGACGGCACCCGCCCGCCACTGCCAGCCATACCTGCACAAAACACCACCCTAGCAAGCTAGCACCAGACCAGTATTGGCGTGGGGTTATGAGCCTCGACAACACGAATAGCGCCTCCGGAAAGCCGCAGTTGGACACGGGGGAGTTGAGGAACCCATCCGGTGCTCCCCTGGGCGGCTATATGCGCGAGCACAATCCTCTTGCTGCCCCCTCCTTTCGAATGAGACGTTCGTGCGCCAGGCTGCGCTTGCGGACGCGGACGGGAATTGCCTCTGCCGGGCTCCAATGATTCAGACAGGAGCTATCACACACGCCATTCTTTTCGAAATCGAAGCAATAGATGAGGCGCGAGAGCGCAAGGAACAGCGCTGGTTGCTCAACCTTGTACCCAATACAAATTCTCCGCCCCCCACCAAAGCCCCAGGCGGCATGCGTTAAGCTAGCCTCATGGCCATCGAGCCACCGTTCGGGTTGGAAGCAATCGGGCTGCTCACAGTCAGAGCAGACGGCAATAGTATTGATAAGGAAATTTGTCTCCTTGGGGAAAACGAAGCCTGCATATTCCAGTTCCTCCGTCAGTTGGTGAGGTGGGACCAGGGGAACGACGGGCCGCCAACGCATGATTTCTTTGATAGTGGCACATAGGTAAGGCATGGTGGGGATGTCCTCCACAGTTGGGAGGCGCTGTGCATTAGTGCCACAGATCCTATCAATCTCCTGGCGACACTGGTTGAATGCAGAGGGATACTGGATGATGGCCATCACAAAGGCGTTCAGTGCCATCCGTGTGTTGTCGCTCCCCGCCGAAATGATCGAATTGGTCAGATACAGAGCCTCCTCTTCGCCACCTTGGAATCTTGTGGCAGGGTTCAGGACGACATCTCGTACCCAAGACGCTTTGGCTGTCCCATTCTCCACCTTCGTCTTAATGGGATCCCACCAGTCCTGGAAGACACGATGGTGAGCCCTACCAACAGCCTCCCACTTTGGCCGCCAGACCTGCAATAGCCGTGGCAGTCGTTCGAGGAGAGGAAAGAAGTCAACCGTCGTACTGAAGAGGCTGCCGAGAAATTCCTTTGTAACCTGCTGATACTCGGCCATCTGTGCTTCAGTCTTGCTCAGACGCTCGCCCGCAATGACGCCGTGGAGGACTGAAGTTGCATATCGTGACTGGTGCAAGTACCAGTGTTTTGGTTCTTGGAGATACGATAAAAGCATTTGAACACTCTCGACGTCCTGCCATTTGGTGAAGGTCTTCGTTGACGGACCCGTCAGAAGCTGGCGCATCAGTCGCCGCCCTTCACTCCACGCGGCACTCTTCTGGATCACAGATCGTTTGCCATTGCTAACCAGGCCGCTCGAGACCGGCATGTGAGGTCGTTCACTTGTAATCGTCGCCCTCTTAGTGATGATTTCTGTTGCAACTCGATTGCTATTGATGAGCACCCACAATTGCGATCCCATATGTAAAGTAGTCATTTCTCCGAATGTCTGTAGTGACAGCAGCTGTAATTCTATCAGCAATGACTCTTAAAATTCGTTCGGGATAGGAATTGGATTGCGAATGCGAATGCCTACGACTCACATAAGGGGTCAATCTCCCATTCTCTCGCGCATTCCAGAACTGCAGGAGGTTGCCAAACAAAGGCACCCCCTTTGGACCTGGTGGCAGTCTTGCTACTCTCGTAAAAGTACTCCATTTCTTGTCGACTGGTTTTACCTGTTCATACAAAAGCAACAGCAGCAAAGAAAGAAAAATGGCGAATGCCAACCATTCCATTATGGTTTCGGGACTCTAAATGACGTGCAAGGTTATTAAAGCTCAGTTCGTCTCGAGCTCAGTGATACAAGTGCACGTGTCAAGCTGCACGTGTTAAGTCCTTCGGTGGTAAAATTAGTCCTCCAGCCAGCGACTTGACGACCTTTTTCTATGTATCGATTGCGAAAAGTATTGTTACTTCGTTATCCTCAATGATGCTTCTTGGGGCTAGGATCTTGAGGCGCCAGGGTGGCCTACCCCGGTGTATAACCCTCACGGAGTATAGAAATTTGAATTATCCGCGGGTGGCCTCTCTAAGTAGCCAACAATATATGTGCAAGCAGAGTATGCGTGTATGCCAAGGGCTCCTTGTTGGTGTGGACAGGGGCTCAGGGGTTGGCTCCGAGATTAGACGAAAGGGGTACACTTACCAATTACTCCGTACAGTCCACTGCAATGAACGCCTGTCTGCCCTTGCATCCTGCATTCATTTATGCACAGTTTGTTGGTGTTTCTGTTGCATAAATATTAGGATCATCATCATCTAAGCAGGTTGCCGGAAGCCGACGTGAATACTGCTTGGAACCTCTGACCTGCTAACGAACGCTTGTTATAGTTAGGCAGGTGCCGAAAAGAGAACTGCCGGTAAGCCGCTCGGTAATCATTATGACATTTTCTCTTCCCTCTTCCCATCTAGTTCAATAGGACGGCGATCCTGGAGGGCCTCCTTCGTTCTCCATGTCGGTACTATAAAAACGTCACAAACCACCGATGCCAATTAATTTCAATTCCAATTTCGGTTTGTACTATTAAAGAACACCATCATGCCATTACTCTCAACTATGAGGAAGACTTCCATGAGTAACCCCTCTCCAAAACCTCCTACTGCCAAAGCTATGGGTTACGCTCCTCCAAACACGGGCATCTTCTCTTTCCTACCTCCATCGTGGACCCCCTACGCCGAGTTGATGCGTCTTGACCGCCCCTCCGGATACTACGCCTTCTACTGGCACTATTTGATCGGTCTTTCTTTCGCCTCCTGTATCGCCTCCCCCGCTCCCACCCTCATGACCCTCACATTGCACTCCGCCTACCTCGCCCTCTGGGTCCTCATTCTCCGGGGCGCAGTCTGCACCTGGAATGACAACCTCGACCAAGACTTCGACCGCAAAGTTGCACGCACACGGTTCCGACCCATCGCACGCGGTGCAGTAACCACTACTCAAGGACACATCTTCACTCTCTTACAAACCATTGTGGGCGGCTTGATGCTTGTGCAGCTGCCGGCCTCCGTCAGCGTGTACGCGGCTATTATGACGATAATTCTAACCATCTACCCGCTTGGCAAGCGGCTTACAGATTTCCCGCAGGTGATTCTGGGGTTTGGCTTCGCCGTGCCCATTTTCATGTGTTGTGCTGTGCTGAACGTCGACCCTTTGCTGCAGGCTGATGCTCTTGATGGAACGGAAACGGATGTGCTAGATGTGAGCGCGGGCGGGGCTTGCTTGTATGGAGCGAGTGTCCTGTGGACGATTATTTTTGATACAGTGTATGCGCATCAGGATATACGAGACGATGTGAAAGCGGGAGTGAAGTCGCTAGCAGTTCGGCTAGGTGATCAGACGAAACCCACGTTGGCTTTCTTGGCTGCCATTCAGGTCGGCTTGCTTATGGCAACGGGGTACTTATGTAAGCTATCGATTGTGTATTTCGTGCTGAGCTGTGGGGGAGCGGCAGCGGCCCTTATAGCGATGCTTGTACTTGTTGATCTCAAGGTACCAACTAGCTGCGCGTGGTGGTTTGGTCCCGGCTCAAGACTTGTTGGGGTGAGCGTTACTATGGGCCTGCTAGGGAGCTACCTACTACGATGAATAAATATATAGTATTATAAGATCTTGAGATTTTATAGTAAGAGGTATAAGGGATTAATATAGTCTATTAGAACATAGTAACCTTACTGGACAGTACTCTTAATAGATAGATATCTATTAATTTTTACTTAATCTAAATTTATTTATTTAACTTTTACTTAAATCTATATTTAATAAGAAAATCACCTATTCTTCACCTAGTGGATTCTAAGGCGAGAGATCTTCGGTGGAAGAAGCGAGCCCACTTACGCCCCTTTATAGATCCCTTGGTTAGGACAATCGTCGCATAAAACAGCGACTAAACTCGCTGAATTCGGCGGTCATCGCACCTGAACATTGCGTTTGCTTGGAATTTTGTCCAGTAGCCAGGGATCAAGTACCTCAACAAACACTTCGTCAACGAGTGCTACAATAGCCACCTTAAGCCTGTCCTCCCCGCTTAGTGTCAAGCCTTGTGTCTACTATCACCACTAGTAGTATTTCCAGCTCGCCAACCTCAGGTAGTCTAGCAATTTCATCGACGACATCGACCTTGTCTAGTACTAGTTTAAATGACGTCTCTGCTCAGTTGGCTATCTCTAGTACTTCTTCATCCATCTCCATTCCGTCATCCTCATTCTCCTCGTTAATAGGAGAATCTAGCTCTACCCTCTCTTCCTCTATCTCAAGGTCTGGGACCCGCCACTTTCGATTACGCTTAGTTCGACACAGACATCTAGCAGCTTAGTGCTCTCATGCACTTCTGCAACTTCTCTGTCGAGCCTGATATCGGCTTCTTTGCAAAGTACCACTAGTACCCAATTTCGGACATCGAATTCCGTTACCAGCTCTGCAACAACCGTGACTTCTTTCGACAACTAGCAAAAGTACGTATCCAACACTGATAGCAATCCATTCGCTTACTCAAGCTTCAAGCTTCCACAACATCAAGCACATCCTCTGCCTCAGCTCCCTCTATTTCCTGAAACGGCGCTCTCGCGCCTGGCTTCACGATGAACACCTAGAAATACATTGGCTTTGTAGCGGAACTGCCACGCCGTATCCTCACCGGTTCCTCCTTGAACGGTCCAGCCATGACCACAGAAGCCTGTCAAGACTTCTGCACCTCAAAAACCTACGCACTCACCGGCGTGGAATACAGTTCTCAATGCTATTGTTCTAACGCCTTGACTTCACCAGGGATAGCTGGTGCCACTGGATGCAACATGCCGTGTTCCGGCAACGCCCTCGAGACATGCGGTGGCGGCAACCGAATAAACATCTTCATCAACACCGCCTACCTCTACCTCTACCCCGCCAACCCATCCCCAACCCTCCCCCAAAACTACATCTATCAAGGTTGTTACCAGGAAGCTGCGTAAGGTCGATTATTAAACATAGCGAGTTTCACAAGTAATACCATGACTGTCGAAATGTGTGTTTCATTCTGCGCTACGAATGTCCTGGGTAGCGTGGCGGGGGCTGAGTATAGCGGAGAGTGTTATCGTGCGGCGGCACTGCCCAATGGGGCGGTGAGGTTGGTGGATGGGAGTTGTGAGATGCTTTGTAAGGGAACTCAGAAGGAGTTTTGTGGGGATTGGGGGGGGGTTTAAGCATTTATGGTTATAAGGCACCCGTGAGGTGGGGGGATTAGGAGGGGAATAGGAGGGGAATAGGAGGGGAATAGGAGGGGAATAGGAGGGGAATAGGAGGGGAATAGGATATGGTGGAAGAGAAGGACGGAAGAGAAGCTAGTGAGAAAAGAGCGTGAAGAGGAGTAATGAATTTTTAGTTTGACAACGAAGTAATGGTAATGCTTAGTTTGTTGAAATATGTACATATTTGCCCCGAGCAACCAAGAGTTGGGATGAAAGAGAAGGCGCCCGCTAGCGCCATCGGAATTTCTTCGGCCGACAATTGACATCTACCTTGTTTACCTTCATTGATTCCCTCAACCTCGACTTTCCGAAATCAAACAACTCCAAGTTTCCACCATCCAACCACAGTCTCCTTTCCCACGATGACGGACTGTAGCCAAACAGTTGATCCGCCAACTTCGGACGAGGACCAGCCTGGTGTCTTAGTTCGCATCCCCAACGATGCGCCTCTACCTCCAAACTTGGTGCTTACGGGCACCTTGCCACCAGGTGTCGACGGGCCGATTGTATCTTTAGTCTGGATCTCAACTAACAAGAAGCAGAATGCCGAGGTGGGCTTCTAATCTTACGACGTCGTGATGCTGCCCTTGCTGATATCTGTGCTGCAGTATCTCAGGACTTTGATCGAGATGGATATGCACGGCGAGACCAAGCCCCCTCCAGGTGTTTTGAAGATAGATATGATGCTTTATCTTCTGGTTAGTATATGCAAAATTCTCCCCTCCATCAATCTTCCCCTGCCACTTCCTACTAAGATGTGGATTCTCGGATATTTCTAACCTCCTGCAATAGTACACATTATCAATGGTTTCAGATGAGCGGAACGTAATGTACGCCATGATCACCATCTACAAGGGCCCACCAAAGGATTGGAAGGAGCAAATGGATACTGCGAAGGCGGAGGGAAGAGATATTGAATGTCCTCTGTACACGTATGTTGCTGTTAGTCCGCACATTCCGACCGGCTTGGGAATACCACTTCCAAAATGGTGCTCGTACTTGCAACTTTAATGTTGATCTCACAAGTGCCAAAGAAGATGAGAATATGGAGGGAAATGGTGTGTCATCTGTGGTTGTACAGAGGCCGCCATAGAATAGTTGCTGTTGGGGGAGGCATGTGAGCTTGTGTTCGTTTGTGGATCATGGTCCATGAAAACATGAAGAATTCAACTCTGCTTGCCGCACTATTCACCGCGCTGAGAGATTTATTTTCAACTTGCCTAATGATGATCATCGTTTTGTCTCAATGGACATTTCCCTTTCGGTATCGCTTTCGTCCAACCCCTTTCCGCTTGAAGCGAGTCTGGCCCCACATTTAAGCGAGTAAACACACAACACCACTAAAAATCCAAAAGCAATAAACCCCTTTATACAACACCTTCCTTGCCAAAAAATTCAACAAAACCAAAAATAAAACAGGAAAATAACCGCCTCGCGATATCTTGAGAATCAGAGGTGTAAACCAGACGCGCTTGTTTTCTTGATTGAACTATCGCTTTCGGGAAGGAACGAAGAAAGGTTTTTTAGTCCTCTTCACCACCACTTCCTACCATCATACTCAAAGTGCCCACTAATACTCCGTTTGTGCTGTCTTACTATTTTGAGATAGCACCACGATTCCTTAGTCACCCTTATCCAAGACTTGCTGTCGTCCAATCTTTCGGTGCACACGCTATGAAAGCATTACACGTCGGCCAATACACTGTCAAGCACATACCATCAACGCCTATACGCTCCACAGGGCGAATCAGAATGATTAGAAGGGGGGGGGGGGACACAGTGGTTCTGGCGCCGTACAGCGCTCTTTTAATCCAGTCCAGTCCAATCCAAGGCCTTAAGATTGAACTGGATGACTCGAAACTTAGGATTGGATTGGATAAGATAGCTCGGAGATTTACTAATCGGGCAAGGCCGGGTGGTTTCCGTATAAATTATTATACGGCACCAAAATATTATGAACAGTTATGAAGTGCCTGAGGCTCAATTGAGGATGGCTATTATGATCGGGCATGTCTTTACCCTGAAGAGCGTCGGGTGGCTGCACGCCTAAGATACCATCTGTGGCAAATCGCCGCAAGACGTCGCTGTGGGCAACTGCTGCCTCCTCCTCGATTTGGAGGTGGGTTAGGTTTCCGGGAACGCCAACTTCAATTATCAGCATTGGCGGTACGACCCTGAAACTATGTTAGATTATTTCGTTGATAAATGCTATGGAACTGACTCGTCTTCTCCGTTCTGGGCACCGGGCAGGATGGTAGTCGTGTTCGCCATTGATGTTTCTCTGGAAAGCTCGAGCGCTCTATGGTGGTTGGTGACAGCAGGCCCGCAGGATAGGAAGTGAAGGATGAAGGATCGTGCTAAACACAGCGACGCAGTAATGAAGTGTCTCAGAGGTTGAGGTTGTGGAATTGCTGATCGTGGAGTTGCTGATCGCAGGAATTTGGAATTGAAGTTGATTGTGGGAAATTTGTAAACAACCGAGACTAAACAAGCGATTTCACAACCTTAATCTCCCTTACCCAAATAAGAAGTTTTGCATTTAATACACCGGTATCATAAGTTTCAAGAGAACATCTACACAAATGGCGCAACTACTGCTTAACGGAGAAGCTTCTCTCGTCAGCGATGAGGTACTTGTACTACTACAAGAAGGCTACATGTTCATGACGCATCTCAAATTCGATAAAACAATATACGAGGTCAAGCGCACGGCGGGATCGGACGATCCTGAAACAGTAATTAGACTTGAGGAGGTCGCAACATACGTATGTCCCACAATGACATTACATTATATGTACTGACTCCCAATAGTCGCAGTATGCTTTCAAACTCGTTGTTGCCTCTGGAGACTACCCCTCCCAAAACTTCATCGTACGCTCCCATTTCGCCGGGACAAGAAGCGTCACCGATCCAGACCGACTTTCGCCTTTCGTTAGGCTAAACGACAATATGCTTCGAGAGAGACGGAAGACGGAAATCAAGGCAGGGAAAAGAAATGGTGCAGGGCGAAACACGACAACAACACCAAGTCCAATGAAGGGGTATCGAGTTGAAAAGGCGAAGGAGACATGGCAGAGCGACGGAAGAGAGAGGTCATCGATCTCACTGGGTATGTTGAATAATTCATGTATTCTATTTCTCTACACCCGAAAGGGTCGAAGTCTTTGAACTTTGACTCTGAGGATTAATGAAAATTAGTTGAAGGCTTAATAAGCTCTCGGTTCTGCGTAGTGCTTTGTGAAGCAAGCGCGAAGAGAGCACCTGCCCTTCTTTTGAAACCAAACCGTAGAACTTTCTTTTAATAATTTCCCTTTCTTCAACCATCTTCCATCTTACCAACTCTGGCTGTCTTCTTCTAACTTCTTTTCTGTAAATCTACCTCCATCTTCTATTATCTGCCTTCCTTCTTCGAACCGTTAAAATGCAGCTGCAACTAAGCAAAACTATTTCGTCATGTCCTTAAATGAGGTGTATTACGGCTTAATCGAGGACCTCGAGAACGTCGATGTCCAGTTGCTGACTAGGCACTTCTATGCCAAAGTCACAGTAGCGTCATAACAAAATCCCCATTCTCTCCACAAATAACCCCTCTTCAGATAATTTCCTTTGCCCACCATGCATCTCTTTTGTTGATATTTTGTCATATACCCCATGGTCTCCTAATCATCGAACCCTGTAATAAATCTATGTCCCCCCTCTTATGCATTCTGGCAAATTTCATGTATCGGGAGTTCCCTGCACCTTTCTGGCACGCCGCCCCGAACTCTCGACAGATCAATAGTGACCCCATTTCTGGTAAATATTGTGTTGCAATTTTCCCGAGAAATTGGCTCCAGACCTTTCCCCGCCAATCTGCCTCCTGTTCATCAAAAGCCAGGTTTGCTTCCAAGAAGAGAGCAGCATATAAGTGCACCCATTCCTGGCTGTAATCAACTGAGGCTCCGTAGGCTAGTGAGAGCACAAATTTCGCCAGATCTGTTGTCATCTGTGATGGGATAGGCTTTGTGGTATCCAGTATTTCGCGAATTTCATTGGCCGATTTGGCCCAACTGTCTAACATCCTCTCTTTGCATCGATTTGCGGTAGTTCGCATCATTTTGGACACAGCCTTCGTTCCACCAGCATCGTCAACCAGATCTAGTGCAGGCGCATGCACTGACACTTTCGGGTAACCGAACGGATTTGATATATGGGCAACTTTGGCGATCGACGAGATTAGCCTGACCACGAGTGCCTTCAAGCCCGTTTCTCGAACCCTATCGGTCTTTTGCTGGCGAAATCTCTTATTTTTGAGTTCGTATTGGATGATGTTCTGCTCATCCAGATGTCCCATCGTTTCTCCGTGCCAGAATCGGGGGTTAGTTCCTGGCTCCCAAATCTTCAACTTGAGGTCGGCAAGTGTGAAGGTATACGTTGTTTTCGGTCCTGGAGTTGGAGCCGGTGCCAGTGTCTCATTGGCAAGCTTTAGCTGTGTTTCCAAAAACTTCTGTTTCGTTGTCTTCCCTTTCTTCTTCTGTAGAAAAGGATTAACACGGAGGTATGGGGGTGCCAAAATGATAGAGTACTAACCTCGATCCTTGCTTTCCTGGCCCCTTTCGGGTTTTTTGTTTGGTTGTTATATGGCCAACCTTCATGGCTTTTGGAATGTCTGGGTTCATAATGATTACTACTTCATGTTAGCATGTCATCTTTGAATGGGGAGAAGAGAAACCTACTTCTTGTTTCATGGAATGTGGAGCTCTAGCAAATCTCAGAAGCAGATCGTATTGGTGGTGTGTATGAAGGCGACTGAGCAACAAGAGATGGTTGAGGAGAAGGAGGTGATCGAGCAGGAGAAGGTGATCGAGCAGGAGAAGGTGATCGAGCAGGAGAAGGTGATCGAGCAGGAGAAGGTGATCGAGCAGGAGAAAGTGATCGAGGAGGAGAAAGTGATCGAGGAGGAGAAAGTGATCGAGGAGGAGAAAGCGACCGAGCAGGAGAAGGTGATCGAGCAGGAGGAGGTGATCAAGCAGGAGAAAGCAACCGAGCAACAGAGAGTGACCAAATAAGAAGAAGTGATGGAGCAAAAGTAAGTTGAGGAAGAGGAAGTGTTTGGATGGGGGAAGTTGTGATCTCCAAGAACATAAGTTCGAGAGTGCTGACTGGGAAAGGTTCTTTCTGGTTAAGAACTCTTGAGTATGTGCAATCCCACCGCTAACAATTGAGAGATTTTTCGTGAGAGATTCAGTAAGTTGGAATTGTAGGAGCTGGATAATATGGAAGTGTATGACTTGATGAGATTGAGATGAAAAGATTGAGAGTGTAGAAGGTGAGGAAATTTGAGTTATGGAAGTTGATGAAGTTGGAGCTACATAATTTGAGAAGCGAAGGATTTGCTATGAAAATGAAATAAGGGGTAATTCATGATCTTAAGGTGAATTAAGGGCGGTTGAAAACCACATAGCGGATCGTGTGTTGAAGGTGAACTTATTGCTAAGACGTGGCCACCGAGTCTCTGCAAATGTGACTGGAGGAGGTTGTGATGTGGCTCGATAGGTCCAAGTGAATGACTTTCGGATAAGGTTTTTTGGAAGCTGAATACGGCTTATACAAGTAGCAATCATTTGACGCGATTGAGTGAATAAAGGGTGAATTTGAGGGGTCAATTTCCGAGCCTTGTGAATGCTTCGTGTTTTAGCTTCGACCCCGACTGCAGCCTCGCCCGCATACCTCCACATCTAAAACAAGATCGGCTTTTGACGTTCGAGTGCAAACATCAACAACCTCCACATCCCCGCCGCCATCAATTAAAGCGCATCAATCACTCAACTTTCTGCTAACGTTGTAACCGCTCACTATCGGATATTTTCCTTCACTATGGATTCAACTGAGCTTAACGCGTATGTTCTTTGTAATAAACCCTAGTTTGATACAGCTAACAGTCTGTAGCACCTTGGCCTCCAGAAAGACGTTCTTGATAGTCGGTGTATTTCAAGATAGAGTGGCGATCAACGACGAGCGGTTGAATTTGACACCTAAGCTGAAGCAACTCACTGACGCCTGGAGGTTCACGTTGAAAGACGTAGCCTTTAAGGCGATGTGTGGATTGACATCTATAATTCACCTCGATACCCTCCACTTGCTAGTGTCAAGAATCTCAGACAGTCACCGACATATTTCTCTTCGTGTTGCGCCATGGAGTATATCCGAGAAAGCGCGAAGATGCCAGTACGGACATCCCAAACTACAATGAGATGCAAGCGGATGACGTGGAACGCAGAAGGCACTAGATGAGATTGAGTGGGAGCCAGAGACTGTTTTGGAGAAACTTGTCGCGGTCTCTGTCCTTGCAGACCCTTTGCTGCCAAGCTTTAGTTTCATCGACGACGTATTGGCCAGTAGGGTGGAGCTCAGCCTATGCTTGTCTCAAGAATGGGCCGGCCTAATAACAGGTCATGTGGTGCTCCGACTGTACGATGAAGTGGCTGAAGATAGGTTTCTGAAATTAAAGGAGGTGCTGGCGCGTGGGGCTGCGCGAGCTTGGAAGATTAGTCAAAGGCTGGCATTATTGTCAGAGTAGGAGAAGCGTACGAGAGTCAGTCTACCAATCGACAATTTCAAGTGCGCCGGGGCATATGCAGAACTCCTAGCATTCCGAGAGGCCTTGGAGGATGCGGCATTCGAGGTGATACCCACCATCACCACTAGTGGCATGGTCTTTGGAAAAGACGTCTTCAGCGGTGATTTCTTCGAGATCTTGGGTCCAGTCAATTCCTATTTGTTAGGACAAAAAAAAAAGAGAGAGAGCTCTGCGCAAGGAAAAAGCCATAGCTGCAGGTGGGCAACCAAGACGTAAAGAACGTAAAGCCGGTGGGCAGGGATGCTGATGTCGGTCACACGGATGTCTCACCAAACTTGCGGATGTTGACCGTTGCGGGAGGTGTCTTCAGAGGAATAATGAGCGCAATATTGCTGTCATTCAGCAAGAGAATGCCCACGAGATCGAAGGCCTCCGGGAAAAGGCGCCTCACTCTTTGATAGACATGGAGAAAAATAATCGCTGTTTACGTACAACCTTAGCCAAAAACGAATGCAAATTCAACGCAGCTTAGCAAAAGACCATTCAGTTTCTCCGGGAAGGGTATACTGTCATATTATGATGAAGAAATTGAAGTCAAGAAGGGTAAGCGGTTCATACTTGATGGCATGGGGAGCACAGCAGAAGCATGCATCGAGGGAATCTCCGCCAAGAAGATCAAGCCACAAGCCTTCAGTTTAGACATTTGAAGTAAGTCCACTTCCCCCACGTGGAGAAAAGGGTTCACGACTTACGCATCGTTCTGTCCAGAAAGCAATCCGAGATCGATAAACTAGTGGCTGATCAGTCCAGAATTAAGCCACTTCTACACGCAGTAGTCGACGTCAGGAAACGATTTCTTATTACCCGAATGAATGCAGCCTTAGTAGTAGAGACAATTCGAGCTAGGAATATAGTGGCACATTTCGGTAACATTAGAGTCGATGCCTTAGTTATAGAATACACTTGAAATCGAAGTACTAGAGAAAGATGTGCTTATCATAGAAGGTGTTCGAGAGGTTCTGTATAATGTTTTGGAATTGCTCATGGTTTGAACCGTATATGAAGCCGTAAGCTTACTCGAGCTTGTCGTGCTCGTACGTGAACTGTTCAAGTTGGTGGATGAAGTTAATGAGACTGGTGATAGCATGTAGAGGTTGAGCCTCGAACCACCCCACAAGATTGAATTTGGTTACCCTTGCACAGATTCTTGCAACCATTGACGTTAGGATCACTGCTCACTTGGACCACTGAGTCAGCATTAATCGTGTTTCCACAAAAGGACCTAATCAAAGTTGGCTTAGTTATTCTTGAAGAGAGCTTAAGACTTACCCATTCGAATACTCGATCCCAAAATAGGTAAATCCCGCGCATGCAGCAGCACAAAGTTCGACCGTAAAGCCAGTGGGTGGAGCTCTTGGTGCCTTCCCGGAAAGTGCACGGCCTGCTGAGCCTTCACTAAAGCATCCTTGATAGAGGAAATTACCAGCGCGTTGGATGGTTTGGGGACCGTGAAGAAAAAGATCTGCACCTGCGACATATTTCGTGGGATCGCAGTAGACAGAGACATACCCTGATGGGCCACATCTATCATTTCCATTCCCGGAACAAGCAAAATTACAGTAGACATCAAGTAGATCCTGATTATGCCAATGGAGGCGGCACATTCCCACACTGGCTCCTAATTCATTAGCATCAAGCAAGGGCAGATTTGCTGTGCTTTTACTAACTTGGTCCCGTATTCTGTACCAGCAAAGGTGTACTTGTTAGCTCCGTAGCAGCCCGTCTAACAGTTAGCATTATTATTGGTCTGGCCTGGCCAATACGGCTGATTCGGGAAGAGCCTGCCATTGCTTGATTCGCGATAGCATCCCAAGTATTGATATATGGTTTGATTCGATGTGCTGACTGGCCCAACCTTTACTGACACGACCGTCTCTCGAATATCTACCACGTGGACACGAAAATGAGTATCGTCAACATTTAAAGTCCAGGAATTCGTGAGAATTTGGTCGGGCATATTGTATGCTTCTGTGTTGGTGACCATCAAGACGGCCCCGAAAGTGCATTGATTGACAGGAATACTCAAAGCTTCATTCAATTGAGCTAGATCACTAGGATAAAAGACACCGAGTGGTTGCTTGCTCTTGTTTATCTGCAAGGGAGATCTGCCACTGTTGCAGATGCGTATCAGTCGTGAGGATAATGTACCAGGAGAAACCCGACTAAAGTCCATAACAGTATTGGTTTTGAGTAACCAACTACCAACTCCATCGCCAATGGAGAAGTTTGCAACGGGTCCGGTTGATGCGGAACCTTCAAGGAGTATGTTTGCAATACGTGAAAATGGGGAATTAGCATAATGCTCGGCCAGGAGGTGAAGAACACTTAGTATTTACCTCCATTAGACCAAATTTGCCGGTAAGATGTATAAGCTTGAGTACCATTGACTGGTGTGAAGACAATGTTGATGGAGACGGATGTTTTAGGAGGAATGGTGCTACCCACAGCTGGAAGCATGGGAGCAGTGAAACCATACCCGAGGTCCCAGTTATTGCCGATAAATATGCTATTAGCGTAGATGATCGAGCCTCCGCCTGGAGTTCCAGCCTCGTAGCCATATTCGTCTATGACAATATCCATCAATCCATTGTTGGTCAATGTGACGATACCTGAAACCAACTTGACATCAACAGAATCCAAGACAATAACTCCGCCAAAGCCGAATGTTTTGGGATTAGCAATCAATAATGGCGTCGCCGAAACATCTGTCCCAATCAAGCTGAGAGGGAACGCCTTTATATAGCCTGGAGTTCCATTAATGGTGGTAATTGTCAAAGGTGTTGACTTGATTCCGGGAGTGGCATATCCATAAGAAGCATTTGCAGTGTTCGTGGCCTGCACGCCAACCGAATCCCAAGTAATCGAGAACGAGAACGATTGACCGGCTTGAACTCAACCAGTTGGGAGACTTGATTGATCAACAATGAAGAAAGGATTGCCTGTTACGACGCTGCTCATCGTGATTGGAATGTACGCGGTGCAAGTAACAATTTGTGTAGCAGTGGACCCTAGTGCAACTTCGCCAAAGTCAGCTGGTGCCAAACAATTCATTGGCAGGTTTATTGGAGAGCCTAGACAGTACAATGCTCCATTTGCATCGGTCACATAGACCTTGCCATCTGAATTTACCGCGTGTCAGTAAATGAAATTAATCAATCATATCGCTTGCGAGGAGGCTTGACAAACAACGCGCTGCTTGGGCGCACGGAAGGGGAAGCGATGAGAGAAGTAGATCGTGCTTACCACCAAACGTTGGTCGTTGAAACTTGTTAGATCCGTCTACTTGGGGTAAAGGTATTCTCCGCAAAAGACCATTATGCGGTACGGCATACCATGCACGAGACCTGTATTGATAATAACGCCAGTCTTCGCATCCAGAGTTCTAATCCAATTCTGATTCGATGCTAAAAATAAAAGTTGACTGCCTGCTAAGGGCGCGTATGTCAAAGTCTTGGCATAAAACTGTCTCAGTTAGCAAGTGGTCATGAAATCTCCCACAAACCTTGAGAAAGGTGAAAATGATCCAAAGAGGGATGAAAGTCGGTAAGGAATCCAATTTCAATTTTTCCATACGCTGATGTTTGACTAGTCCACTCGCGCCAGGTTGTCGAAAGAATTAAACAAGCATATTTTGAACCCCGCCATGTATAAATCTTCATCTCGTGTAATAGTTCACAGAATCCGCTTCGATTCCAAGGAGCGAGACTGTCCTCAGAGCTAATTTTAAGTGGCCCTTGAACACTCCGCATTATACGTCGTGGTCCTATAAAAATGTTTTTGGGTCCAGGCGAGGAGGGAAATTTACTAATTATTTTGCGTTAAATAAAAGTTTCCACAATTGCCCGAATGCTGCAGAAGCTATCACCGAAGGATCAATATTGCGGTTGGATAGATAACCCGTCTGTTAAAGATCTGCATCTCGGCATTCATCCGTTGAGTCGAGGTCGTAAGCAAATCCAAGTACAAGTCCAAAGATAACTGTGGGGAGGAAGGTTGAGACGTAGGTCGCATGGCCTATTCGCCCGCTGGAAAGAAACAGGAAGATATTTGAATAGCAGTCAACTTGCTGAGTTGAAGGGATCCACAGAGAATTGAACACTCTTCTTATTTTCCGCTTGGTTGTTGTCAAGATAGGATCGATGATTAATTAGCATGCACCTCTTGCAAGCCACAAATCTGATGAGAGTTTCAGCAATGGCCGACCAAACAAATGACGTTTTGACTCCAGATACGTATACACAAGCTTGAGCTATTCCATATGTGGGCTTCGACTACGATATTTCAAAGAGGAATGTCTCTATCTCAGTGAAAAGAAGAAAGGTGCCCGAGATTTTGCCAATGAATACCTGAGAGAAACCTTCCATGATCGAGAGTCTCGCCATAGAAGACGTGGCCTAGTTCAGACGACGAGCTACCAGTGATGAACACCAGATAAGTTGAGGCATGCAGATATACTGTAGATTCCATTATGTGAATGCGATATATTGAGTTGAAGAAAGGAGAAAGGAGACAATTTCTAGAGTTCATGATTCTGGCTAGTTCGTGGTGACTAAGCAGAACCCACCAATTTCTCTCTCCAAAACACGAATTTCTGCATTCCTCAACACCAGCGTCGTTTTCTATTCTTCAATCCCATGGCTTGAGAATATAAAGCTCCCCTTTACGCATTGGGGAATGCTCTGAATCCGACGCCATTGCCAGCGAACCTTATTCGAGAAGCTCTACTTGCCGTCCACGATGATCACGAAAACCAATGCGTCTTTCGTCAATGACATTGCGATACGATGAGTTAGAGCGCCACCATAATCTAGGTCGCCTCTAATATCAGTTGCTTTCATCTCCTTTCATTATGTATTCCTGTGGCCTCATTGTTATCCCGTATGTCTCCTGCTGCTAATGTGAAGAGGAGAAGAAACCAGCGTCGTTTAACAGTGTCATTCACTCTTGCTTACTTGCAATAGAGATCCAATGACTTCGAAATTTCAGGGTTTTACACGAACCTACCAATACCTTCAAGGAAACCACTACTGGATTTAGTATGTGTAAGATGGGGAAGGAACGCCACCAACGCCTGTCGAATCCGACTCAGAAAACATCAATCTAGTCACGATTGTCTTCTCGGCCCCACGATCACCCAGGTGCATCTTCGGCCCCACAAGAGCTTTACTTCTCAGACATTAAACGCAATGTCCATTGTAAGTTAATCTCTTCTTCGGCGATTCACCAAGACAGTCTTCGCCGACTGTCCTTACAATTTCGGCAACTAAGTCCTCGCGGGTAGATATTCCATCGCAGATTTCTCAAACACATTACAAGAGTCATGCCAGATGAAAACGTTCTGACCTTGGGCACTCGGCACGACGTCTATCCTGCCACAGATCCTCGAGTCAACAAGGACCTTTCAACCTCCCTTTTAGGCAAAAATGCCGTGGTCACGGGAGCTGGACGAGGAATTGGTCGTGCTATTTCACTGTTTCTGACGCATGCCGGAGCAAAATCACTTACCGTCGTCGCCCTTGAGCAAGATGAAATCGATGAAACTGTCAGATTGTGTAAAGAAGTCAATCCCGATCTCCAAGTTCTGGCACGAGTCCTGAACGTCACCGATGAAAAAGCCGTGCAACAATTAATGCAGGAAGTCGATGACCTCTTCGGTGGGACCGATGTATTAGCATGCAACGCCGGTCGGCCTCCACAATGGCTACGAACAGAAGAATGCGACCCAACAATCTGGTGGGACACAGTAACAACCAGCCTTCAACATTCCTTTCTTTTCACACGATTCGCCTTACCAGGAATGCAAAAGAAAAAGAGTGGCTCAATCATATACACTTCCAGCTCTGGAGCTCATACAGCTCACGGAATTGGCAGCTATACCTTGGGCAAGCTTGGCCAAGTTCGACTTGCCGAACTGATTCACAATGAGAACAAGAGTTTCAATATCAAATGTTTTGCATACAACCCTGGTGCGGTACGGACTCGGTTCTTCACGGACTTTGAGAACAAAGCTACTGGCAAACCGTTGGCTAGCAATGCATACATCGAAGAAAATGCAAGTGGAGATCAAGAGAAATCAGCAAAGACAGCATACAACACGCTCAAAGATGTTCAATTCGATACTCCTGAACTCTCTGCTGGATTAGTGACGGTCTTGGCTGCTGGGAGGCTTGACTTCATGTCTGGAAGGTATTTGGATGCTCGAGTTGATATTGAGGATTATATCAAGAATCAAGATGAAATCGTCAAGGAGGACTTGCATAGAGTGAGGCTTCATAGCAGTCCCGGTGTGCTTGAGCCGCGTGCAAGAATTTGATACACTCGTTCTTTGATGAAACGTTGCTGTTAGATATCAGGGCTTCAAGAAGAGGCAACTCGGACCAGCGATAAATCAGCAGCGAGGCGTCTATAGTTTTTTTGTCTCTGATATATGGAGTCATTCCACAAATGGCAGATATTCACTCACATTCTATGAACCATTTCCAAAGCACTCCTAGGTAAAACTCGCTGTGGTCTCTTTCTCAACATCTCCTCACTCCTTACCTACCCAGATTCTCCATCCTCTATTATCAACTCCCCCTTCACCCATCTTCGTTGTGCGCAAGAGTGATTTTGAAACTATATTGAGGGATTAGATGATATGGAATAGGGCAGAATATTGGTGGTTTGTAAAGTGGCGGACCGAATCCTTCTAATTCTGGTAATCTTGGGGCAGGACCTCCGTATGTTGGGTCTGCGTTGGGATAAAGAGTTGAGTTGCGAATGGCGAGATATGGTTTTTGAGATTGTTTCCGTGGTATGGGAGAGTGGCAGAGGATGGTGTAATCAAGAGGAGGAGAAAAACGGCAACCAAGCATTGGATCCTGTTGAAGTTCGATATCTTGTTCATATCGAACTCGTTAATATAAACCTGAGCTTGACTTGAAATGGGAGGAGAATGGAGGATTAAGAATCGAGATTAAAAGGTTGAGAAAAGAGAGATCTAATAGAAATAGAAAGACAAGGATTGGTGACTCGAATTTTGAAAGTGGTGATGGAGGATTTGTGAAGAAGTGGCCTTCTGGCCAGGGCGAAGCAATTTTGCCGGAGTTTAGAAGATGTGAAGATGTGTTTGCAACTACGCAACTTCATACGTACAGTGGGCAAGTATCCTCTGCCCCCTGTAGCTTTCTCCACGTTCGAATCGAGAAAAATTTGAAGGGCATTTAAGCACCTCCAATGTCGCGTCAGACCACAATGTAGAATTTGATGCGATGATAGATTTGTTTGTTGGAGTGGGATGACACTCACGATCTAATCACAGTGGGTCTTTGCATTTCCTCTCCCCTGAACCCCGGAAATAACCTCCGCAAGGTTTAGCGAGGCCGCCAACATTTTTTGGAACTCAGCCTCAACGCTCCCCTCTCCCATCCACACACAAGCCTCCCTCCATCATCCGTGCAACACCAACAAGTTTGCTCCTCGTTTCAAAAATTGCAGGATTCACAAATTTCTATATTCTTGACGCCAAGATGTCAATTTCCAACACGTACAACTGCTGTGCCGTATGCACTGCCTGGGCGCGCAAGGCAGATGGGACGTTCGCCAGGCTGCAATGAGGGGGTGCTTTGGGGGCGATGATTGGTGAGATTTTTAGACGAGGTTGCATGGGAATTTGGTATAAGGTAGGTGTTGGAGTCACAAATTGATGTTGGATTTCTGTTTCTGCTGTTGCTGTTTTCTTCTCTCTTTTTGCTTTGCGTGAACTCTGTGCTTTCGTCTTGCAGTCTCGAGCTCTCTCCTCTCTCCCCATAAACTCGTCACCTACTTCTTTCCACCTCTCCCGCACCCTCACTTTCTCCACGATGTTCTGGCTCTCCTTTAACCGCAATAAAGACGGTCAAATCACCTCCGACTTCAGCGCTCAAACCTCCGGTTTCCGCTCCTACGCAACGAAATGGGATCGCTCTGACGGTCCTGCATTCATACGAAGATGCATTTGTTTTCTCGCGCTGGGTTTGCATGTTGTGATGAATGTCATGACTATTGCGAGTCACGGGGGCGTGTTGAGGATTGTATTAGGTGTCGTGTTTAGTGTTTTGAACGTGGTTTGTGTTGCGTTTAGTTTGTGGAAGATTGGTACGTTTTGCAGAAGCGAGGCGAAGAAAGGAGCTTTAACTTTGGAATGGGGAGTAAGAAAAGGAGGATAGCTGATGAGGATAATAGATGTGATGCGAGGAACAAGATTATTCTACAAAAGGATGTAAGCACATCAAACTCCAAACTCCGGAATCAAAAACCCACCCCACACCCTTCTAACGCATCCCAGCTACACACGCATGCACTTCGACTACCTAATCCTCTTCCTCGCCCTCTCATATTCCCTCCTCTTCGCCCTCCTCATGTACGGACGAATTGCGCATAAATCGAGTATGTTTACCATATCTCCTCCCTTCCTAAATCAAGGAATAGATGCTTACTAACCGTTGAAGATTACATCTACGTCGAAGCCATTTGGCCCTTCACAGTCATCACGGACATCATCTGTTTTGTTGGCGGCTGGTATGCGAACCAAGAAGAGGAGTTGTATACGTTGGTGAGCTACAGGGGCTAATGTTGGGTAGGGTTGCTACGTGGGGAGACGCGGGGAGTGAGGCTGTGTGAGCTTCTATGTTGATCAAGAACTTAAATAGGGAAAGCGGGTTGCACTGAAAAGTTTGGAAAGGCGGTTTGAAAGGAATGGGTGAAAAGGCGATCTCGAAGTTTGGGGACAACGCATAGAAGATCATGAGCTTGGAATATGAGGGGGGAAAGAGATACCCAGATGGATTTGCTTCGTAGGAGTTGATGGTCCATGAGAGAGAATATCGCGGAAGACATGGTGTTCCGGGAAAAAATGGGATTTCAGCGTTTGCTAAAAAAATGTCCCTAATATCAGCTTCGTTTCATTCCACTGCAGGTTCCATACGATAGCTCGATACCTCACCCAACTTAAACACCATCCAACTAACATCCCAACAACTGAGTTACAGCTCCACCTTTCTGACTCCTACCTCCCACCCCTCCTAAAGTACTCCAACGCCAACTCCTCCAAGTCCACCAAACTATACCCCCTCCACACAAACCACACGCCCTCATCACTCCTAATCCTCTCCAGCAATACCTTATCCAACCTTGCCTCGTATCTATTTCCCCTGTTTCCACAATTCCCTTAAACCCATCCTACATCTGAGAAAAGAATAACAAGAATAAGGAATACATACCCACCAAATTCTCCCCTTCAATCAAAATCCAAACTCGGGTGCTCACAGAGATCAACATCTATGTAATGTAAATGTTGCGAGAGGGTGTGATGATGGTGGAAAGCGACGAAGTAGCTGTGTTCCCAGCCTTCGATGACTTCGCGTGGGGATGGCAGTGGAGCGAGGCATTTTATTCCCGCGACGGGGAAAATTTGTGATGAGGGTGGGGTGTGGAGGGCTGTGCTGGGAGAGAGGAGGAAACAGAGAACAAACAAGGGGTTCATTGTGGATCATTAATTGGGACGTGGATGAAGGTCGAATAGTGGAAGAGTCAGCCAACTTAGTACCGAGAGCGAAGCTTGACTCATTTTGGCGAGGATGAAACCAGGTGCTGTGAGATGTTGATGTTTGACGCGAATAAGGAGGACAGATAAACGAAGTTGAAGGCAGCAGCTTCGAGGTGAGATCGCAAGTTCGATCGTGACTCGAGACTCAAGAGACACGAAGGTAGGCGCCATTAATACTGTACTAGAACAGAAGAGATGTACTGTACCATAGAGAAACCGGTAGCAAAATCGCGATACAGAAAATTGGGGGAATTTCCGGAAGGAGAATGCATGCAAAGGCGCAAACTTCATAATCCTAACACAAATATATAAACTTTTCTCTCATCTACCCCTCCATCAAAGATCCATTCCAGAGCTAGAGCCTCAAAACTCACTCATTATATATACGCGAAATATATGTACAGAGTCCACCCACCCTCCCCCGCCTCCCAGCCGTACTGTTCGTCCGCTTCTCCATGTCACCTCAATGCCATGCTAATATAATACAATGATTGCCCGCGGACTCCATCCCTAATGTGCAATTGCAATGTGCCTGCCAAATTTCAGAAAAGTGCTCTCATCCCCTTTCGCTCAAAAACAACAGACGCCGTAGAAATGCTATCAACCATTATTTATCTTGTAGCAGCACCGCAGGAAACAATCCAGGCTTAAATCGAATTCATATGCTCACTCAACCTAAATCAAAGCGCCAATCAAAATGCAGTGCAGCCATTTCCTAGCTAGAAATTAAACCGCTTGCTCGAATGAATTTTGTTGATCCCCCTCCAACCTGCCAGCCATATGTGCAAACTCCAAGGCGACCTTTCGAAATCGAAATTCGATGTGCTGTACATATGTCGATCCTAGTGTCGTTTGTCCCTTTTACCATTCGCGATAGTGTTTTCTGCAGTTCTCGCACGATCTTTCTCCAATAGCAAACTCAATTGGCTCTTGCTTCTACTCATCGATCCGAGAGGTTCGGAGGCGGACGAGGCCAGGACTGGCTGTACTGGTCTCTTTGCAAACATATCCGACCGACTTCGCTCGCCCATATCCCGATCCTTGCCCTTATTGAGGGTTGACGAGGAGACTGACCGCGATGCTTCGATGGTTGGACTGGTTTCATTCTCGAATGCGTTGTGGCCAGTTGCTGCTGCAAGTGTAGGTGCCAGGCTGGCAGTGCTTTTGGATACACGAATAGCACCCATTTCCCGGTCTTTTTCTCCATCAGACCGTGATCGGAGGGACTTATGCAGAACCTGTGATCGTTCGTTCCCTACATTTTGTGTTTCCTTTGGTTCTTTAGTCCCATCGGAGCCGCTTGGCGTTTCATCCAACTTTTTGTCAGACGCAAAGGTCACCGCTGAGACTTGTTTATCTTGTATTGGCTGAGGTCTTCGAGATGGTCCTGGCGCAGTATCGGGTGAAGGCTCCTCTATGGCATTCTGATTCCGTCTGGCAGATGGCTTGCGTGGCGAAGGTGCACCTTTCGAAGATGACTGGCTCTTCGCTTGAGTGGCAGGCGAGCGCACCGCAGGAGAAAAGTTTTCCTGAAATTTGGATGGAGTAGTCTGCTTTATTCGTGCTGTTGTGGCTCCAGATATCGATGGAGGTGTCTTCTGCAAGGGCGATTGCATTGATCCTCCCGAATCCGTAACCCTGCCGCTTTCCGTGGATGACTGCGACGTCTGAGAGGTTTGTGAGTTCTGGCGGCGAACAATGACAGGCCTCTTCTTTTTTGCACCACTAGAAACGACGAAGCCTGTCTTCTTCCGAGGTCCTGCGCCGGCTGCCTTCCTCTCGAGCCTTGTATTTTCGCCGTCGGGTGAAGGGGGTTGTACTACAACATGTGAATTTGAGCCAACGGAAGAATCTGGTTCGGTCTCTTTTTCGGACTCGTGGGGTGAAATGAAACGAGCCGTTGGGCGTGGACCATTGTTGGAAGGACCTCGAGTCTTCTTCAAAATGGGAGGTGGCATAGCCGTCGGCGGTCTGGAGGCTGACGAGGAAGAGGTGGTACTTGGTCTGCTTTGGGCTGGCAAATGTAGAATTGAAGCGCTTGCGGCACCAGGGCCATGCCGTGTGTTTCTCTTCTATGTCCAAAATTCAGTACTGCATGACATGCGCCAGTTGGAGGTAATGCGTACCAATGGCGGCGTTCCTTCATCACGATTTGGAGGTCCTCGGAGTGGTACAAAGGTCTCGCCATCAGAAATGTGACGAAATAGACGAGCAACTGTCGCACCATCCAGCTCTCGCGAACGACTTCCCCATATGCGCCACCAGTAGTTCTCCAAACGTTCGGCGGTAGGGTCGAGAAGTCTCCGCTTCGTAGTTGTGTATACTACTAGGTATCAGAATTGAAGTAAACTCGCACCCCTACCAGATAGTCCTTTACCTTTCCAAAAACGAGCAATTTCCTCTAGCTTCAGCGGTTCTTCGTCGGATCTCTCGATGCTGGGAGCGATCTGGGGTGAGTTGACCACAATGCCTATTTTGATAAGCAAAGTCTTCTCGAAACCAGGGTGGCCAAGCAACGCACCTTTTGGCAGTATCATAGCCATCCTCCTAGCGACGCCAAAGCGTCCTTGTATCCTTTGGCAGCAACTCTTTCAAGGCAGGCAAGCCCACCTGGAAAGGCGCTGCGTCAAAGTTCCTTTGGCGGAAGAGGAAACCGCATCCGAAGAGGCTTCCAGGTTGGAAATTCGAAAGGTAGGGGCGATCTGGGTTGTAGTTGCCAAGCGTAGCGATGAGAGTCAGACCCGTCAAGAGACTGGCATCAATAGTTCCTCCTTTCTCCCAGCGTATCTCTTACTCCTCTTCAAGGTTGCAACAAGTGCAACTCCGTTCGTCCTCGGCTCTTGATTTCTGCTGGGGTTCGACCTTCTTGTTGCAAATATCGCTATACCCCAACTGAAGATGCAGTCCGCGAGATGCAGGCACCTGGATGAGAGTTTCTCGAAATTCGAAGTGACGTTAACTTTGGGACTTAGCTACGGACTCCGGGAGGACAGCGCGAATTTGGTACTGGAAGACTAGTTAGGGACGAACTGACCGCTTCCACCAAAAAGCAACGGAACATTGAATTGGGGATGGAAGCTTCCATGAGGGGAAAGTCAACGGACCCGCTGGCTTACAGAGTAGGAGGGTGCCGAGGGCTGACAGGCGGTGGCTGCAGAGTAGGCCAATAGGTGGTTGCTGGAAGGGCACAGCGCAGAGTTGCTTGTGGTGAGGAAGTTCTGGTGACAGCAGCGTGGAGGCGTGGACGGTGACAGTGAACAATTTCAAGGTACAAGCGCTCTGCCGGGAGTGGCTCGAGTGGGAGACCAGCGCCCAGAGGAGCTAGAACACAGAGCTTGAGACGAACCAGGGCCTGGGCCTTGACGGACAGGGGAAGCTGGCTTGCATGGGCTGTCCGCCGCCGGGTTCAGAGCTTGTGATTACAAAACGCTGCCTCCATCCGCGTCGAAAAGGAACTCCCAACTCCTCCGCATCCAGCCCTAACATGGTGTTTTCGGTTTCAGGTGCAGAGGTGCAGAGGTGCATAGGTGCATAGTACATACGACAGACTTCGGAGCGCGATCGCCCTCACAGATCGGTGGCTTCACATGTAAGTGCACATCTGCTGGCGCTGTGCTCTTGATCCCTCTCTGTACCTTGCTCGCGGAACACGGAAATACTCCCATACTACTGCACCTCGAAGCAGTTAAACTTCACACCCGTCATGAGTTTGAGCGACCTTCAGCTTGCCTGGCTTGTGATAGTCCAACGCTCCCTCCCAACATTTCTGGGACTTCTGTCAGGCCACTGAGCCGTCCTTGAGACTCTTACATGAAGTATATATCCGCACATATACACCTCCCACACCTCCCACACCCTCAGCCCAGCCCTCATATTCGGACGATCAGGGAGCGGCTTGCATGCATATACAGCACAGCTGCATCATTGCCGATGCTCACATATGATAGCTGGCGATTCACCCGACCGTCGAATTCGGCTTGCCAACGGCAACTCTTCGACTCTTGGGTCTTGCTCTCACCGCTCCCTCTCATCCTTTGGTGCATTGCCATCCCTTTCGGTAGAACCATCGGGTCAACCGCCAATACCTCAGCGCAACCCAAGGACGGACCTTCTTGACGGATCACACGCTCAATCCAATATGCACGGCTCTGTTCATCGCTCATCCTATTTGCGCTGATCCGCAACGCGACAACGAATTGGCAGGCTTTCCAGTAGAAGCGCGAGACAATTCCATTCTTCCCATCCTATCCCTAATTTCTCGCCGCAAGGGAAGCGTAACGATATCCGGACCATGGGGGCCGCGAAACTATTGACTCTTGACTCTCACCAAAAATGAACTGCTGACCTCAAGCTCAAGCTCCAACCTCCTTGTCTTGGGCTATTCAGGGGATGCTGGAGAGATGTCTCCGGGCCATGTCCGTTGAAGCGCAGCAACGTGTACGTCGTGTGACACTCGGGACCGTGGCAGAATAACCGGATGCTATTCATTGGCATGCGAATCATTCTTCATGACAGCTTTTGACCTGGGGCTTTTCTCGGCCTTTGCTTGGGACTCTGGCTTGAAATCAACAAGAGGAAAGTTTGGTAACCAGAAGCAAACCGGATGAGCCCCAGAAACTAGGGCCTGAATCAGCCAAAGCGACCTGACTACGACAACCATCAAAATACTCGTCACGATGCATCAACCTCCAGGCACGAGAACCTAAAAATCCAAAAATACACCCCCAAAGTGTCTCTTCTTCCAAAGCTCCTCCAAATGCGACCCCGGTATCTCTTACCTACAAACAATCCCCTATCCATCCCCATCCCCCATCCCCTCCTCTTCACTGCTTCACCACGCACCCACCTGCATCCTCCTCTCGTCATCTGACCACAAACACCATCAGCATTCCCCATTAAAGCCGCCAATAGCCTCATCCAAGCACCAGAAACCTTCTAGAATGTCGGGACCGAGAGTCCGGCGAGGGAACCCCCACGCCACTGTCCCCACGTTTCCCCTGCATGCGGATAGCGTTCCGAGACTCAACTTCCACTGTCTTATCGACCCGGGGTTTTAGGGTATGGCCATTTGAGATATCAAAAGGAAGTTTTCCAGTTGAGAGACTGCGAATCTTGGATGGGATGCCGCGAGATGACCCTTGGGCCCGGCATGACTGGAGATGAATCGGCCTTCGGAGTCAGTGATCGTAGGATTCAAGGGAACTTCCTTTTTGGTGAGGATTGATCCATATTTTTTTTCGATAGAGCGAGCAATCTTCCTTGCGCAAAGGTCTTCCTTGGGCACATCACGACATCGGCAGATACGACTGAATCACTGCAATGCTGCATCTTTGGTACCCAGTAGAATTTCGCAGTCCCACATGAGAGCCTCAAGTCACTCAACGTGACCTATGAAACATCTCTAGCCTTGCAGCCAGGCAGTGTACTGCTATGGTAAGGCTCAAGCATACCAGACATACAAGAGCATATCTAACCCCCACGCTGCGAAAACCAACATCAGGAAATTCACATCACTCGCACAAACTCAACACCGAACATGTCAAAACGAATTGAGCTCACGGAGAGGGTTTGACAAACACCTGCCAGAAAAGTACCGGCCCAGTAGTTTTCCTCTGTGCTCTACGGAGTACTATACCATGCATAGCAGTGCGCACGTGGTTAACAGGCGAGCTATCAGTTGTCAGTTATCAGTTGTCAGTTATCAGTTATCAAACCGTTCCATGTCTGTTTATATGTCAAGTATTCAAGGATAAAGACGAAACTCGAACATCAAATAACGGAGAAGTACGTTTTGTTTCCTTTTGCTTCTAGAATAGAGTGGTGTTCACCGCCCTAGCTTGGAATTTTCTACATTGTACCTCGCACTTCAGAGATCATGCATTTCATTAGGCACTAACGATGTCTTCCAGAGAGCTCCCACATTGAATGTCAAATTATTAAAAGGTAAGTGGCCATAGAAACCGATTCATAAACCTCGAGGATTTGAGTCCCCAAGGCTCAATAGTTCAAAACACGTTGGGCAGTCACCAACTCTCCTAGAGGCTCACAGCGAGGCTTGAGGTCTGAATCTCGAACCTCAGGCCATTCCCTTGCAGAATCCGATTCCTAAACCCCTCAAGGATTTGATTCTTCCCAGGGTTAAAAACACATTGGGCAGCAATGTGTAGTTCTGAACCTGGCAAAGCCCACTGGAGGTGGATCTCGATCCTCAAAAGGTCAGCGTCCAGACCCTGAGATCCTCATTCATTAATTTAATAATTTATTCCCGCAAAGAGTGGAGCTTGTACGATCTGAAAATAGGTTTCCTGGTGGAGAATTGCCACGGCCGGTATGGAGCGCTAAGCTAAGTCCTAGCATTGCAAGCAACATCCAATCCAACGTCAACAACGCCTGACAAAGTTGAAGCCTAAAAGAATAAACCACGCGGATTCTTCAAAGGGTAAATATAACCTGTTGAAATTTTGGAAAGAAAAGAAAAAATATATTAGAGAGTTTGTTCGCGTTGAGAAGGAAGGTTAGGTTTGGCTGTTTCGATGTCGGCCGCTGATTCTACCCTCCAACTCAAAGCTCTATCCTCCGTATAAAATAATCCCAGCACATCAGCCCTGCCCTACCCTAAACGTCTAACGTCTGACTCTATCAATTTTTAACTTCGAGGTGGGGCCTGTCACTCCCAGAAACGAAACTGGTTTCCGAAGCTGCAATATATTAAAGCGGGGTGGTTGCAAAGTGGGGACGAAGGGTTCAAGCTTGCTTGCTTGGAAGGGGTCGGTGAGGTCACGGTGCAGGGGAGCTTATTGTTTTGTTGCCACGGGTTTTGGAAAATTTGAAGGGAAAGAGATAGGAAGTAGGTGTGGTCAATAGTTTTATTGACTCTGCTGTATAGATCTATAACTTTTAAGAAAACGAAATTAGTCTTGTCGTTGGCTATGTAACTGATCGCTAAAGCACTGTCGTTGCGCCCCTGCCCTCCTTCCAGTTGAAAGATTGAAAATTCATGTAGAGCGCCTTCTATGGTTCGTACATAGTTGTGATGATTGTCTATCTGTCTTGCGATGTTGAGAAATGAATGGTGTATGAGGGAGAGTTTATGTGAGGGTGTAGCCTCCGTCTACTCGGAGATCTGGGAGGATGTTAGCAGAGGTTAATTGACAGCAAGTCTTTGGGGAAGACAAGAAAGGGTGACGGAAATCGAGAAGAGGGCAATGGAAGACTAACCTGCTCCAGTAACATATCCAGATGCATCAGATGACAAAAATGTGACTGCGCCCATCAAATCTTCTGGGTTGCCCATCTTTCCTTGGGGAATAAGAGATGTCCATTGCTTCTTGAGATCTGGGTTGTCGTCGAGGATCTTCTTGGTTCTGTTCATTCCATTAGCACTGTTTCGATAGGACTAGTAGAGTTAGAGCTCGGAATGACTTACAAAGCGGTAAGCATATAACCTGGCGAAATACAATTAACACGAATTCCAGCATGCGCCCACTCAACCGCCAAACTCGAAGCCAAATGTCTAACCGCAGCCTTAGCAGCATTATAGGGAGCCTGTGGTTGCGGAACATTGACAATAGCACCGGACATGCTTCCAATGAAGACCATGCTTCCCGGTGCCTTTCTCTCCATCAGGTGCTTAGCAACCGCAATTGCAAACAGATATGTTCCGTCAACGTTGACGCCCCAGAGCTTTCGAACTCGGTCGATTGGGTAGTTGATTGCTTCGAAGTTTTCGGTGAAGCCAGCGGATGTGACGAGGTTGTCTATTTTGCCGTGTTGCTCGATTACTTCGGCGATGGCAGCATCGACGGATTCTTGGGAGGAGACGTCTGCGTAGTGGGCTGTGACTTTGGGGACGCTGGGTGGTTGTTAGCTTGGGATAGTCAATTGGAAGACGGCGGCGTACTTCTCTGATCCTGGGTTCTCCTTCTTGAATTCCTCCATAAGTTGGATAGCTTGCTTCTCTGCCTCCTCCTCTGTTCCAATTAGCATATGTCCGCGATGCGAATAGCAATGACGTACTATTCAGATCAACAATGGCAACATCTGCACCACTGATAACCATAGCTTGACTCATGACAAGTCCCAAACCTCTAGCACCACCAGTAACTACACCGACCCTCCCCTCAAGAGAGAACGAAGCCAGCGTACGTCTGAAATGCATACCACCTCTACCCTGAACCGGCGCACTGGTTGGCAAGTCCTTCTCCTCTGGGTACTCTACTTGCACCGACGAATCTGTTCTGGCAAAGGAGCCCTCATGGCCTTCTTGATTTTCGGGTATCTTCTCCTCTTTCCGGAGCTGTGAGCTTGTCTGGAATGACCTCTGGGCGACGTTGGGAGTGCTGCGAGTTGCGACTGAGGGGACAGCCTTTGCAACCCGAGCTGTGTGTCGAAGTAATTGAGTACGGAACATTGTGAATAGACAAGAACGCTCAAAAACAAACGAGGAAGAAAGGGTACGAAAAGACGAAGAAAGGTGAATTGAAAGGACCAAAAGCTTCGGTGGCAATTGATTGATAACGAAGCTCTATTGGTCGGTCGGATTGGACTTTATAGAGAAGTAGAAGCTGTATTGTGAAGTGGGATGGCAACTGAGGCAGTTAAAGGTGTTGGTTGAAGAAATTTATGTATGAATCTTCGTGGAGGTTTCCTCAGCTCAGGAGACCCAAAATTTTAGCTTGACACTGAGGTCATGCCGCGTTCGCTGGCGCAGATCGCTTACTTCACGATAGTTGACACAGCTCGGAGGTTCTGGGCACAAAGACGCGCATTTCTCCCACGCTTTCTCAGCAGGCTGCAGGAAGGGGGAGCGGTGGGCATTATGCGGAGAGGAACATATGAGGATCATGCGGTTGACTTGGTGAGTGTTGCGTGCGATGCGCGATGAATTTCCTTTTCGCGATGAGAGTGAGGGCAGAAAATACTTGGTGGGCGCGTTGCATCGGATTTGGAGCGGCACTGCTCGAAACCTCGATGCGGTGCTGGTGTGCAATGTCACCTGGATCCCGAGCCGACCAAGAAATATGCGCCGTGCGGTCCGAGCAGGTTGTGAATGGTTGAGGGCCCTCGAGACGAGGATCACTTCTCACTGTGGAAATGAGTGCCTGATGAATTACTATGAGCGCCGTTTTCAGCCTGAGGCGTGAAGAGACTTCTCATGTCTCAGCCTTAATTTGTGTCTCGTGATTCAGGCATCCAGAGATGTTCACAAATATCTCAAAGCAGCTAGTGTGTTTCGGCTTCATCCTTTGAGGCTTTGAACTTCTTGGCACTCGCCACCCCTCAAGCTGAACAGGCAACGGAGCAGGTCTTCAACGACAACACGCAATACCCTTATCAACACCATCAACTTCATCAGATTACAACCACAACAATTCCGATCGGGCATTTGTCCCATTAATCCAACCAAAATGTACTTCTCGCAGGTAGCAGCTGCTGCCGCAGTCGCTCACATCGCCAACGCAATCCTCCTCCCTCCAACCATCTCATCCTCGGATAGCGACATCATCAACACCCTCCCTTTCGAAGATGCCGTCACCGCTGACGGACGAGACCTCACGATCGCTTGTCCCGGCTGCCCTGTCGCAGTTAATGACCTTCAGGGCAATGTACAATTCGCAGACGTGGAGAGCAAGTTACGACTGAACTTCTCCGTGGCTCACGGAGATCTCGACCGACTCATGCTGAACGGTCTTCAAATCTATCCCATCGACCCCCAATCTGCGTCTTTTATGACACCTTTGGTAGCAGATCAGCTCGTTGAAACCCAGGACAAGACCTGGACTCTTGCTTCAGAACCGAAGTTGGGATATTCTCTTAATGTAAAGCACCCAGTTCAAACCAAGCAGGATCAATTCGGCCTCGTCACCGTCCACCTCGAAATCGTCGAGGTTGCCGGCAAGTTCCTCGATGGCATCCCAAGTATCGACCTCAAATTGTTGGAGACTCCATCCGGAAAGGTTATGCTAGGAGAGGCCGAGATCACAGCAGCAAAGAGTGCTGCACCTACACCAAAGGAGGGCGACCAAGAATGCACAACCATGATTTGCAAGTGGAGAGCTATCCTCGCTGATAAACTGTCCAAGGTCAAGGGATGTGCTGGCAAGATGCGTCCTCACCCGACAGCTGCTGTTGAGGAGAGGCCAAAACACCACGGCCATCACGGCCGTCCTCATGGACGCCCTCATCCACATGGAGGTCACCGACCATTCCGTCATCACCGCCACAGACATTCTATTGCCCGTTTCCTCAGAAACATTGCAGTCCATGTTCTTATCCCAATCTTTATCGGCATTACTGTTGGTATTACCGCCAGTCTTGTCGGAATGGTTGTCGGTAACATCATCGTCTTCGTCTGGCGTGTTCTCTTCCGCCGCAACAGCGCCCAATACACCAGAGTCCAAACCGACGAGATCGTCGTCATCGATGAGATAGATGATGAGACAAAGGGGTTCCTCGCACACCAAGGTCCACCACCGGCTTACGTGGATGCTGCCGAGGAAGAGAAGACCGCTGAGTAAATATTGGATACGGAATAATGGCGTTGAATGGATATGGCAAGGAATGAACAATGTCGTGGGAGAGGGAATCGGAGTTCTGAGGGTAGGAAAGTGGAGCTGAATATGAAGCACAGATTGTTCTCTTTTGAATATTGTACTTGTAGCCCTCAGGGTGGTCAATGAACCAATTCATAGTGGTCTGGTTGCTCATTTTCTTTGTTTTGATTTTGGGAAGCGTAAAGCGATGAATTTCAAGTTATCCTATAGCTAGAGCAGCTTTTTTCGATTGAATCTAAAGTTCATCTACAACATGTCAGATTGCTTCAGATACTACATCGAGGAATATACTTCCCATTTTGTAATTGTTACGTGAGAATGCACCAAACGACAAGCTAGCATTTCACCATACCTACCAGCGTCCTTGCTTCTTTTCACCTCTCTTAATTCACAAAACTATCTGGACAAAAGCCAATACATATGAGAAGTACAATATGGTTCCTTTTATGCTCGTGATTGCACACATTATCCCCACAGATCGACCACCTTCTATCTTGTAGTGCCGTTGCCAAGGAGGAGCTTGATCCTTTATTAGGTATTTTTTGCGATTTCTATAATGGGTATAACCATAAACCGCGCCAGAAGCTCAGACCTCCCACTGGGGACTCGGTGGAATCACTGGTGAATCGAATGGAGAGGATTTCTCTTGTCGTGCTAGTCTTTACTCCACACATTTTAATCCTCTTTGCTAACAACACGCTCCATCGCCAATCAACTCAAGTATCAACACCTCCACGTTTGCTTTCACTCGGCACGCAGGCAATCACGGTACCGCCTTAAAACACTTCAACCCCGTTCATAGATTCTCCATTTTGGGCGATTTCTAAGCAGTGGCCCAGTGAGTGCTGGCCGTCTTGTCCGCATTGTACATTGCAGAATTATCATAAGCACCGTATGTTGGATGAAAAAGTTTCAGGTGAGGAAGGTGACATTTAAAGCGAGAAACAATTAGCAATACGGGTGTCCATAGCTGTGGCTAAAGCATATCTCGGGTCAGTATCAAATTAGAGATATGACTGGGAATCATCCCGTGGTGGCGATGTGTCAAGCAAGTTGTCGAAAGTCTCTAATGGCAAAGAGAAGACACTTTTTCACGCACTCGGATTCTAAAAATTTGACAAGTCTACAAAAGTGTATGGTGAATAAAGAACGCCATCGGAAAATTGACAAGACGAAAGAGGACTGTAATAAGGATTTGGTCTAGGAGGAATGCGGTGTATGAAAAAGTAGATATGTGTTCTCGAAGAGATATCTTGACTTCTTAAAGTGGTTTATCTACGTTTGCTACCCAATTTTCGTATTTTCTGCTCAGCATAACGGGGTTGTTCAAGCTGGTAATTTTGGCTTGTGGTATGGAATAGAGGTAATTAATGGCATGAGGAAAGTGAAAATTGAAATTTGGAGGGAGTTTCGACTTGAGTCGGAATCCTTCCTTTGGTCATACTCACAAGCAAGACTGAGAGGATCAGGCGAAGCAAGTGATGTAAGTATTAAGAATGGTGCTTAGGTCTGGATCTACCTGGAAAGGAGTCTTGGCTCTCAAAAGTAAGGACTTTCTTCTGGCAGACTTGTAAGAAAAAAGCTCTAGGTGTAATTGAGGCGGGGGAGAAAAGTTATAATAATACTTACATTCAGCATAAGAATCTTTTGTTGCGAAACGTATTATGAAGATGACTAGTGAAGCAGCTAAGTCTTCCCTCAGCCTGTCCCTTGATTCGAATTTCAAAGTTTAATAAGTTCTAATGTGTCTTTGGAGTCTACCTGTTCGGCATCGTAAAACCTCCAAGTGTTCGCTGTGAAGTTAGTACCAGAAGATTACTTAGTACATAATTTGAGTACGTGACACCGTGAATTTCAAAGTATCGCTCCATCTTCGCCGAATGATGCCATTGATACCGAGGGATAGAAAGGATTTCGCGCTTATTCTTTGGGTTTGAAGCTTTCTATATTGGCCTTGCGCGAAAGGACCCTGATTTTAGAGGTCATAAATAAGGGGTGGGGTATCCCGCTTCCATTTTATATCATTCACCAATTCAATTCCAAGTCAAATTCGCCTCACTTTATCAGGTGTCAACTTCCAAAGCCAAAGTCGGGAAATATGGATGGGATGAGGTATTCATGATCCAGGTCCTAACTACGTAGTGATCGAATATACACAGTACAGTCCAAGCTGCTCCCATAATCCTTCCTTCCACCGACTAAAAGGGTAGCCAGCAGACCGCCTGATCCTGACCAACAGGCAACACAATGGTCGACCTGATTCTAATCTGCCAGATGCCAGACCTATGCATGCCTATATGAGGGGAGTGATGAATGAACGAAAACAAGAATTACAATGAAGGGGTAGGTGCAGGTGATGTTGGGAAGGTTGCGTGTGTCGCTGATGCTGTGATGGAGTGACACTCTATGCAATGCTGATTTCTGAAATGACGAAGGAAAAGCCCGGCGAGGGTGTAGAGTCCATGAGTGAAGCTGGGGTCGAGGACGAGCAAAGCAGTAATCGGCTTAATTGCCTAACGATGGGGCCATAAATTCCAGACATATCTAGAACTGACGTCCAGCATTCGCAGGTCCGATTGCCTCTCTCAGCCCCTTCACCCTTTCAAGATGCTTCAAGATACCGGGATCTCATGAACTCGGCCTGGAGAAATTGCGGGCTTGACAGCACCTGGATGAACCCCATTGCCATGCCGATTTGGTGGAACGGTTGGCGATAGTGGAGGCGGCTCTTCCTGGGCATACTCATCGTCGTACTCATCCTCGTAATATTCCTCGCTTTGTGTACCTTGGCTTTGACTCTGGCTATGGTTCATGGGCGGGGTCTGCTGAGCTTGGTGGTGAGTAGCCTGTCGATCCTGTGTATTTGCCTTCGCCGGGGCCTTGCTTCCTTTCTTTCCCTTTCGTCCCTTCATCTTTGCCTTTTCCAAAAGTCTTCTTCTCTCTGCCTCTTGTTTTCGTACACGTCGATCCTTGATTTCATATTGTTTGATTAAAGCCTCGGGTGGCGTGCCAAAAATGCGCTCGTACTCGCAGAATTCGCAAATCCACACATCCTCCGCCGCTGGTGGATGGTGATAATTTCGAAACTCTTGCTGCTGGCGTCGCTGACGAGCTGCAATCAGATATTCCTTGCCAGTCCGACGACGATTCTTCTTGGGCAGCGCGGTTTGTGCAGGTGACTGCTTTTGATTGTTCGGGCTGTGCTGAGATGCTGCTTGCCTGGCTTGCGCACCAGGAACATTGAGGCTGGCAGGCATACTTGGGCTCGTCTGAGTAGCATGGGTGCTCATTCGAGCTGCTGCCGGGCTCTGGTGCATTGGTGCTGAAGATGTTGGTCCAGGCCATGCAGCGGTGCCAGGCACTTGTGAGTCGCAGGTAAAGGTGAATTGTGTAGAGGCAGTGCCTGATTTTTTCGCAGCTTGTTGTTGAAGTAGGCTGATATTTTCTTGGCCTCGAGCAGGTGTGATAGGGTTTTTGTCGGCATTAGCATCTGCGATGGATCGAGATATAATTCCTTGTGATTCGGCTAGAATATCAAATGATTAGCGCGATTATTATTTCGAGAGCGAATGCGAGTGAATCCCGAGGAAACTTACAAGCTAAAGGCCATTGAGGTGGCCGTTGTTTAGCTCCCCTGCCATTTCCCCAATTGGCAGAGTCCGATAGAGTTCTCAAGGGGCTCCTTCCATTACGCATGCGACCATAACGACCTCTACCTGGGCCAGAGAGCCCCTGCGACACAGCACCTGGACTATGATAAGTCACACTACTAACGTCCTCTGCCAGATCGTCAGGACCAGATATTCCCATGCCAGCTAAATCATTGGACAAATGGCCATTCAGACTCGAGTCACCAGGAGTTGGGATCTTCCTCTTCTTCTTATTGTTAGTATTTTCGAAGGAGTCATAACCATCCGCTGATGAGGCAGTTGAACCAGGTGGTTGAGGATTTGGGTTCTTCGAGTCGGGCTTCTGAACATAGCGATAGGAACGGCCAGTAGCAGTCTCCGAATGTCTCGAATAGATCCGACTTCGACATGCAGCCTCATCCTCTTCGCTGTCGAGTTCCTCTCCATTTTTCCTGGTGATATAGCCCCGCTCCATTTCCTCAGCTCTCTCCCTCTCACTTGGATGTGATGCTTCTACAACCCTATTTGTCACAACATCTTCTCGGAGGTTGTATGGGTGGTAGAATAAAGGAGTGGTAATCTTCGGGGCCGGGGGATATTTGATCGATTCAGCTACATCTGGAGAGAGTCGTTCGCGCAGTCTTCGCTTTGGTAAGGGGCGAATCGGTCGTTCTGGATATGGAGAAGAGGCATCCGGAGACATGTCTCGTGGTGATTCGGGAGAGTAACCTGTAGTCAAAGAAACACAATGTCAGTCAGTGCAAGTATAGGGAAATGAAGTATCTTCATGAATGGAATCATATATGTATTTTGTGGTAGATCTGTCTTCGATGTGGCGGAGGTGGGATCAGATGTCTGAGAAGTCGATTGCGTACCCATCACTGACGTGGACATGGAAGGAATGCCCGTCAACAAAGTCTACACCTCCTTCCAATGCCTCTAACGTAGAATGATAGAAGGATTTCGTATAAAGGCCCTGCCCTAGATAGATTCAAAGTTGCTTTTCCCAGCTCTCCCCTATCTTTTGCTAGAAATTAACACATCAGCCTGGTTCCCTGCAAATCCACGCCCCTGAATCTTCCATCTCGTCTTCCCTCTACAACATATGTTGGCAAGACGCCGGCCAGCCAAGTAGTCCAGACGTTGGGCGAAGGGTTTGTTGAAAAGACGTACACTTCTCTGATTGCTCAGCACACTCCCAGACGGGACTCGTCCACAGCCGGTAGGTCGAACGGTGCAGAGTCGAGACGGGCAAATTAAAGGATGGGATCCAAGATAGGGGTTGTCAATGGCCACGAAAGAGAGCAAAATCGGCAATTTTGAGGGTATTGATTGTGGTTGATGCAGTGTGGTTGTGCCATATGCCAGCAGTTGATTTATGGAATGCCAAGACACTAAAGTCTACGACGCCTGATGCCTGAGAAGCAGCCCTAAAGACGAGGCAGCAGGGAGAAATCTAAGAGGACGAATGACTAAGGGCCGTGAGCGGGGAGACGAAGTGTGGATTTGGCCGATTCGAAGCTGCCGCTGCTCTCGTCTGCGAACTTATTATTTCTCCCAGGACCCTTTTCTTCATCCGCCACGATCATGATCCCGCAAAGCTCGCCCGTCTCTCGTTTGCAGGTCGCGGATCAGTTGTCATCACTCTAGGCTCTCGAATTTTCTTTCTCGCTCAATTCGAAGCTCTCTTGTCTCGCAGTCCTCGAAGATTCGCCGTTGCGGCGATCGAAGCTCCTCTCGACTTGAGTCCACGCCGGGACACCTTCCTCAATTCACAAACTCTACACGCGCTCTCACTTCCATATCATATCTAAATCGAACGTTCAAATCAAAAGCAAATTTCCCAATCCACAATTCGATCGAGAATGGATGCTTCCCGTCGTTCCTCAAGGGCTGCTCGGGCGAGCCAACCTCTCCAATCGACTTCACACCACTCTTCTGCCTCTTCGAATTCGTCCAGTCGCGCAGATAGAGCTACTCGATCACATAATAAAACGGAATCACCGCGAAAATCAACGCCTTCGGGCTCCCTGTCGTCGGAGCCACCAGATGATGCAATCGCGACCCCCGCGGAAGACGCTATTCAAACACGCCGAAAGCGCGGTCGCGCCGATGAGAGAGAGAAGTCTTCAAAGGCACAGACGGTTCAACCCGAAATCACAAATGGCATAGATGAGAATGGAGAGGATGATGAGGCAGTCCGGTGCATTTGCGGGTTCGACGAATACCCAGGCCCTCCACAGCTTGGTGACGAAGACAGCAAGAACGGCATAAAGGACGGAATCGAAGAACCCATCATTTCTGTCGCGGATATAACGGAAGATGGAGCTGGCTTCTTTTTACAATGCGACGTGTGCAAGGTCTGGCAACACGGGTACTGTGTCGGGATTATGAACGAAGATATGAGCCCCGAAGAATACTTCTGCGAAGAGTGCCGGAAAGACCTCCATAAAATCTTCACGGCTCCGAATGGGTACGTTTTTCGCAATTGCTCAAGAAATCACAACCTCCTTGCTATTTCATCCGACTGTCAGCGCGACGCGAGAAGGTGGCGCAGATCGAGTCTCACAAGGCTGGCTGCTTCAGATCCATTGCGACGCCGATCCATGAACTCTCCTCGTTATAAAATTACATGTTCAAATCGCTAATATGCAGGCACGCAGTCAACGATATTCTCATTACCTTCCACTATATCAGAGCCTTTCTCGCACTACCTCTCGAGCCGCCTCCTTTTCCAAAGATGGCACTCGGTCCCCTCGAGGCAGCAAAAGCGGACGTCCCTCTTCCAGTCTTCAAAGCGCAAAGCGACGGTCTACAATGAACAGTCGTGACGCCGCTTATGACGAGGAGGAACAATTGCGACGGGCAATAGAAGCTAGTAAAGGGGAGAAGAGTGGTGAAAGTACGGACGGAGGGACTCGGCGAGGAAAGAGAGCCCGTAGCGAAAGCGAAGAGTAAGCAGTTTATACTTATGTATTGTGGATTTTCTGGAAGTTTAGAGATTGACCATTGTTTAGGAAACCTGATGGCCCCAAAAGGCAAAGAACACTCTCAGCCTCACCCTCTCCCGTACGAGAACCACAGCAAACCCCACAAGTTGATTCGGATGATGGCACCAATGGACGGCCAGGACCCGCGAAGAAAATTAGAGGCGCTGCTGCTCGAAATCACAGGGAGAAGGAATTGAGAGAAGAGAGGGAAAGAACCAGGCAAGAAGCGGCCAGTAAGAGGAAAGGCCGTGCTGAACGACGGAGGATAGATGGTACCTTTGATAAGCCTTCCACAGCGATCGTTTACTTACATGATACCGCAGACTCGGATCCTGCCGAAGAATTACCTCTTGCCACAAGGGTCACAGTGACTAAAGTCACAGAAGTGGCTGCTCAACCACTCGATCCACCAACATCGTCGCAGGCGGCGACTCCTGATACCCCACCTGCGACACTACCAACAACATCACACAGAAAAGGCGGAAGACCACCGAATGCAAGGAAAGGAAAGTTAGGAAAGAATCAATATACAAAAGATCGTGATAATCAGGAGGGAGACGACCACTCTCCACATCGTTCACAATCGAGAGATGTTCAAAGAGGCGATGACAATGGCCATGGATCAGGCAACAAAGGCTCAAATAGCGAAGGAAAACCTAGCAAATCGAAAAGCGCAGGAAGCAAAATTTCGATGGGAGATATGAGGAAAAGGGTAGCAGCAATACTCGATTATATCTCCAGAACACAACTCGAACTAGCCGGGGAATCTTTATCCCCGAGCACGACTGATGCAGCGGAAAAGACAATCCGTGGTATCGCAGACGGACTACCAATGATAAAAGTAAACGGCGAGAAGGATCACGAATCAAAGTCAGAGGAAAGCGGAGACCCCGCCAACAAGGACTTCAAAGATCTTACATGTTTAGAAATGATGGACGTCTTGACCCGGCAATTGGTTAAGTGGCAAAAGGAGTTTGCATGATCATGATATTGCGATATTCGATATTAATATTTAGAGGGCTTTTGGTACAAACCATTTTTGGGCAATGATGGAGTTTTGACTCTTGTGGTATATGATATGGATGGTTCGGTCTAGGTCTGGTCAGCCTACTTAGGTACTTGGCTCTCGGCTCGGCGGGGCGCCGGGGGAATCTGTGATATAAAGCTTATACCCACCCTATCTATAGTTAATCTATCTCATAAATGAGAGCTTGGTTTACTTGAATGGGCGTTCGAAATAATCGCTATTCCTTTCACTCATTGTCACTCGCCATGCATGGGTGCTTGCTAATTGAAGCTCATCCGCAGCATGCCTACCGCTTAATCCAAAAAGTACGATGCCGCAGATTAGACGATACGATATCACAAATCACGCAAACGAAGAGTTTTGTAGCATATCACAATCTCAAAATGTCTGAAAATCTGTGGCATACCAAAGTAATTTTTACCTAAAAGAGAATCTTTATTCTGTTGTCATCTAACACTTGAATTTTCTATAAGGAAGATTAAAAGCTTAACATGAGGTCTAATGATCGTAGTGACTGCATTCAAGGAAGTCATGTACTAGAGGTCTGATTTCTATTCTGATTTGTTAGACTTTCCAGGGCTTCGGATTTCCAGATTTCCATAGTATGTATATATCAAACGAGAAGAAAATTGAATTCAGAAATCAAAAGGTCTTGTTGCATATCGCAACCTTAAAAGTTCTGAAATACTCTGGCATATTAAAGTAAAGTTTACCTAAAGAAGGCGTCTTTTCATCTCATATTCAAGAAGTGCGTATAAATACGGGACCACCTTACTCATAAATGTCACTACTCACAAAGATAAATCTCTTAATATGTCCGCTGTATACTCCCAATGTTCTGGACGTCTTCCGATTATAAATTAATACATTAAACGAGAAAACTAACACATCCCGAAGTCAAAAGGTTTGTTGCACATCGCACTTTGATAAAGTATGAATTTCTGTGGCATATCAAAGTAAAATTTACCTGAAGCAGATTCCTTCTCGTCTCATCTCTACCTTAACTCAGAATCCCATCAAGTTCATCGAATAGTTCCTTTTAGCCGCAGCGTGTGACAAAACATCAGACGAAAGAGCTTCCGAGAGAGGATACATTCACTTTTCAATACCTCTACTTGAGTACCGGATATCGAGGATGGGTTTTCGTCTGAAATATCAAGTGGTCGGTGTCCCTCGAGGTCGTTTGCCACGAGAGTCTTGGTAAGTCTTAATTAAAAGGTGAGCTAACAACACAGGATGGGACTTTTCAAATTCTGTAGATAGATATAACTATCTGTATTCCGGGCAAGAAAAATGATGCGTGGTGGATAAGAGGAAAATGCCCTCTGGATTGCTCAAAGCAGGAAAGATGGAAGGACTACTCATTGCCGCTCGAGGGGAGTTTAAGGGCATCTTTCATTTATGATCACTCAATACTATTTCATACACCTCATCTCTTCTCCAATCTCCTCTTTTGCAACTCTCCCCCGCTCTACATCCTAAAAACACCAAATTTCGTATCCACGGGTTCATTCTTCCCACCCATCGCAGCATTCAGCCCCAGCCCAAGAACTCGTCTAGTATGGCTCGGCGGAATAACCCCATCATCCCACAACCTCGCACTACTAAAAACCGCCTCACTCTCCCTCTCAATCCTAGCTTTCAACTCCGGATCAACACTCTTCCCCACTGTCTCCATAACAGCCGCAAGTTGCTCCCCACCCATCACACCAATCTTAGCATTCGGCCACATCCACAAGAAACGCGGGGAATAAGCACGTCCACACATCCCGTAATTCCCTGCTCCGTTGGAAGCGCCTACTACGACGGTGAATTTGGGGACGTTGGCACATGCTACGGCTGTTACGAGTTTTGCTCCGTTCTTTGCGATTCCTTCTCTTTCGGCGTCTGTGCCGACCATGAAGCCGGAGATATTTTGGAGGAAGATAAGAGGGATTTGTCGTTGACAGCAGAGTTCGATGAAGTGTGCTCCTTTGAGAGAGGAAGTGCTGAATAGGATTCCATTGTTTGCTATTATTCCGACTTTGTGGCCGTATATTGATGCGAAGCCAGTTACGAGAGTACTGCCGTAGTCGCGTTTGAACTCGGAGAATTCGCTACCGTCTACTATTCTTGCGATAATTTCGTGGATGGGGAGGGGTCGGCGGAGATTGGTGGATGCTATTCCTACTAACTCTTCAGGGTCGTAGAGTGGTTCGTTGTAGGTTGTTGGTGAGGGCGTGGCTTTATGGGGCCAATTGAGATTGCTGATTGAGCGGCGGGCGAGCACTATGGCGTGGGCGTCGTCGACGGCGAGATAGTCTGTTACACCTGAGACGGAGGTGTGCATCTTCCCTCCTCCGAGGTCTTCGGCGGATACGACTTCGCCAGTTGCTGCTTTTACTAAGGGTGGTCCAGCGAGGAAGATATGGCCTTGACCGTCGACGATTATGCTTTCGTCGGACATTGCTGGGACGTAGGCTCCACCTGCTGTACATGGTCCCATGACTACGGCGATTTGGGGGATTCCCATGGAGCTCATTCGAGCTTGGTTGAAGAAGATCCTTCCGAAATGATCACGATCTGGGAAAACATCTGCTTGATGTGGTAGGTTGGCTCCACCAGAATCGACCAAATAGACACACCTGTATCAGTCAGTTACTGAGTATGCAAAAGGCATCATCAAAAGACCGTATCTGTGGGTGGGAAACAAAAAGATGATCGGCAAAACAATTGAAGTATAACCCATTTGAAAGCACTAGCTCCTGATTGAAGCAAAGAACAGCGACCAAGCGCAAACAGCGTACACGACGAACATCGTCCACTCACGGTAGGTTGTTTTCTTGGGCGATCGCCTGTGCCCTCAAATGCTTCTTAACAGTGATGGGATAGTAAGTCCCTCCCTTCACTGTCGAATCGTTTGCAACAATCATGCAAGTAACTCCCTCAATAACTCCAACGCCAGTAATAATACCCCCAGCCGGTACTTCCGCCTCGGGATATACTTCGTGACCAGCCAGTGTCGAAAGTTCCAAAAATGAAGTTCCGGGATCTATCAATGCAGTAACTCGATCTCGTGGCAGCATCTTCTTTCTAGCAACATGCTTTTCCCGTGCTTTCGGTGGTCCTCCTTGATGTATCTTCTTCGTCAATTCCTCGAGCCGCGCCATCACTTCTCCCATTTGCCGAGCATTTTCTTTGTATTCTTCTGAGGAAGGGTCGACTATTGTGGGTAGGACTGATATGGCATTGGCTTGATTGGGAGTGCAATGCGTTGCTACTCCTCGAGAGGCTATTCGCAAAGGGAGGGTGGCAGATGAGGGGTAAGCATTCGGTATTCGCCGTGACAGCCTCAGGGCTGCTCGTGAAGCTCGAAGTGTAGACATTGTGTGTTATGGTTTGAAAGTGCTGCAGCTGCAGCGCCAGAAGAAATATCTCTACATGAACTTTGAGGTTGAGAGCATGTTGACATTGAAATCAAGAAGTTACGGCCAGCTACGGCTTAAAGCAGGGGTGCTCGGCTTCCCCAGATGTGGGGTTCTGTTTCGACAGGGGTGAATCGGAGCTACCCTGGCTGCCCTTAAACCGCATGCAAGCCCTCGGTCTTCTTTTTAAACACAGCCATGTAAGCCAAACCGCCGACATCCTGTAAGATTTTCAACAATGGCGGCAGCACGATGTTTACGGTCACTGGCGACGCGCCCAAGTTTACCACTTCGAATTGCTCCTCGAGCCTCTATATCGGTTTCGCAACGCAGGAATGCCTCTTCGAAACATCCAAAGGGATTCGAACCACCGTCACAAGATGATCTCGCCGAGCTTCGCGAGCGAGTACAGGAATTTACGAGACGAGAAATAACAGAGGAAGTCGCTGCAAAGACAGACAAATCCAATGCATTTCCGAACGAAATGTGGCAGAAAATGGGAGACGCGGGGTTCTTAGGGATGACAGTCGATGAAGATGTTGGAGGCATGGCCATGGGATATCAAGCACACTGTGTGGTCATGGAAGAGATATCAAGAGCATCTGGGTCGATTGGATTGAGCTACGCGGCACATTCGCAACTTTGCGTCAACCAACTCCAATTGAACGGCAATCCCGAGCAGAAGAAGAAGTTCTTGCCAGGCCTAATTGCTGGAACAAAGATTGGAGCTTTGGCAATGTCTGAAAGCGGTGCAGGAAGTGATGTTGTCAGTATGAGACTTACGGCGAAAGCTGTGGATGGTGGCTACGTACTCAACGGTTCCAAGATGTGGATTACAAACGGACCAGATGCGGATGTTATCGTGGTCTATGCGAAAACGGAGCCAGAGAAAGGTTCAAAAGGAATTACAGCATTCTTGGTTGAAAAGGAATTTGAAGGATTTAGCTGCGCTCGGAAGCTCGATAAAATGGGAATGAGAGGCAGCAACACCGGAGAATTGGTTTTCGATGGAGTTTTCGTCCCCAAAGAGAATGTTCTTGGCGAGATAAACCGAGGAGTCAAAGTCTTGATGGAAGGTCTTGATCTTGAGCGTCTTGTACTGAGTGCTGGACCGCTCGGGATTATGCAAGCTTCTTTGGATGTTGCTCTCCCATTTACGCACCAGCGCAAGCAATTTGGCATTCCAATTGCACATAATCAGCTTGTCCAAGGCAAGCTGGCAGATATGTACACGAAGTTACAGGCTTCGAGAGCCTATACGTACGATACTGCACGGAAAGTAGACGAAATTGGGCAAATCCGTACACAAGATTGTGCTGGAGCTATCCTTTATGCTGCCGAAAGAGCAACAGAATGCACGCTTGATTGTATTCAGTTACTTGGGGGGATGGGGTATGTTGAGGAGATGCCTGCCTCACGACTATTGCGAGAGTAAGTGGTCCTTTTCTTCAAAACGATTACAACTAACTTTTGGTAGTGCAAAATTATATGAAATTGGAGCTGGCACGAGTGAGATTAGGAGAATGGTGTTAGGAAGAGTATGTTATCCCCTCTCCCATAGCGAATTATACATCCTCGAAATAAAAATGCTAACATCTATCAGGCGTTCAACAAGGAATATGCGAGCTTTGCTCAGTGAATGCAAGCATAATTTGTGTGGGTACACGAAGGGAAGGGGAGTGAGTGAGGTATGAAGATGCTGAGTCTCTGGGACTGTGCTATTCTCGGCCCGTGCCTAGGAACCCGTCCCGAGCCTAAAGAAACATCCCTTCAATGAGAATTGTTGGGGATAAACCCAATGATCGTTATCATATCACTTGACACCCCGAGGAAACATTGAGGCTCATAGGGCAGAACACTTAGAGACTCCCTAAATACAACATGAACTCTTTGTCCCAGAAACTAACTATACTGAACTCTTTTGTGCTATGTCTTTGACACTATTTCATCGTAGATTTCATAGTCCTGGCCAAATTTACTTCCCACCGTAGACCAAGCCACTTCGATTTCTCAGGTTCTCAGGTTGTAGCCACCGGACGACTTCTTCTAAGACAGGCCTCACAGGACTGTAAAATTTTCAAGTAGCAAAACTCTTCAACGAGCTCCTTCATTTGTACTAGACGTCCCCACCTGACCAGAGGTTTCGTCTCGTATCCGGCCGGCTTTAAGTTAGCCGACTAGCCGGCTCCCGAAGCGGGGAAGGAGAAACCCCAGATTCTTGACCCGCACGGTTAGCATCGGTCCCAAGCACCAAAACCGACTTCAATGTCAACACTCCCTTCCTTGAATATCACTCACAAAATGCAGCAATTGAACTTCCAGTTCTCGTAGACTTATGCCATCCAAATGATACCAGCTTCGAGATCGCGGGCACTCGCCCGTGCCATATGTGTTGCTCACAGCAGACACCTCTCCACGACTCCCAACCCCTCCTCAATCGCAACACCCATCGCCTCAGTCCTAATCGCCAATCGTGGAGAAATAGCACTACGAGTAGGACGCACAGCATCAGACCTAGGAGTCCGCTGCACAACAATCTACACCGACCCGGACGCCACCTCCCAACACGCCCTCTCCTCCCCCTTCTCCGTCAACCTCGGCGCAACAAACGCATACCTCGACGGCGAACGGATCATCCGCGTCGCCAAAGAACAAGGCTGCGATGCTTTACATCCAGGCTATGGATTCCTAAGTGAGAATTCGGCGTTTGCGAGGAGATGTGTGGAGGAGGGGTTGGTGTTTATTGGGCCGCCGTGGAAGGCGATTGAGAGTATGGGGAATAAGAGTAGGAGTAAGGAGATTATGATTCAGGCGGGGGTGCCATGTATCCCGGGGTATCATGGGGGAAATCAGGATCCGGAATATCTTCTGGGGGAGGCAAGGAAGATTGGCTTTCCGGTTATGGTGAAGGCCGTGAAGGGTGGTGGGGGGAAGGGAATGCGGATTGCTATGACGGAAGGAGAATTCCTGGATAAGCTGGAGAGTGCAAAGAGTGAGGGTAGAAATTCATTTGGAGATGATGAGATGTTGGTTGAGAAGTATATTGCCACGCCGAGACATATTGAGGTCCAGGTTTTTGCGGACAAGTTTGGGGGTGTGGTTGCGCTGGGAGAGCGGGATTGCAGTTTGCAGAGAAGGCATCAGAAGATTCTGGAGGAGGCTCCAGCGCCAAATCTAGCAGAGGATATCAGACAAGATTTATGGGAGAAGGCGAGAGCAGCTGCATTGGCAGTTGGCTATGAGGGTGCTGGTACTGTTGAGTGTGAGCAGAAAATCGCTAACAGAATGCGACGTTACTTTACTAACATGTTTTATAGTCATCTTCGACAACGACACTAACGAGTTCTTCTTCATGGAAATGAACACCAGGCTCCAGGTCGAGCATCCAGTAACCGAAGCCATCACAGGCGAGGATCTCGTCTCCTGGCAATTCAAAGTTGCTTCGGGCGAGCCACTTCCCTTAGATCAAGCCGCCATAACGAAGCGAATAGCAGAACGCGGATGGGCTATAGAAGCTCGTATCTATGCCGAGAACCCAAACCAGAATTTTATGCCTGATTCTGGGAAACTGATACATCTGCGAACTCCGAAAATATCGGACAGTGTTCGTATTGATGCTGGCTTCATTCAAGGCGATACTGTCTCGTCAAATTATGACGGAATGATCGCAAAATTAATCGTTAGCGGTCCCACACGAGAAGTAGCGATCAGAAAACTATATGCTGCACTTCAAGAGTATGAAGTCGTTGGTCTGAGCACCAATATCGAGTTTCTGAAGAGGATTTGCAAAAGCGAAGACTTCATAAAAGGAGATGTTGAGACTGGCTACATCCAAAAACACAATGATGAGCTCTTCATTCCCGAAACTATCGAGCCTGAAACTTTTGCCCAAGCAGCACTTAGCGTGTTGGCCAAAGAGCAGGCCAGCAAACGGGCAAACTTCCCAACAGGTCCTCATGGGCAATCTACTGGCTTCGCAGCAAGCAACGAGCGGCAATTCACATTCCTTACTTCAGCATCGGAGCCAGAAAAATTCCACGTAACACTCAACCAAACCTCTCCCAATATGTATAGCATCTCAGTCGAAGGACCCTCGATCTCTGAAACATACAACAACATCCTCTGCCAACCCAGCAGCTCCTCCCCAAACTCAATCTCAACATTCTTTCCCAGCACCAGAATCGAAAGCACAGTAATCGCCAACGAGGACAAACTCACAATCTTCCAACGTGGAAAGAAAACTGAGCTTACACTTGCAACGCCGAGTTGGTACGAGAAAGCATTGGGGTTGAAGGATGTGACAAATAGTGTGCTGGCGCCTATGCCTTGTAAAGTGTTGAGGAATGAGGTGAAGGAGGGAGATGAGGTGGAGAAGGATCAGGCTTTGGTTGTGTAAGTTGTGCTCTATTTGGGCGACTTGATGTTATATGCTAATTTGGCTTGTAGAATTGAGAGCATGAAAATGGAGACGGTTATTAGGTCGCCGCATAAGGGCGTGGTGGCTAAGCTGGTGCATAAGGAAGGAGTAAGTTTGAAATCCATGACTAAGGTTTTGACGAGATTGCTAACAGGAAACAGGATATTTGCAAAGCTGGGACTGTACTTGTACTCTTCGAAGAGGTATACTAAAGAGCTCAAATACTTTTATGATTTCATGCTAATGATACGCAGAATGATGCACCAGATGCTTAAGTGACGCCTTCTCATTGATAGCATAGATGAGATATTTGAGAAGGAGTGGTGGGCTATCATAGAACGATGCTCACGCTGTCATGAAGGAAGCCTAGGACTGTCATAAGAAAGATTAAGCATAGGTCTAGCAACGTCGACAACTATTATGAATTGTTATAACTTTTCAAATCAGCTTCTATGTGGAAGGCTCTTCATTTTCTATATCTATGATGCTGAAAATTCCTCAATTCGCTGTGACAACTTTTGAATATTCACGAAAATAAGGTACTCGCTCATCTCTCTAACAAGCAGGTAAAACGGACAGAATATTCCTGCAAAACAAGTGTTCTATGCCTTTGGGACGGCTTCAGAGAAGTACAAATAACTAGTGCTCTCATTCTACGAGAATGGTACATGCGAATTGTCGACCAGAACCCCGTGTCGATGCTGTGCACTACCCCATGTGTCAGAACAGATACTTAGTACAGCGGCTGGCTTTATCAATTGCAAACCAATAACTCCTCCAATTAAGGTTTCGATGAGCTACCGCCTCTTTCTCTTGGGGGGTTTTCAATTCCACCTTCTGATGCTGTCGGAAAAGATGTCTGCTGTTGATAGTGCCCAAGTGACTTGCTGATGTTAGAGTTACGGTGAATCAATCAAATATAATCTTCAACTATATCCGTGGTCCAGATTCACCTCTAAGTCCTCTATCACAAAAACCAACCCTTCATCGTCATCTTTTTCCACTTTGACATTTCTTGACGAAGTCTTCTTTGCCCCAAAATCAGGGACGAGCTCCAGGGCATCATGCGTTTTCTTATCCACGATCTGTCCTCTGTCCACTTTTTATACCTTATTGCTTGTTAGTACTAAGCTCCGAATTCAGCTTCTGATTTACCCAAAACTTGCTTGAAATAAGTTCTATATGCTGCTGCTGGCCGTAATTCTATCCAGCTTTGTCTCTATACAGGATGTCTATACATAGAATACCCCATACCATATAAAGCACGTTAAACCAAACTGGAGCAGTCGGAACAGTGGGCTGGAATTAGAGCGCTGTGGGTATTAGAGCTTCAACAGGTGAATAAGCGAGTCTAGAGATGCAAGCTATGGATTCTACTTCTCAATCCGAATTTCAGCGAACTCACATGTCAATTTAGATAATAAACTGTCGTTGTCAATTTAAAGTTCTGTCAATCCAATCAAATAGGGGTGTTGCTGTCAAAAGTATCGGGATGCGCTCGGACAAATCTTTTCGTGTATAATAAAATAGTTGTCAAATCGCTGTGAGTTACTAAGTTCTTGCCTCCCGACTCGTAAGGGTTTTCTTTCTCGGCGATTTCGGTGTGTCAGTCTACCACAGAAACATCCCATGGGTACTTCTCTTGTCTCTTGAAACAGCTCTTGAGGAAGGGGCGCGAAATGGTGGCTTCAGGGTCAATTTTATTATAGAACACATGAACCCAAACAATATCTAACCTCTCTCCAAATATCATTACCAGTAATTAGTGAAACACCTGTAATCTCAAAGTCCTTCACCCCCTCATCTTCAAAAAGTCCCATAGAATCTCGTCAGTTGTGCTATTCGAGTATGACATCTATATATAACATTGTAAACCAAAATGATATCTTCAAGAGAAATTCAGATTCGATTAGAGACTACCCAGCAATGGATGGCAATCATCGTGAAGAATGGATTTTGACACGATTATGGTGCGAGAAAAGGTGAGGTCTGATTCCTCTGGCTTCTATGGAATTTTGGGATATTGGCTGGGAAATTTGCTTTTGGGAGAGTACGTTGTTGCTGTTGAGTGTAGAACTCATTCGAATTTGAGCTTGCTGCTATTGAGTTGTCTTTCAGCTAAGTCCTGTCAGGCTAAGTATTAAACGTTCTCTTGTTCGTAAATTGTACGATGGGCTTGAAGGCACTGTGTGCTTTGATGACTGGCCATGAGGACGAATAACCTGCCAAAGCCCAAGGTCTAATCCATTCGTTCTTGATCATCAAGGACTGCAGAAGCCTTTCAAGAACTAAATTACAAAATGACTTGCAAATAGTTTATTTAATGACTCACTTCTACTTCCTAAACTAATCAAGCTTTGCGATACTGAGGAAATGCGTTCCATCTTGTGGACTGCAGCAGCTAAGAGAAAGACAGAGATTCCCCGCTGTATTGCGGTACAAAAACCAAGCCATCGAAAAGGTGCGACCTCTTTCCACAAAATACCCATAAATGCTGCTATCATAGTTGATGTTCTGTTGATTCTCAGGCATTACCAAATTTTAAACATTGGCATTCGGATAAATTTAAAAGCAGAATGTTCAATCATGCACCAGATACGCTCACAACTTCACTTTCCCTTCTCTTCTCCGTCACGGTCAATTTCTAATTCCCAACCCCTAATCTCACCAGGTTGCTTGACGGACTTGCCTTGCTCTGCTTCGGGCCAAGTATTTGCTTTCTCAGTCCCCCTTGTAGAGTGCTCTTGTCTATGAGATAAATTAGGTGGGAGGCAATATATTCAAGGACCATCTCGGTGGAGAAGCTGGATTCTGAGCTGGAAGACTGACTCGGACATTCTAAGTTGAAAATAGTGAGATACGTTTTGCTGTATTTACGAATTTTCTCCTTCCTCAATGCTATGGGTAGACATTTTCCAAATGTAAGAATAATATTTTAGCACCGTGATTAAAAGAACTTGAACCAGCTTAGCCACCACATTTGTCACCACACGGTGGAGCTCAGGAGCACCAGGAAGCCCAAGCATTTCCTACTCCCCATATTCAATATCCTCGATGAAGATTGAATTAGACCACATTGATGCTCCAACTATGGAAGGCTCCTTATATCCCATTTCTAGTGTGTTTATGTGCCATAGACAATCATCCCATGAATCTTTGAGAGTTTCCTCCTCTCCAATTTGTTATGGTACACATCAAATGTAGCAAGAGGGAGGACCATAAAAGAGTAAATAATTTTGTAGGTTCACCTACGACCTTTGTCTAGTGCCATGTCCTCTCAAGCCTCAAGCTTAAGTCCAATCATTCCTTTGTTTCCATAATCCATATTCCATAATTCTGTTGCCAAATCTGCATATCCTCATATCTCCATAATTGCCCACATGGCTTTGGTAACTTTACAATTTTTGCCCATCCCTCCCAATCTCAACAACCTGATCAATGCCCTCATATTCCGGTAACTCTAGATCATACTTCTTCGCAATGTCCGGACTCAAAAATCTGTCATCTATTAGCCATCATCGTCCGATACTCCCCAACTGTATATTAATCAAACAAAGGCAAAACACAAAACCACTCACCGACCACCCAAAAAATGCCGTCCCGTGAACCACTTAACCAACGGCTTCGGCGCCGTCAAACTAACAAGTACCTCCGGATTAAACTTCGCGCCCGGTCCTTCCTTTGGTGGGCCAGACTCAATATCCCAAGAAGAAGGTGCATCTACAGATGTCACGGGAATGGATGTTTGTTCGAGGAGAGTGATGACGGAGGGGAAGGGGTCGCGGATTGGTGGTTGGAAGGAGAAGCCGAAGATGGCGTCGACGATGTGGTCGGTTTCTTTTAGGGCGCTGGGGAAGTCGTCTGTGAAGGGGATGTTGAGGTTGCGGAGTTGTGTTGTTAGTCGCTATTTCTTGTCAGAACACCTTTCCCTTTATACCCTCTCATTTCAAGAATAAAATTGATAAACTCACCTGATAAAGATCATTCTTGCTCTGCTTCGGATAGTAAATCGTGGGTTTATAACCGTAATGCCATAAATGCCTCGCGGCAACAAGTCCATCACCGCCTATTTTCATCAACACTCACTCTCGTCCCTTCTCCATTATTGAATAGGAAACTGACCATTATTTCCCGGCCCACAAGCCACAAGAATCCGCCTTCCTCGACTGGGTGGATGGACTCGATAGACTTCACAGCATCAGCGCCATTCATTTCTTATTCCATTTCTCAAAGATAGAAGATCAAAGGGGGGACTGAGGAGGGAATAATGTACCAGCTTGCGAAACACTCAAACCAGCAAGTTCCATCAGTTGATCAATGGAAAATGCTCCGACTGATGACATGAGATCTTTGTCTAGTGCCAGGGCATTTTTGGCGGAGAGGGTCTATGAGAATTGGATAATAAGAGCGGGAAATGATGATATATGGGATTAGGAATCTCACTTTCAATGCTCCTGCCATTGCGTTATGGGGTTTATGTTGTTGATCACTTGTTCTGGGGTCTGGTCCTAGCTTGATGGTCGGAGGAAGATGCAGAGAAATTAATAAAAAGTTGCAAAGAAAAGTCAATATGGGATGAAATACAATATATTTCTCATAAGATTCGATTTTGAATGAATTTAATCCAAAACTTCATCTGATCCCCACATATGAAAGAAGGTTGACGTCGAGATCACCTCACTCCACTCACATCCATGCCAAGCATTTCCGCTCCGTTCCGCCCATCATCAACTCCAAAAATTATCGCGACTCAAGTCCAGCACTACTTCTCACGTCCTCCCAGTCCAACAACCACAAACACAATGGTCGTCAAAATCCGCCTCGCGCGCTTCGGCCGCAGAAAAGCACCTTTCTACAATATCGTAGTTGCGCAAGCTCGGTACCTACCCTCCTCTTTCTCCCCCAATCTCCCTCTCCTCATACCACCCATCCACCCTCCCTTCCATACCACAATCCCTTCACTCTCCCTATTCCTAGTCTCAATCCAAAAGCTAACGCAGGAGAAAAACAGGACAGCACGCAACAGCAAGCCCATCGAAGTCCTCGGAACCTACGATCCTATCCCCAAAGCCCCTACGGACGGCGAAGGCAAGCCATTCAAGGATATTAAGTTGGATACTGCGAGAGCGAAGTATTGGTTGGGGTGGGCGCGCAGCCGAGTGATCCGGCTTGGAGGTTGTTGAGTATGGTGAGTTTGTGTTTCATTGGTTTTGGCGTGAGGGAAGGGAGTGGTGGGAGGATGGATGGAGAAGGGGGTGATGGAAGGAAGAGGAGAGAGTAGATATGCGGTGGAGCGAGAAGCTGAATGGGTTGAGAAGGATTGGGCTAATGAGGAGTTAATTGTAGGCTGGTTTATTACTCCCGAAATATCGACCAGGAGAAACTACGAATCAAGTTACTGCGCAACCACTGAAAGGAAGCAAATTGATATGATGATCGTCGAGGAGGCATGACGGCGAGAGTCTACTAGGCTGGAGAAGAAATATCTGAATACCAGAAGACGAATTGAGGGAGAGAAGCTGTGCTGAAAGGACAGCAACTCAGCAAACGAAACATTGCATGAGAGGCGTTTTGAGATCATTACTGCCCAGAACTGTACGGCGTCACGGAAGGAAGTGTCGATGTACAAAAGAAGTATTTATACGGTGTATTCAAAGCCATGTATATTATATAAATCTGGTCACCACTGCTACCCGCAGTTTCTATAATCATTGATCGTAAATGCCCACCCATGTATGCCAAAACGCCTAATGCCTTGCTATTCCATGCTCTAAGCAACCTATATTAGAATCAATTTTTAGTGTCCCTGCTCTGAAAAGAAAAGATTTGTGCTAAGACACAAAATCATGACGAAAAGACCGTAACAGGCTAAACCTAGTGATGCTTTTCGAAGAAGTGTTCTGCGCCATGTTGATCGTGAGGCTCCTTCCCCGAAAACCTCTTCATCCTCGTCGCCGCTCTCGGCTTCGTCGTCTTCTTTCGTAAGTCTTTGATGGTGGATAGACTCAGGCGCTGATATCTTGTGGTAGAAGAGTCCAGGGAGAATAAAGCTGATGCTTGTGCTTCCCGTACTTCCAACGTAGGCAAGAACTTTGTCAAGTGATGACACTGTAAGTGCTGCTGTATAGCTGAGAATTATTATCCCAGTTGTGATGATAGCGAATCGAAGGTCACTAATAGTGTCGTTTCTGGAAGATGGCTGAGCTGGAGCACCTCCTAATAATGGAGCAGATCTTGCTGGTGAGCCATTAGGTGAAGTCTTCGCACTCTTCAGACCGTTTGGCCGCCACTTCAAAACCGCGTCTACTGATGCTCTACAAGGATGTACTTGTAGTGGATATGAAAACATGACGAGCACAACGATCGCTGCCTTAGCAATTGTGGAAGCTGTTGAAGGAACGTCTGTACTTTCGTCAGCAAATGGATCACAGATCAGAGATAGCGAGGCTTACACATTCCAACAATATTCCCGAGCACGCTGTCGCCAAATGATAGATAACCAGTTATGCCGACCAATACATAGATGGACGCAGCTGATCCTATGCTAGCAGCAACGACACTGGTTGTACTAGAACAATGTCAGTTGAACAGAAACAAATCCATGTAGCACAACTCACTTTCTATGAGAATTGTCTTTGATTTCGTTTAGAATTGAAAACATCTGAGAAGGTTAGCGAAAGATACTCAGGATTGGAGGTTCAACCCTACATTCTGATGGCATGTATATGCGAAAACAATCACAGGAAAGCTTTGTAATGTGGGAATAATGCCAGCCCATTGGATCACTCTTATCGGTCCTCGGTCGGCCATTGTGTCACCTCTCAGGAAGTGATAGACCACAAGTATGACCAAATAGCCAATGGAAATCAAGGCGATAATACTCGTGTACTTCAACGAATCCAACCTTCTCAGAAATGACAAGGGGATCACCACGAGCCTGGTATGAAGGTTAGCAGATAACACAATATTCAGATAAGGAGACCAACATGAATACGGTTATCCAGAAATGTTTATCCACAAGGAATGGAATCGAATCAGCAGCCTCATTGAATCCTCTTACAACGCCCGGCATCAGATCCCCGATGATGATCAAATAGCTTACTCCGACGCCAAAACATTTTATCGCAATAGCAGCATCGAAGACGACTGCCGCATTTGGATAGGTAAGTTGGGAGAGGGCAAAGAATGATGATGTCCCTCTTTCCAGATACCGCGCACACTGAGTCTGTAGATATAACCCGAATGCTGCCATGCAACCCGACCATATTATCACAATCGTTCCAAGTAATATTCCCATGTGGGATAATGCTAACGGGATCGCGAGAGTTCCAGCGCCGATAACTATGATGTGTAAGAATTTATTGCAGAATAGAAATAGTGGAACAATTTGTGGTCGAATCAAGAAAAATATATCCAGCTTTGGACATAACTACACCACCTCATATCTTCATTACGAGGAATGAATTTATTGCAGTGGAAAGTGGGTTTGGAGAACCTCCGGTATATAGAACGAAGGAGTGCCATAGTTTTCGAGTGCTAGAGGTGAAAATTGGTACCACAACCTTTTGGGTGACCAATCTCTATAATCTCCACACATGAAATATTGTCCAACATGCCGTTATGAATTGTGAAATCTTGCCGAAGATTGTCCACTAGGACTTCCAATCGATTCTACCACAATATCCAGGTTGCGCTATTACAGAGTATGCGTGCGGCCTTTGGGGAAATCGATGGTCTTATATCGCAAGAAAACCGAAAGCAGTCTGCTGAATAGTTTATGAAAAGGACGTACTGGTATTAACCAGATTAACATTGCTGCTAATCCACGACGCCTGGCCTGCGAAGTTCGCATCCTTCATCGCCCGGCTCGATCGTCGTCTGCGTCTCTATATCAGCACATTCCCGAATCCCATCTTTGAATTACCTACCTCCTCCCCCGACTTGTATCCGATGAACCACCACTGGCACCCCCCATGGCATTGTACGAGACCATTTCTTCCTCTCCCTCTTCCGAATTCGATTCGCAGTCTTCGCAATAATCCGCCGTTGTGTTGGATAATCGTTTTGTACTCAAGGCCAAGCCAGAAACGTTTCCTCTCGATGGGGCGCAGATATCCGCCACCTCATGGTATGCGCAACGATGTCCCTTACGATCTGCGACTCGAGTCCCAATGTCACAAATCGTCTCCAGCCGGAACCAACAACTGTCTGCACTTCGAAATGGTGTGAATGTGGGAAGATTGTGATTGCCAAAGATAGGAGCCAGGCACGTAATATTTAGGTCACGTTCACTTGGCCAGGATGTTGCGCGCTAATTACTCCATCCAGCCATCCGGGTGCCAAGACCTTCTCCAGATTGATTGCCGCTGCTGCTGTTCGTCGCGTTCTTTTCGGCTCGTGTGTTTTGTTTGTTCCTGTGTGCTGTTGCGTCATTTCCCCTTGAACGGCGAGATTGAAGCAAAGGGGCAACGGGGAGGATGGACAACACGTTTGATAAGACGGCGCTGGAGACGATTGACTTGCTTGAGGCAAGACTGAAGAGGATAGAATATGCGGTGTGCGGGCACGTTGAGACTGCTGCGGTAGAGGGACAGAAGAATTCAGCTATTAAGAGGCTGGCCTCGTTGGAGCATTCGCTGCACCAGCTTGCGTCTAGATCTAGGGTTGTGCAGGATCTGTTGAAGCTTCGTGGGTTACTTGAAGTTGATCAAAGACTTCAATTGCTAATGGGGTGTAGATTCTGGATTCCCTGATCTATTCCAGCAGATTTCACCCGACGAGATTCCTACCACACTCGATACGGAAAGCATTCTAGCAATAGTTCTTGCGTCCGCAAGTTCATATCCTTCTACAGCGAGCCGCCTGACCTCAATCAATGATACACCAATCCCTCCTACCCAACTTTCTGCTCAACTCATCGAATTACAACCTCGAATTGCGAAGATTGGGGCTCTGCAAGTTGCGCAAAATGCAGAAGTCGCGGTACTAAGGGAACGAAGTGCTGCTCTTATTCAGAGATGGTATACTATTGATATTCTGGGCGCTGGAGACAGCTGGGCGGAATTAGAAGGAAGAGTGGGCCAGGTTGAGCAGAGAGTTCGAAGAGCCGCACTGGCCAAACGGCTTGACGATGATATGATCTGAGATGCCCATCCAGACTATCTGCATAGAAAAGTCCGGATTAGTCAACGCCATGTTCACATTGGTCATGGACAAATTCCCGCAAGAAATGCCACAACCGTTATCCATCTTCCAGAACCCTCAACTACCGGAAACAAGGGCCAAAAGAGTCGGAACAGATCTGATACAGCTCATGATATCATGCCACATGGAAGACTAAAATAATCCGAGACTTGGCGTGGGGAAAGCTTTGGGCAATGATGATGGATGGAGGATCGGGTTTAGGAGTCGATCAGGAGGCATGATCAAAGCGTGCGTGATCACCGTGTCACCACAGAATGGGAACAGACTTTCTTTCCGATGGGGAAAGAACGTGGCAAAGAAAGTCTAAAGTGGAATGGATGAGACAAGCTTTGATGACAGTTCGGGAAGTCAGCTTTAATGCGTAAAATATTTGAAAGTTCGTCGGTCTTCCCCGTCGCCTTGAGTCGATGTCACTGTATGGCTAAGACCATATACCGCAAAAGTGCTAAGACCTATTGTTTGTTACATCCATCACAAACTTTTGAATAACTCGTGTCAGACCTATCTTCTTCAGTGAGAAGTTAACAGATGTCTGTGTTTTCTATCTTTTCACACGTCTTTCATATTACACTGGCGGAGAAGCGAATATGAGCTACACCACAACAACAAAGTTCGGATCGTGAAAGGCTTAATACTCCTATATATTCAACTGTGCTAGATACATCAGACATAGATATGGCAAAGACATGACGCACGGTTACGCGATGGGAGCTTGTCATATAATTCCACATGCTGTAACAGTTTGCTTTGCTGCTAGTCCGCGAGCTACCTCATTTAGCACAATCGTATTTTCCTCTTCATATCACACAGTGCTCCACTACTGCTCCTTACGTGAATACAATATCTTGCTGTCCAATTAGAATTACTGTCATTTTCCTTCCCTGTTGTCGTCTGAAAGTATTTCATTCGCTTCTACTCAAGACTACGCCACACATATATCCGCGCACACAATTACGCAACCCGCTCACCTTTGCAGCAAACACCCGGTCAACATCTTCCACTTGCTGGGTTAGCAAGGAAGCAAACCTACCACATCATGACTCGGGAAGTTTTCCATCGTATCTTTTACTTCTTCCTTACAAGCTTGACAGGTGTTTTTGTATCAAAGTTGCACTCTCTTCAGACGCTTTTGATAATTTTAAATATCACAGCTAGCTAAATCGAAGATTTAAAGTGAGAGTCGGGGTTGAATAGCTAGAAGCTGCTGAGAATTTCTTCTTCTCTTCTATAAAGTGCACGATTCAGAGTTCCCGATCCAGCATGTCTAAACTCAAATATCACATAGATGTAACGAGTTTCCGAGACTTCTACTATCCTTCTTGCTGCTGTTGTATCAACATTTGAGGTGAATCCTAAAAGGAGTTGCGCTTCCGGATCATACCCTTTTGATCCCTATACTTATCATTGCAACTCAAGCAAGTTATTGGCCTTGACCGTCTTTTCTCTAATGTCTACGATTCAACAAAAGGTTCAAGTAAATTCAAGCTTCTGCCCAAGAAGGAAACTCAAACTCACAATCAAATTGATACAAACTTTCTTAAGCAAAACCGACTGCAACCGAGCTCGGCTCTTACTTCATGGCCAATTGAAAATAACTCATGATCAACCCAACTTTAGCCTTTTGGTCGTCGTCACTCTTCATGTCATTATCTTGATCTCCTCCAGGGATGCCGTCGCCACTTCCCCGGACTGCACAGCCACTGTGGCGGTGTCTCTCCTGAAAAGTGGAGGACGTTTCAGCCAATAACTTTTGACATCACGGTTGATGCCAGGTTTTTGCTGGAGATGGATAGGAACAATTAACCCCGCAGACTCTGGTGGTACATGTAGATTAAAAAGGTCCGGTTGACGAACACGTCTCTACTCAGTCGATCACTTTCTGGTCAGGACTTTAAAAAAGCTGAAAATACCCATCAGTGTTCGCAGGAAGTATTTCGAGTCGTCTGACGCAGAGAAATGCCTTACGGACCAAAATAGCATCTTCAAATTCCAGTTAGCTTTCTAGTGAGGTCTCTCCTCCAACAGACGGCGGTTTGAAGAAACGCCAAAGAACGGGAGCCGGAGGACGAGCACTGATCTCTGTCTTGCTTTTTACCCGCCAGGGACCGAATTGACGATTTGGGGTTTGGAGCCAAGTCCTAAAACATTCTCCCACCGCCAATCGCACTGGGCGGTACAACGAGGAGACTCCACGGCAATTTTCATCTGGTCGACGCATCTCAAGAATTCACGGCTCCTGGGCATTCGAACCTTCACCTTTTCCCACACAGACGCGAGTGGAGACAAGAGGAAATCAGCCAGTCTTCGCGCGATTGCTAGGGAGGACCGTGTTCAATATTAATCAAAATCGATTACGGGTGCAGGCTGAGCAGTTTTCCACAAATTCCACTTTGCATCCTTGAAACGCGTCCTGTGTTGAGAAATCGATCAGGGGCGCGCAGGAAGAGGCCAGCCGAGAATCAGCGAACCAGGAGGCTTCAGGGAGGGGCCAAGCCGAAGCGTTTATTGGCCGAAACCACTTCCAAGCAAGATTCACTGAAGTGCGCACTCCGCACTGCCGCGTGCCGCGCAACTTGGCCTGTGCCAGTGGGTAGTCCCGCGGATTCAGACATCGAGAACGCCGGGCTCAGGGCGCGCAACCACTGGAGGCCGCTGAGAAGCTCATCAAAGTCAACTCTAGTTCACCATCGAGAGCCGTCCAGGCACAAACGCGCCGATCGAGGAGGACTCGAACTCCTGTCAGTTGCTCCAATTGATTCGACTTGGACGTCTGAATTGTTACGCGTGCGTCTGCAGCGCCGCACTGCCTGGATCTTTGACCTGTGAATTCTCCTGTGCACCGCAGAACGTCTCCCTGATCGCCTATCACATTCACACCACGCCGCCGCGCAGTGCGAGAGCAAGCACAACGAGCACAGCAGAACCACTGGTGATTCAGCGGCAAAAAGCTCCACAACAGCCTTGACAGCAAACATCCAAGAGCCCAAGGATGCACTTGCTAGCATCTGGCGTGTCCAAGAAATCGCCCAAGCATCGCAGCGCAACATCGCCTTCTCCCTCCCCGGCACGTTCTCTAGGCATAAAACCGCATTTTCCAGCATTGCTGCTCAACTTCGGTCCAGGCGCCACCACCCCGATCTAGGTCCTGAAGCGATTGCCCCAGTCTTTCGCCCTGTCTGCTGCAGCGTTGGTCCACTCTAGCACTTCAATCTGGGTGTGCTTCTTTCGCGCTCTCCCTCCCCTTCCTCACCTCATCTTCAACGAGTGCATTATTTCGAGCTCCTCGCCCTCGTCGACCCTCCAAATTCCCTCTTCCCCCATCTTCCTCAAACACCCGACTCGACTTCGTCTCCAGTCTCACACTCCCTTGATTCCCACGAACCCCCCACAGTCGCCGCTCCTTCGACCCAATTTTCTATTCTCCCCCCCGTTGACTTTTCCCAGCCGCCTCTTTTCGCAGCGTCAGGCCGGAATCCCCTCACGACGTGGACACAAACACATCGGACGACAAGGAATCTGGTGTAATAATATCAGCCTTACGATTCACGATTTTCCACGTCTCGTCAGTCGAGCATTGTCGTCGGAGCCAACTTTAACCGGCTCAGCTGAAACGCCTCGACCGCACCATTTCCTGCATCATCCTTTGGTCATTCCTGTGCTCGTACGCTCTGCGAAGATACCTCTACCGGTCGGTTGAATCGACTGTCACATCTTGTGACTTTAATTCATACCTAATCTCTACTAAGAGGATCGAAGCGCCTCACGTCCGATTCCCATATGCCATCGTACGGATCGCTGCACTCGCCGTCGCTCCGCAAAATGAACGGAGGTATGGATTCAAAAGGCAGGAGGACAGGAGGCATGAGGACGATGAGTATGGATAATATACTCGGGGATCCGTTTGCGCTGGCAACGATCTCAATTGCAATGGTGAGTTGGTCGTGATGTTGGCTGTGCCGTAGCTGAACGACGAAGAACTCTGCTAACATTATCTCGAACAGCTCGCATGGTTTATCGCATTCGTCGGATCAGTAATTGCGACGGCCGAACATTTAGATCCTGTTTTCCCAAATTATTCGTGGTTCGCCATAGCATATATGCTCTGCGTGATCATCGGGGTATTCGTGGTAGTTGCATCGGACACAGCGCAGACATATCACGTAGCAATTGTTGGATTCCTTGCCTGTGGGCTAGTCTTGACCACCTCATCAGTCAACTCTACTATTTATTCTTCAAATGGTGCAAAAGAAGCAACCGCTGCTGGCCACATTTTGCTTTCTATGGTTAATGTAAGTACTGCCAGGCTCCATGAGGCTGGGACCAACGCTGACAACTACAGATCGTCTGGATATTCTACTTTGGATCAACACCTTCCGCTGTTCCCCGAGCATACCTCGACTCCTTCGCCTTACATAAAGATCACCGAACTTCACAAGGAGGAAGAGGGATGACCAATGGATACGGACAAGGCCGACCAGACACATCTATCTCCTCCAACGTACCTCCGCAAATGTATACATCTGCTCAACTTGGTGGCTTCGAGACATCATCACCAGTAGCAGGATTCCCAGGAGGGGCAGCAGGAGCCGACCGAAACTCTTCTCAACCAAGATTCGGAAATGGTCCAGTACCACAAAATAATATAACCGCCAGCGGACCATTGAGCAGCGAACCTACCGCGGGTGAAGTCGTGGCACCAACAGAGTACCCATACCGCGCGAAGGCCATCTACTCATACGAAGCTAATCCCGACGACGCCAACGAAATCTCATTCTCCAAGCACGAAATATTAGAAGTCTCCGATGTAAGCGGTCGCTGGTGGCAAGCCAAGAAAGAGACCGGCGAAACCGGAATCGCACCATCAAATTATCTCATTTTGTTATAAGTAAACTTCTTCTCAATCCAGGAATGAAATGGACATGGACACATTTTTTTTAGGATTCGGCTTTTCACATAACCTATTTTCCTCCAGGAACGGGAAGTAAAGAAATATGGATGGGCGAATACGGGCTTATACCGGAATTGATAAGGAGCGGTGGAGTTATGTAATAAGTCAATGTGATACGATTGGTTTTACTTTTTCCTTTGTGGTTTTTTCAGATTCGGATTCGATACCTTACGCCTTGCGCTCAATTCGCTCGTCGCCTGCACAAATTTATCATCAATCACGCCTTCTCTACCTCTACGACATGCAGTTCGTTTGTTACATATTAGTTCAGCGGCGCTGTCTTCTCTTCTTCGACTCTCTTCACCTCTGAACAAAGCGTTTACCCCGCAATCACGATCTGGCTAGATTTGTACTTCGGCTACGCTTCCTCTTGCTGGACAGGCGCCAAGGACGATACTACTTCACCATGCAACACAACCTCCTCATTTCCTTTCCTTATTGGCTACGAACTGGGAAGCACTTGAGGGCCTGATGTGGCGACTGTACGGCAAGCAAATGGGAAGATTACACCTCAATACACAGCAGAGCAGAGGATGAATACGACACTGGGCATAATTTGGCGTTTGTGCTTTGAATATTTTCTGCGTTACTCTTGTATTCGGAATCGTTGAATGATAAATTGGTGGAATGGTGGTGGGAGAACAGCCAGGTCGGCTGGAAATCCAGGCTTGGCTTGGCTTGTGTGAGAGAAATGATGCCGGGGACCTTGAAAGGGGAGTGGGGTGGTAAAAACTGTAGATGATCGTGGTGGGTATGATAAGGGAGGGAGTGAAGGGAGGCAAGGCGATGGATGATACACTAGTTGCGAGCGAGGTAGAATCGAATTGATGAGATTTCAAATTCTTTTGTTCTCCAGTTATGAAATTAGCGTGATTTGCGATGGATTTTGCGAAGTCTCAAGTGGGATCTTCCGCATTTTTGCTTGTTGAGCAGTACCGGGAATTTTCCACCCTTCTAGAGCTTCGAATCCCCCTTCTTTGTAGTTCGCCTTCCTCCAGATCCAGCTCTACAACCCTCTCTCGTTCTTCCCTTCAATAAACAGATAACAAGAATACTTTCCTCACAACAAAGCCCAAGGCTTCAATTGCCAGACCCCTATATCACTACTATGCTATTTCTTAAGGCTCGACAGAGCCGGGGGAGGTCTGTACTGTACAGGTTAGAGCTAGATAGATACTTGATACCGACTTTCATACATAGCGAGCTGGCATGTCGGACTCCAGGAGATGGGTTGTAGGAGCATGTCATCCGTTTCAGCGTGTTTGATATATTCGGAGTTGTTGGGAAAGTGGGTTATTTTGCGTGCTTCAAGTGATGGGCGCTTGTTACTAAAATCGGACCCGGATTCAACCTCTAGGTCTACCACTCTCAATCTAGATTTGATTCCGAGGAAACGCTAATAGCTGCGTCTTTTACGCTACGTGTTTGCGACTGAGGTTCGCTCAATAGATCAGCTGTCCACATTTGGTCCCATTGCGATTGCAAGGCGCTGTTAAAACTACAGTGTCTTTACCTACGAAGAAGGATAAAAATCTAAGCGAGCCTCCCTCCTTCCTATTCTTTGTCTGCCGCTCCTCTTCTGCCGCCCCTCCTCTAAAAGCCAGATAGACTACAAGACACTAAAATCATCTCTTCGCAACTAGTCTTACAAAGACTGGCACGGAAGGTCTAGTCAACTCGGGGATTGCGGATAAAAGGGGGACGGAGGAGGAAATGGAGAAGGTAGAGGGTGAAATTTGTGTTGTTGGTGTTGGGGAAATGTAAAAAGCTTTATACTTAAACCTCCCTCTCCTCTATATTATTTCCCCATAGCCCCTCCCCACCTTCTACGTCCGAATAGCCGTCATATTTCACCTCCTCGCCGGAACCAACATAGCTCAATCAATGTCTTGGCGTCTTCTCGATCAGCCGTGTCTTGAAGACAACATCCCATGTTGCCTCCCCTCTCGTACTGACACCGAGATCTAAAAGCCTAGTGTCCAACTTTGGCTTTAGGTGTGAGCCATCGAGAAAGGGAGAGTATCTATACACGAGAGATACGGGGATGGGATAGCATAGGATAGGATAGGGCGCGGTGGGGTAAGACTTAAAGTGCAGCAAAGAATGAGAGAGGAAAAGTTCTATGCAGTGAAAGTGCGTTTGGCAGCTTTGATCTGATGCGCTTGTGCGTATGGGATGATATGCCATAAGTCTTACTAGCAAGGGGGACAATAGTGCAACGATCCCTATGATTTTGCGGAATTTCTTAGTAAAATTCATGGGTTTGGTAACGGGAATATTTCGGCTCCACGCCGGTGGGTGTGAAAACCCCACCCCCAAAAATCCGCCACTAAGGCTTGCTGTGGACTCCCACAACAGCTTGTCCTTTTCACTGGTTCACTATTCGCTTTCCCTTGCCCTGCGTCTCAGGGTTCAAATTCCATGCAGATGGAGATAGTCAAGTAGAGTCGCTGGATCTCCGGAATCGGTTTCGTTCGTGGAGAAGGGATAGAATAGAGTAGGGTTTGAGGGGAGATGAAGGAAGGTGAGCGTTTCGAAGGATTTTCAGAAGGTTATTGTTATCAGATCATCTTTTGGGAGAACAAAAATGGCCTTGGTAAGGATGGTACGGCGTAGAGAAGGTAGGAAGGAGAGTGCAAAACAGGACAATGGCATTGGAAGAAAACTCAGAAGGCAGAACAAAGCGCGGAAGACGAAGAGCAGAGTGAGATGATGAAGACGATAGCAAACTACCAAAAAGAAGAGCATACAAACCGCACGAAATGACATCTCATTCCAGATCTCACATTGTGATCGCGTCCGTTATCATATATAGCACTCGCATATTTCGCTTATTCCAAATGAAACTTTTATCCCATTCCACACTCTATATAAATCCTTCCATAGCAGCTCATTCAGCCACAGACAGAAAAGTGGTATATAAACGCCATGGTTCCATCCAAACGAGCAAGCAAGCAATATATATAACGAGATTCTTATCAGCAACAAAAACACCCGAGACACGACAACGTAGGACCAGTCTTTGAAACTCGTTGAATTTCGATGATGCCTAGGAAGGGGTATGTCTCGTCATTGCTCTTTCACATTCATTCACAGACCTCTCTACCTCGAGAGGTGCCATTTCTCTCTTTCTCGGGATTTAACGCCATGGGTCAATACCCACATCGCGCAAATCAGTCTCGAAATGATCCCACCCACCCTCTCAAACGCCTTTATCACACCCGATCCTTCCCAATAACTCCTTGCGATCACTATGTCCCGGCAAACTAACACCCGTAGCGCTCGTTGCGCTCTTTCTATATCTCGACGCATTCGATGTCCTGCCCTTAAGGTTAATTGCCTCCACGCCGACCTCTTCTTCCAAAGGAGGGAGTTCGACTTCGTTGAAAGCGTGTTTCTCGTTTATGATTTCGTGTTCTTCTTCCTCTTCATCGTCGCTGCGGACGTCGTCGGCTGAAGCGCCTCTCAGGACTTTAATTGCGACTCGCATGATCATTGCGAACCACATGATTGTGATGCCCTGAAGGAATAGAAGGGCGCTGAGGAATGCCCATTTGATCTCGTGGTTGAAACATACGACGCCCTCGGGGTCGCGGAATGGCTGGAGGAGATGACCAAATTTGTCTGGTGCTGGGAAAGGACCTTTAACCGCACCCTTCCTGCCACTGTAGCAGCCGTAATCGATCGTTGCTGGGATATCGGACCAGACAGAATAGCAAATCATAAGGTACGAAACATGGCGGGCAAGTACCCAGGTGACTAGGAACACACCGAAGATTACATCGCAGATCCAGGTAAAACCCATGTACTTAAGACATTTCGCAAGCTGGAAATTATATTAGCGACGAAAAAGGGATTTTGGAAAGGGGCTTACTGGAAGGAAAAGATCCACAATATCCATGATACACAGAATCAAGTGGGCGACCTTGGTCTGGTGGTATCCATAGGCGCAGAAAATTAAAGCTGTCGTAACAATGTGATGCGTGAACATCTGCCAGTGGTCTTTTCTCCGCGCTTCAATGTGTATAACTAGGAATTGTTGCAGCCAAAAAGCGTACTGCACGAGAATATACCATTTCGAAATTCCCCCCATTTCGCGATTAGGCCAATTGGTCCAGAGGTTCTTCAGGTTGAACATATAGTCGGAATGGTATAGAATGTGCTGCAACTGTCAGTACATGGACATAAAGTTGGGGCAAAAGAACCGTACCATTCCCAGCGGCCAGAAAACACTGTAGAATACCAGAAGCCAGGCTTGCTCAGCAAATCTTGTCCGATTCTTCTTTGTATCGACTCCATAATACTTTGCAAAGGGCGATAAAATATAATCCATAACGGCGGCGCGAAGACCCGTGAACACAACGATCCAAAAGAATACCATCCAAGCATCGTTCCATCCAGCGCAGTATTCGCCTGACTGTGGGTTGTAATAGGAGAGTTCGAAGAACTTCCGAGTATGCCTCCGAGCTCGAGGAAAGCAGAGATGTGTTAAGGAAAGGAGCATCAAGAGATTGACAGCAAGGCCTAATTTCTGGTCAGTGACTGATCGCATTGCTGTTGAGACAAAAATTACCAATTTGATGTTCCACAATCCATCCGCAGAAAATCTCCAGCGGGCCATCATCCTTCTTCGTCTTCCTCACTGAGGAAAGCCCAGCGGAGTGGCAGAGATCAAGATCCTGCTGAATGGTGGCTCGAAGCTCGCCATTCTGCTGTGTCCATTCCTGCGCATCTTCAAGCTTTATGTCCGAAGATGCAGTCGTCGCAGAGGTATCGTCGCTCATTGTGTGCATGCGTTTCGTCTCGAAGCGCTTCAAAAAGGGACTTTCGAAAGAGAATGAAAACGGGGGCCAATTGAGGCGCGAGAGCAACTCTCAATGTCTCAATGGTCGAGGGCGTCTTTAGGATGGATTCGGCATGAATTCTAGGAAATAATCGAGTCCTAAGGAGTATAAGAACGAGTGTGTTTGTGTATTGTGTTGAGGGCGTCTGGGATTCTTGTGCCTCCAGAAGAAAGCAAAGGCGGTGAACGTGCAATCGGTAAAGGAGGTAAAGGAGTCTTTTAGGTTGGGGAGGATTGGTCGTCGCACTTCTCGACGCACGACATGGTCTGATCGGTCACATTGCTTGGGACATCAGAAGGCTCGCGCCATGGACGGGACATTTTCTCATTTTACTTTTATTTGCATGTACTGATTGTTTATTATCGGTGGTGCTTTCTCCAATTGAAGATCTCTCAGAAGCCAACATACTGCCATTTTGCGTGGCGTACAGTTTTTCGAAGCCGCCACGGTCCCTGCTTCTATTCGAAGCTTAACTCTTTCTGCGCATCTCCGGCGGCCCACATTAGACCATCTTAGACCCTGATTTTCTGGTTCCGAAGCATTCAACTGCCGTTGTCAAATTATCTTGTGTGAAACTTCTTTCCAAGCCCATTCATCATCCACTTGAGTGCAGAAGCTTGCGACAAGATGGATGACGGAGGGGAAACAATACTCCAGGAGTGGGGTTCCCTCAGCTCCCCTGTCAACAGTACCTGTCAATTGCCTAGGCAAAACTCGACAGTGCGAGTATCATTGGCGAGAATACTACAACCTACGACAACCCTGGCAGCTTCAGGTGTTACGAGCACGGTTTGTTGAGAATCTCGCGATCACGGAATTTCGGAATTTCCACGAGTTTTATACTTCCATTGTATTTCCGGGGTACGAGGTAGCAATTGCGAGTATAAGAACTGTCAAAAAGCTTGGTTCGACTGTCATCAGCTCAATCATCACTTGTTTCAAACATGAGGGGAAATGGAGCTGCGATCGAAGCGAGCAGCTAGCATTGAAACAATCAATGCATCTCTCCAGCTTGACTCAGGCAATTCATGAGGATCTGCACGAAGACTGGGAAGTCTAGATGAAGTGTTTTGCCGTTGACCGTTAATGATAATGATGTGATAGGAGGTTGGTGAGACACTCAAGTTTGTCCAGTCTGTGCTCCAAGCCCAAAAATTGTAGTCGATATGGCCCAATAGAGCTCTAGAGTTGAGAGGCCCTTCCAACAGAAGAAGACACAACCACCGTGAGGCCCGAACGCAGTTTCGAGTTCCAATAATCCACAATCAAATAGATGGTTCCGGCATGAAGAAAGATCTGTACCCATTTTGGAGTTATAATCAGTAGCCTAGATTATTAGACAAAGTACACCCATCCCAGAGTTCCTATCCTTCCTTATTCCATGCACCCAACGCCAATGGCCAATGAAATTTCGATGAAAACATGTGTTGAAAGTCAAGTTGTTCCACACTACTACACGAGGGAACATCCCTCTTCGAATCTAAGGTGTTGTAAGCCCTTATTGGTTTTGTTGATTGAGAATTCTGAGAATGGCCAAGAAGAGGTTGATAATGTCGAGGTAAAGACTGATGGCGGCCGCAATTTCCTCCTCTACATGATAATGTCTCATAATGAGTTGAGTGTCCACAAGAATATAGGCCGAGAAGAGTAAGGCTGCAACACCGGAGTATGCAAGCTCAACAGTTGAATTTCCAGGGAAGAACATAGCCATGAAGCCGAAGAGGACCAACGCCCAAAGTGCTCCGAATAGGTATGGCATCCATGATGTGAAATCGTACTTCGTCTGGCATGCGAAAAGCGTGAGCGCAATGAATATTCCGGCTGTAAGAAGAACGGCTTGTAGTACGATTCGCGAGTTGTAGAATGACACGATGACGGAAATCGAGTATGCTTCCATGCCAGTGAAGGCGCCAAGGAAGAGAAGATTCGTAGGGTACGATTTTCGTTTCCAGTAGGTCAAGAGCATGAATCCGATAGCGCCGAAGAGGGAGACGAACAGCATCCAGTTGTTGCTTTGAATCCACTCCTTGTACCCCTCACTCCAGAAGGATATGGTGCTGAGAATTCCAGTAGCAATAAGTTGAACGGAGCTATTGCAATTATTAGCACAATTCCACACATAGCAGTGGTCGTATTCCAACTTACAGAATAGCATAAACCTTTCTCACAAAGGCCATTCTAATATCGATGGTGGCCTCTGAGACAGAGCCGCCGAACTACAAAACCAACATCAGCGCCATCCTTCCATAACGCTCCAACGCAGACCTACCTTGAAATCATCCGGCACATTGTCCTCGCTGCTTCGTGGACCACCACCAAGGAGCGCAGCTTGGTCGGTCGACGAGGAAGGCTGATCAACATACGACGGCGGGGCCTGGGAATAGTGCGCAGTGTCGTCGAAGCTGTCCCGCTGCGGGGCGGGAGAGTATTTGGTATTCGCAGACATCGTGGAGGTCGTCTCGACTCGATATCGTAGAGAAATTTATCGGAAAATGCGATGCGAAATGGGCCTGTCGAGCTGGAGAAAGTCGAGAAGGATGAAGGCAACGGTGATGCAGACGGGATGCACTGATGTTATTAGTGGAGATCATGTGGCTGTGAATGCGTAATGAAGGCGGGATTAGCAAACCCCCGGCCTTTTCTTTGTCGCTGACTAATCACAATTCAAGACAATTCAGAGCCTCAAGCTTCAAACTTGTCCAATTACCTTACGCACTTCAATTATTGTAGACCTCATGATTTATTATTTCCACAGAGCAAATGACCATGTTGTCCTTTCCGAACAAACTTTCAAACAATAACATGCTAGAGTATGGAATACAAATTACGTATCCTCACTTCAAGTTACACAAGCAGGAATCCTCCCTGAAAATAGTAGCTGTGAAACACTCTCCCAACAACACAGCTTTCAACCAACAGAAGGAGCAGCAAAAGATTTTCACGAGGCCTGGACCTGAAAATCAGCGCTTCCGAAAGCCCTTTGCCAACCGATTTCAGTTTGAAGGACCGATTTCCTCTGCTTTACACCTTCGCCCTCTTCCTTGCTACTCATCTAAGTACACTGAGGATAGCACCCTAACTTGTAAATGGAAAAGAGTTCAATTTCCTCAAACTTGGTAAAGACACCATAGGGTAAGTGCATGCACGACTGCGATACATGTAAAGAATTTTATGTAACGTAACCAAGCAATAATTTCAGGCAAATCGTGATATTTTCAAGGCTCAAAAACTAGAAAATAAAGACTACAGAAGAGCATAAAGCATTCACACCGTTCCACGTGTCTCTACTGGTATCAGAGGATGAAACGGAAATAATTTAGCTGCACATTAGAAGGTGGTAAGAAAACACATGATTAGCTTTTCAGAGCCAGAATAGTTCTTGCAAATGCCGTCAACGACCCGCAAAACGAAACCCCCAGCTCCGAAGCCTATCGAAGGCTTAAAGTGCAATCGAAAGGCCAAGTAACAATCCACTCTGATCTTATGCAAGACCCAAGGTAAAATCGTGATATCATCCCTTACTCGTCCGTGTGGTTGTTGGCTCCATTCACAGCCTCCATCTGCGCAGTGTGCTCTCGGTTCATCCGGGCCTCGATCTCCTTCAATTGACTCTCGCGGGCCAACAACTCCTGTCTCTTCTCGTTGATTTCTCGTTGGACCTTGACCTCGATTTCTCGAAGCTTCTCCTCCTCGCGACGAAGTTGTTCCTCCTTTAGGCGGACGGATTGGGAGGCCAAGTCTTCTGGGTTCATCGAAGAGTTACTGTATATATTAGTGAAACGAATCATAATTATGGCCAAGGTTAAAACTTACGTTCCATCACCACCCTCAACACTCTTGCTGAGTTTCTCGGTACGGTAATTCTCGTAAAGGAAATCGTGGGTAATCTCCTTCAAATCGGCCAAATGGCTGTGCAAAAGAGCACTTCGAATAGCGAGGAAATCCGAATGTCTTGGGTTGTCGACCTCAACAACACCCCATGGGTATTGCCTGGCGCGGACTTTTCGACCTCCAATCTCAACAACCTCCTCGGAACCGACAATGGCGAAAGGCATCAAACCACGAAGCTCGGCATTTTCTTCAACGGTGTCTTCGTCGTCTTCTTCAATATCATAAGGGAAGTTGTAGACTGGGATTCTGTAGTGCTCAATATCCTCCATGACTAACTTCTTCGATTCAGCCAATTCGGCGGGTGTGAGGGAGTCAGCCTTGCCAATAACTGGAATGACGTTGACACGAGGGGAAAGTCTCTTCATGAGCTCGATATCCAATTCACGCAGGCTATGTGATTGTAAGCAAATATTAAAAACAGGTTGCAAGTTGGACTTACCCATGCCCAGTGGGGGTGATAAAGTAGAGCAGAGCATGGACTCGATTGTCGCGGAAACGGGGGTTACGCTTGATTCGGGACTCCTCTGCAAGAATATCATCGTATTGACGCTCAAGATAGCCAACAATCTCGCCAAAGCTTTGAATTATTAGTAGTCGTTCTGCGCTCCAGCTCCTGTCTGTCTGTCATACCTTGCCTCGTTGTCGATCAGATCACCAAAACCAGGTGTGTCGACAATTGTCAGAGAGATACGGGTTCCTTCCTCGTCCAACTCCAATTCTATGAATCCGGTCAGCCCATGTCTGTATATCGTTCGTAGATCGAATATGCGCACCAACTGTGATCGGCTTGATCTTGACGTTCTCTTCGAGATGGGCATTTGTCGCATCGTCCGCATCCTTTCCTGACAATACCTTCTTGCCACAGAGAGTGTTCACGAATGTAGTTCGCCCTGCCACCGTCAATCAACCATTTACTCTCGGTCGCACAATTCTCCAACATACCTGTGCCCGAGGCACCACAGACCATCAAGCAGAACTGAATACCCTTTTTGACATTCTTCTTTCTGCGGATCTTGATCTGAACAAGCCATCATCAGTAATTGAATATGGGGACAGTGGCGTGTAGGAATCAAACCCCAGCATGGTACTGCCAGGTCACACGATGATCAGAATAACCAAAAGGGGGTGAGGAGTGCTGGGAGCTCTTGATTGGGGAAACATACTGCGCTCAATGGTGAAGACATGATGAGAGGGTATCAAAGTGAACTATGCCACCGTCAAGCTCGACTAGACGTGTGGTGATTGTAGGTAATGGTGAGGTTGTGAAGTATATCGAGCGGTGTGGTGTTGAGCTGTCCTGCGAAGTCGCGAAATTTGAAAGTTGCGGTTGCAGGTCGTCCCTTCTTCAGGGGAAATTGGCCGCCATACTTGATTGGGCCGGCAGAAAGTTAGCGGGCAAGGCAACGCGAGGCTGACAGGGGACTTTATCTGGGGCGATAGATGTGCAGAGCTTCATGTGTTGAAGCTTTTATATAAACTTATGCTCATCTGGAAATTGGATTTCTTGGTCGTAATCAAGTACCTCGATACTCACCTTTCTGTCATCTTTTCTATACCCTCGTGAATCGTTACCTACCGTCCTCGGGGAATTTATCTAGCGTCACCTGCCCACCGGAGCTTCACCTGGCAGATAAAGCTCTGGGCACATGGGCTGTTTCAACACCTTCCCCATAACAACATTTTCAGTCGCAACACCGACGAAGAACCCACAAGCTGCAACTCAGAAGCATGCAGATATCTCGATAACAGAGCGTGAAATATCTTCAACATAAAGTCTACTTCTCTTTGCGCACATTGCAGCAATGAACACACGACCTGTTATCGAGAGTTCGAGTAATCCTGTAGCCTTGTCAGCGTCCTTCAACCAAGATGCAAGCTGCTTCGCAGTAGGTCTGGATTCTGGATTCTGTAGTAAGAGCTTGCGTATAGTTCCTTGCCAACTGAATTCCACTAACAATCTTCATAGTCTTCAAGTCAGATCCATGCGCGCTCCGGGTTTCTCGAGGTACCTTCCAAACGGCACTACTCCCGGCGACATGGGCTAATACATGATGACAGACTTCAATGCAGGTATCGGTGCAGTTCAAATGCTAGGGACCGCGAACTATATTGCTCTCATCGGCGGAGGTAAAAATCCGAAGTTTCCACAGAATAAGGTTAGTCGAGATTAGGCATTCCAGAGGAGGGGACCTAGCTGACACTCTTGTCAGGTTATCATATGGGACGATTCGAAGGGCAAGATTGGTGTACAAATTCCAGTACTTACAACTGTTCGCGCCGTCAGGTTATCAAAGACACATATTGTTATTGCCCTTCAGAACAGCATTCGAGTGTACAAGTTCCAAATTCAACCAGAACTGTGGGCTGCTTTCGAAACTGCTGATAATCCCCTCGGTCTGTGCTGCCTGACACCAAAGACTCTAGTCTTCCCAGGAAGAACTCCGGGTCAGGTGCAACTTGTGGAACTGTCCTCTGGAAATGTCAGCATAATACCGGCGCATAGCTCATCACTAAGAGCTTTGGACATAAGTCGGAACGGCGATATTTTGGCTACAGCAAGTGAAACAGTTAGTATATCGTTCCTTCCCAAAGACACCGTTTATTAACTTTCTTGTAAGGGTACTTTAGTACGAGTTTTTGCAACAAGTAATTGTGCTCGAATAGCGGAGTTGAGAAGAGGAGTCGATCATGCAAACATATTCTCTATCGCCATTTCGCCATCTGGTGAACTCCTTGCAGTCACTTCAGATAAATCTACGCTCCATGTATTCGACATACCTCACCCATCAAAACCCGCGAGACCGGCCACACCAACGAGTCCGAGAAGACTGACTTCGCAAGGCACAGGAAGCCCTGCTCTTGGTGAAGTTGATCACAGCCAGAAGTGGGGTATTCTAGGACGCATTCCGTTACTACCAAGAGTATTCTCGGACATCTATTCCTTCGCTTCTATTCATTTTGAGATTGGGGATGAACCTGTATATGGTGGATCCACACCTCTAAATTCGCCGGAATACTCAGGCTTCAGACCACCTAAAGGAATATTAGGATGGACAGACGACCACACCATCATGGTCATAGGTGCAGGCCGGGATGGGAGATGGGAGAAATTTATCATCGCCGAAGGAGAAGATGGTAGACGTTATTGCGTACGAGATGGATGGAAACGATATCTTGGCTCTAGCTGAGCACATGAAATAAAGTGGTACTTGTGCTATTTAGCGTGGCGTTGGTCGTAGTCATCAAATCGGAGTTTGGTTGAGGTATTGTTTGGCGTTATCGCTGGCATTTGAGGTCAGAAATTTCGGTGGATAGGTGCGAAGATACGAAGGTACTCGAGGAGATAATCACAAGAAATCGGTTAGCAACCCAGCATAATCTTGACTTTGATATCTTAGCATCTTTAAATCAATATCTCCGTCTCTCTCTTGAGTCTCGTCTGTCTCTTGGCTCACGCCTTTCTCTCGGTTCTCTCCTTTCCCTCGAATTCCCTCTTTCCCCGCAACTTCTATGAGAAGTTCTTTCTCGGCTCCCACTTCTCCTCCGCCTATGCTTGTCTCGCTCATTTCCACCCTTGCCATCATTTTCTCTCTCTGAACGGTGTCGATGTCGATGCTTATGCTTTTTCTCCTTCTCCTTACCTCCCTTGGTCTTCGCCAACGCCAGAGCAACCTCTTCCTTTTTCTCCTCAATAAGGAATGCTTTCATAGGATCGTCCTCATCATGCTCTTGTATGAGCTTCTGCAGCTCTTTTTCTTCTTGAATCATAGGTCTTTCCTCTTCACTTTCACTCTCATCCGTGCGCCGTCGTTTCCTCCTCCCCTCTCCCTCATCCGCCTCAATCTGCTTCGGATCCCTCAAGTCAATGCCCTCTTCCGGCTCATCATCTTTCTTCTTATACCGCGTATGATCAACCTTCAGCGTACGTCCCATAATAACAGTACCGCCAAGATTGTCGACTGCAAGATCCGTACTCCGTTGATCTTCATACTTTAGAAATGCAAAACCTCGAGATTTGCCAGTCTCCTTGTCGCGAATTAAGTTTATGTATGTAGGCTCTCCGAACTGTGAAAATATTGTGATTACATCGCCCTCGGAGAGCTCGAAAGGTAGGCCGCCAATATAAATGTAGGCCGTGTCGCGATAATCTGCGTGCCAGGATGCTTCTGGAGAGCTGCGAAATTGTTAGGTTTCTGTGGCATATTTAGAATTAGGGGCGCTTACACTCCATTTTCAAGCTCACGCTTGTTGAGCTCTTGGATCTGCCGTATGCTATTCATAGTGTGGTTGAAGTGAAGTTGTGGAGGTTATGGAGGGACGAGGCTGCGAAGAAATTTAAGGCTGAAGGTGGTTGAATTTCGGCGGGCCTCGCATAATTTGAGACGGGGGAGAGCTTGTTGAAGCTTCACCCGCAACGACAACAAACCTCATAGCTTCCTCTTACTTTGTATTCACGAATCCATGGCGAAGACAAAGAACACATAGCAAAACGAATTTCAAGGGACCAGAGTAGCCAATTGCGGAGAATTAAAAGCGTCCGAACGCGACCCCGGACGCGTCTCCTATTGCCATCATGGCAAATAGAGCTTCAACATACACACAGGTTTCGGCGACGAGCGATCCAGACAGGCCAAAGAGCGCAGACGCGAAGAAGGATCTATGGTTGACTCTACTAGATGGCGTCTCTAGCGGAAAGCGGTTGCCAGAGAAGAATGTCCTCGTCCTGGGTTAGTTCTAGCTCCAATCTGGCACATCATTTGCTAATCATGTACAGGAGGAACTACCGATTCGCAGAGAGAGTTTCTTGAAGCATTATCTTCGGAAGATACGAGGAAATCCGATCGACAAAGTAGCAAACAACCTCCAACAGCGAATAATTTTGCCCTGGGATATACCTACCACGATGTACTGGACGCAGACCATGAGGGTACGGGTTCTTAAAAGCATTATGATTTCAGCGGACTAATTGAACATAGACATATTGGCTCGACTGTCACTATATCTCCTCGCGGACCCCTCGCCATCTTTTACGCCCCTTTTACAACCTCTCCTTACTCCCGAAACTATCCCCAATACCCTTATTGTCATATTACTAGATTGGTCACAGCCATGGTTCTGGTTAAGGCAAATGCGAGACTGGATACAGCTTTTACGGACACTTTTGGTGTCCTTGGATGTGGATTGCAAGGATAAAATGGAAGAAGTTATGAACAGTTGGCGGGATAGAGGTCGTGGAGGTAACAATCTTGATGGGACTACCTCAGGAAATACAGATGGGGATGTCAGCTTGCCGTTGGGACCTGGAGAGTGGGAAGAGGGCCTCGGTCTACCTCTATGTGTAGTCTGTCAGAATGTAAGTTTCAAAGCCATCATGGACTATTCTTCAAGATGCTAACCCAAATCTAGTCGGACCAGATTGAAAGCCTGGAGAAGGAACGAGCCTGGAAGGAGGAGGAGTTCGACTTCATTTTACAATTTCTAAGAACCATCTTATTGAAACGTATGTATTGACCTCCAACTTCGTCTTTTCAATTTTATATACTGATTTACATAGATGGTGCATCTCTCATCTATACAATACCTTCTGTGGCCAGTCCGCTACAGAGCCTTATACATTCATCACTTGGCATCCATTCACTACTGAAGCGACAGCCTCTCAAGCACAATGTCATTGACCGTGACAAGGTGGCGGTACCACCAAATTGGGACTCTTGGGGCAAAATCAGAGTGCTCCGGGATGGCTTCGATGTGGAAGCCATCAACAAGGGATGGTCGCTTGATATAGAAGAGTCTCCTAGTCGGCCTTCTACCGGCACAGGTCGAGGCGACGAGGTGCCTAAAAGGAAAGGGGGCGCAGTAGAGGCATATGAGGAGCAAATCCGGGATCCTTCATTGGATGCGCTGCAGGCCGCTACCGCAGAGAGTAACGGCATGAAGCTTGAGATTTCAAGCCAAGATACGCAAACTTTCTTGGGCACGCAAGTCGAAGTTCTTGATAAGATTCGACAAGGAAATGACGCATCCGGAATGGACAGCAGCCGCTTAATAACAGGTAGAAATGTGTCAAGTCCTAGCATGGAAGCGGGCGATGAGGTCGGAGGCAGTGAGGAGGGTAGGGTCAGTGAGCATATCGGTCCAGTACAGTTCAACATGGGTGGCATCCAGGTGGATGCTGATGACATGTTGCAAAGACTGAAGGTATATATACATTTTATTCATACCCAATTGTGGATCATTCTCTCGAGTTTACCTCTGACTTTTTCCAGGACCGTCAGACATATCAGACTCCTGAACCAACATCCCCAGGCACTACATCTGGAGACGGTAAATCGTCTCAAAATGAAGCATTGGCATCGTTCTTTGCTGGCCTTATGAAGAGAGGTGGAAACAGTGCTGCTAGTAGTCCAAAACCTGGCTCTTCGTAACGAGAGTCATGACCTTTCGAATGCTTGGATTGTAGAGTGAGGATTTTGTGGCTACGGAGTTCGGGGCTGGTACACATTCTGTGAGAGATTGCTTGGGTCCCTGTATGATACCCGTTTGTACGTTGATAAAGCCTACTTGGTGTATTATCTAGTCGAGGAAGGAAAGATATCTTGTGGTATTCGCAAGTTGCAATACCCGCCAGCTTTTATCCCATACCAGCCGTGCACAAATAAATGACTGAACATTTCCTCATTAAGATGTGTGCAGAATGGTAAGCATGGTCCTCGCAACACTTTTAACGCAACGTTGACTAACTCTTGACATCCCTGCCTGGAAAGATCCCTCACGGCCTTTATCTTCGACTCCCTCTCCAGAAATTCGCTGGAAACCTCCTAGGACATTCGCAACTCTGCACTCAAAGTAGCCGCCAGTAATATTCTACAAGAATACTTCCATTGTGGTATGATTTGTATTCGAGCATGTCAAATTTTTTCAAATGTGTACGAGTGAAGTTCAATATCTTCCCTTCCGTCTCCGTTCCTTTCCTCCCTTCAATTAAGAGGTCCTTTATTTCTCGATCCGCGAACACCAAGTCCAATGGCCGGGTTTCTCGATCTCTGCACGACATATTCTCTCAATCCGCGGCAATACACCAGTTTCGCGATGACCGAAACCAACCTTCCTTCCCAACAGAATCGGCGTTAGTAACAGTAGTCAAACTCAGGTGACATCTCACGAAGAACAATGGATTCCCCGCGTTTCTCGGCCTAGCCGTCCCAGCTGGCATCTCTTTTATGAAAGGTCTTGACGAGGTTGTGTCACGGCCTTGCGACTTTGAGCCATTTCACCCTTCGGCGTATGGCGCAAACACCACCAACAATATAGAGATGGACTATGTTGCTCTGCCAGGCAAGGAATTAATCAATGCTCATAAGTGTGGTTCTCGGATCTACCGATGGAAATGACTCAGAGCGGGACACCTTGTAGCCTCGTTACTTCTGCCAAGGCTCCGAGGGTTTGGTCTATAGGGAACATAAGCATCAACATTGGTGTAACAGAAATACAGAAAGTTCTGCATGTTTTTGTCTGCATTCTGTGACGATGCAGTTACTCTGTGTCGCAGCGCAATCACTAAGAAGCCGAGGATGGCGTGGATAGAGTTGCAAATTGAGGTCACGCATTGCTTGTCGTTAAACAAGTCTGCAATACATCAAGTGTTATATAACAGGCCTTCAGCGCTGCATCGATACGGCATCCATTCTCTGTTCAAGACCATCATATCCAATTATCAGACACCCTCTGAAGTCGTTCCATTCTTCATTAATCTCTCATAGATCACGATTATTCAAGATGGTCGCCATCAAGACTTTTTTCCACCTCGCTTCCAGCGTTGCAGCTCTTGCAGTACAGAAGCGCGACTTCGGTTCAGTGATATCTTGTCTCCGAGAACTAGACGACAAGATAAATCAATTCAACACCCTAATGGCTGGATACCAGGGCGGTCTCACCTACGCTATCAACATCTGGGTAAGTTTATCCACAAGAGAAAAGCTCTACATACATCTTAGAGCTAACAAATGATCTTCAGGGTGCAGAGAAAGAGCTCGACAGCCTCGCCATACAGTGTGCCACCGAAGCTCAAGCACTTGGTGGCCGGATCACTACAGAGCAATATCCTCAACTTTCCGGCGTCGTTGACAAAATGGCTCCCGACCTCAAAGCCTCGCTTGAAACGACTGAGACCAAGAAGGGCTTCTTTGCTCTTGACAAAGTCCTTGATATTTTCAGGCCTGCTCTCGGGAAGTTCGCAGGGGATGGCGAAACTCTTGCGGAAGCTTTGGGTAATATTGTTCCCTCGGAGTATGAGGACGATGCCAATACGCGCAAGGATCAGATCAAGGTGGCGTTTGATCAATGCATTGCTGTTTATAATTAGTTGAGAAAGCTTAACTTTCATGTTGATAAGTTTCAAGGTGGAGAAGGAAGCGTGTGAGAATACGGTAGAAGGTGAAACCAGGGGGGTCGGGGTTTGGATGTTTCGAGGACAGAACAACTTTAATGAAAACGTATTGTTAAACCGCATTTTAGTACTTTAATCAAGTAAACATTTCGCTTATTTTCTTGTTACGGCAAGTACCTCGGGTGCTACTCGACTATTTTCAAAATAACTCTAATGCCACTAGAGGCGCTATAGTTCGATCGTGAGTAGGACTCGAATTGTCACGTTGCTGCTATTATGAAGTTGATTGCTACCTTGATGAGCTACATGCTCGATAATTGACTTCAGCGTTAGAGTCAGTGTGAACAGTTTCACTGCTCCTTCTATCTGATCCTTACATTTAAAGTAATCATACTACATTGCCTTTGGGTAAACGAATTAGGTGATGTCTTGGCAGTTAAATATGGATGAGCATACGAGGTATTTGACGTCTAAGGACGTGCGCCGTCCTTGATGGTCTCCTGCGTACCAAATAACAGGCTAAAATTACATCTATTGATGGAACCAAGTAAAGGTATATACCGAATTCTGTTTCCTTATTCTCGTGGGGATGACGCAGTAGATATCTGCAGTAAAGTGGTTCGTTACGGAAAGGGGGATGTCTCGCTTAGTAAAGCGCCCATCACCAACGACCAAGGATTTTCAGTAGTGGGCCATTGCGAAGTCTTTATGTATACATGCATCGAGTGATCATCTGAATGATTGGGTTCACTGTGTGGACAAACATTATCCAACTTTCAATCTTTGTCTCCCATATCTTCTAGGTGTTGTACGTGTTTGCGAAGCACAAGAAAGCACCGTGTCCTCGAAATGGCGAGTACATTCGCAATGCCCTCCTTAAATTTGCACTTCCGACTTTACTCTTCAACAGAGCGCATAATCTACTCTGACAGGCCAAAATGAACGATAACTCGCTACCACTTGATATCAGCAAGATGGAGAGATCCTATCAGGTGAGCAGCTCGCAAGGGCATGGATCTCTTCCATCTGCCCGCCACAGCCGCCCTTCAGTGCATCAGCCGTCTCCCAGCCCGCCTAACCACACTAAACTTTCCAACCATCCTTGTTGATTTCCGTAAGAGACAGCCTAACTTCGGAAGAGTGTCGTATCTCTTGCACATTGTGCCTACCTACCTCTAACAGCCATACTCAGTAGATCCAGTGCACTCGAGGCTTGCACCTAAATATCCTTAGGTGCAGCCATAGTGTTTGACGGTCAATACGTAGGTGGACAAATTACACCTCGAAATTTCAAAGTCATGGATCTAAATAAATCAAATACCGACTTTATTCTAAAATACGTTATTTACGTCCCGTCATCCATCCAGTCAGCTTAATCATTGACACATGGAGTACCCGTACTTTTGGGCACTCTACGACCCATGCAGGAGTCCCTACCGCTTACACCTGGCAGATTGCTTTTGCATACTCGCTACATCGACGCTCTTTTCCTCCTTGCCTTCACTTCCCATACCAAGGCCCTCCACAGAATCGTGGAAATTGGGAAGATCGGTAGTTGGACTATCTTGGACGGATGTAACAAACATAATATTTATTTCAAGCCGGCAGCTCGGGCTTCCTATCCCTCTTCAATATCACAACCAGTCTAGAGCACCTAGATGATGAGCGTGAGCATTCAGTAAGCAACGAGCTTGTGCATAACCTTTGAGGGTTGTGCTACAGTAAGAGTTCTCTGTAATTCTCTAGATATGGCAACATCCGAGATCAAATTTCTCAAAATCCAGCCTCGATAAGGCGAGGAAAAAATACCAAAAGCAAAGTCTGTAGTGGCACCATTGAAAGCGAGCCCGGCTATTACGCATACCTCACACATCTGGGGAAACATGTGGGCAGAGACGGGTTGATGAGGAGGAGAGATCCTCGTGAGTTCGTTGCAAATCACAAAAGCCTGGCTTCGGTTTTCCAACGGCACCTTGAATTAGCGGTGAGGCCTGATAAGGGCGACAAGGTGAGCGACTTGTTCCTTCGTCATCTTTTCCTCTAATCGCCTGTCAGCTCCAAGGTTGTGGAAAGTATAAACACTTAGCGCGGAGACGCCAAGTAGTAGAGCTAAGCCACAAACTCGGAATCTCTTAGCACCTTTGAATACAACACTTCACAAATTCTAGATAAACGCTCATGCATGCTAGTAAATACACAAATACGAATGGCAGGAGGGTCCCGAGCCTGCGTATTGGGAACGGTGTCCTCGCCGCCTTTCGAATGTTAGCGATGTTGGCACCGCAGCCAAGGACGTTGCGAAGCAAACACCAAGACAATCCAAGCTATACCAAGAAATGCCCCAGGAATTCCCCGGACACCAGGACTCTTCCCCGCATCCTTCTTCACTCACCAAGACTTCTCGAATATGTCCGATTCATTTTCGTTGTCTGTAGCAGTGTCTTGGAAGGGGCTTCGAGGCGTTTCCTAGGCTGTCAGCCCCTGAGGACGTATCGCTTGATTGCGCAGATACTCAACAGATCATTGGGTTTGGTTTTGTCCAAGGGCTTGGGAGATATATCAAGATAAATTGAACGCCTTATTCTACGCTTATATTTGTCGGGATAATCTAGAAAGGAAGGTAGTCTACGATTCTTCACGAGAATGGCACCGATAGCCCGCTGTCTAGGGTAATACGGTGCATATTCGGACAGAAATTGTTCATGCTTGGCTGTTCAAGTCTCTCGGAACACCAACCAGGACTCCAGAGAGTCGTGGAGGCGCCAGAATCTGACTTTTAAATCACTCATGGATATATAGTCAGTTTTCAGCTCTATGCGGGGTTCTAAACCTGTTTTTGGAATGTTATAAGGCCAGTGTCAAACCCTCAGGTTTTTCCCAGTCTAGGAAGTTAAGCATCTTTCAATTTTCTCATCTTATCAGCTTCCACCTCTCTTTGACAATATCCTCTTGGCACTTTATTCGTTCGATACTCTGAATCCCAATGGAGAAGAAGGATGAATTCGGGTCGGCCATCCACCGCGAGGACACCAATGAAGATGGAAACATCGAAAAACCAGGCGCGACTGCCCGCGATTACTCAGGTGCTGTCCTTGAACTTGATCCGGTTGAGAAAAAGCTTGTTCGAAAACTAGACATCAGGATTATGGTACTCTCAAATTCCCCTTCCCGCTTTCTGCTGTTTAGTGTTGACCATGATTAGCCTACTCTTTGGTTGATGTACTGGCTCAATTATCTAGATCGAAATGCCATTGCACTCGCGAAATTAGATCACATCGAGAGAGACCTGAATCTGACAGCTACTCGTAAGTTTCATCGTTTCCGTAATGAACTTCGATCTAGTTCTCTAACTTTAGCATTATCAAGAATACTCAACCTGCGTCTCCATTCTCTTCGTCGGTTACATCCTTGGAGGAATTCCGTCGAATATGTTGATTACCAGAATCAGACCCTCTTGGTACATGGGTTCAGCTATGGCTCTTTGGGCAATTGTCTCTACACTTACTGGCATATCAAAGAACTTCACCGGGCTTCTTCTCACTCGATTTTTCCTTGGTATCACGGAGGCTCCATTCTATCCGTACGTGAAGACCATTACCCCCTCAGGTGGACATCAACTAATTATCAAAAGTGGTGCACTGTACCTCCTGTCTATCTTCTACACCAGAAAAGAAGTCGCAACCCGCATTGCAATTTTATACACTGGGAATATTCTTGCAACTGCATTCGCCGGCTTGATTGCCATAATTCTCTTCAAAATGGATGGGATTGCAGGACTAGAGGGCTGGAGATGGCTCTTCATTATTCAGGGTGTCGTCACTTTCGTGGTGGCTATTATCGGCACACATTTTCTACCCGATGACCCAAGTGTCACCCGATGGCTTACCCCGGAAGAGCGAATCATTGCTTCCGAACGTATCAAGCGTGATACCGTTGATGAATCAGGCTCAATCTCCACTATCAAGGGTCTAAAGGAAGCTCTTTCAGATTACCGCGTTTGGATTTTTGTGTTCATGCAACACATGCACTTGGCAGCCAACGGATTTAAGAACTTCGTAAGTAAAGAGGAGGATTTTGCCTCCTCTATGCTAACAACATGTCTAGTTCCCTAGTGTTGTCCAGGGCCTTGGATTCGACCGAACAATTACTCTTGTATTGACATGCCCCCCTGTACGTGTCAATTGATAATTTGTCTCTGGTTAATTGCTAACACCATTTTCTAGTATCTCATTGCAGGAGCTGTTAGTGTATACTGGTCATGGTCTTCGGGGAAATACAACGAGAGAACGTGGCACATCACAAGTGCCAAAATCCTTGCAATTCTCGGCTTTGTACTCGGATTTACGATCAATAATACAGCAGCACGATATGTCAGCATGGTGATTTTTGCCATCGGTACATATGCCGTCAACAGTATCATTCTCGGTTGGGTTGGAGCAACTTGTGGCCAAACCAAGGAGAAGAGAGCAGTTGCACTCTCAATTATTGTCAGCACATCTAATGCCAGCTTCATTTGGACTCCTGTAAGTTATTGTAAATAAATCTGCTCCGCGTCATTCACTAACGACGTCATAGTACCTCTGGACTAACTCATATGGTGGACGGTACACTCTTGCTTTGGCTACCAGCGCTGCATTCTCGGCACTTACGGCCATCCTTGCTTGGGGTATGAGATTTGTTCTGATAAGACAGAATAAGAAGATCAGGCAGACTGAGGACGAGGCAACTCTGTATTATGCTTATTAGGACAGCTATGTACAGGCGGTCTGTTTGGACTACAGAAATATGTCAAGAATTATGTAGTTTCAAGGCTAGACATTTGAAGTAATGAGCAGCCCTTAACGAGTTGTGCCTCTTCATTAGTGTGGTATCTAAAAGGCTTAAGCGTTCTTAGGACAACCTGTATTTCAGCGACACCACTTTATTTAGTTCTAAGTTACACTCTAAGGATGCGTTGTTTTCATTACATGACTCGCCCGATTCCTTCTTTACGGTCAAGTGATAAGGATCGCACAGCTTTTAAGTATCGTGACTATACTTATAAACTATAGGGTTCGGTTAATAATAGGTAACCGATTTACAAATTCTTTTTATTCTTCTTAGAAAAGAAGAACGCCTGGTTTAGATTATAGGCTTCTTATTAGAGATATACTAAGACTAAGAACTAAAAAGATTTTAATATTCTCTATTAATTTATATTATATACACTTATTAGTATTAAATTGATAGACTTCCCAGATGAGACGCCTCTTGTAGCAACCCATCGGTGGTATCAGCTCAACTCTGAGAGTTGTTTAACCTTAATCTCAAATGATATTTTTAAAGAACGCTCGTTGGCCTCCTTCTATACCCACCTTGGTCATCTCGAAGCAAGATGACCAGCCTGATCTCGGGAAGTTTAAGAGATGGGACATTTATTACCTCGACAGCTTCTATGACTAACGACCAGGTGTCGTGGGATCACAATGGATGGCAATCCTCGTCTGCCCCACAATCTTGAAGTATGATGCTCTTGATGCAAAGCAGTCTCTTCTTCAGCGACGATTTCCCGTGTTAATTTTGGAAGAGCAGATGCCAATCCGGTTAGAACAACTTTCATCCTTTGCATATGGATGAGAACGCTGAACTTAGGGATCAATAGAGGATTTAAAGCGCATCAAGTGTCAGGATGAGAGATGGCTAGTTAGCCTTGGATTTGGTTGCCAGGCTTCAAAGATTCTGTAAATTCTGCGTCCACGGAACTATTGCAGGAGAGCACACATAACACTCGTTCAGTGTAGCATTTCACTCCAATGTCAAGGGCAAAGTCTAACATTACAAGTCTTCTAGTCCTTCAATGTTGAACAAACGTTCTCACATCTCGAGGCGCCGGTCCTATGCTACGGCGTTCAAAAGAACGTGTTATTATGCCACTCAATTATCTTGACTTTTCATGTGGATAGAGCTACCTGCACCCGCAATCTGTCCGTGGGTAAGGTTCACCGCTTCCGCATTTGACTAAACCCTCATGTAGGCTACTTTTTGGACTGGGTATTAGTGGTGATTGAGCTCTTCTGCCTGTAGGACTCAACCTTGTACCACTCCTACCTACACTAGTGTGACTCGCCGGATAGAACGACGCTCTACGCGCTCCGTACTCATTATCTCTCCAAACATAAATCCATCGAGGAATATTTCACCACGCACTTCGTAGTGGGACGGACTTTCTGCTTTTGGGGAAAGGAGGATGGGAACATTGCAGCCGCCAATGATCCAAATCTCATCACCAACGCTGCATTTCTCTCGTGCAAGCCCAATATAGCCTTGCTCGGTGACGAAGGGTTCCCAAGACATTAAACGATTCATCCTCATAAACCTCTTTGTACCGTTCGCCTGACCTGCACTGTTGCGTCCGAGGCCGTGTTGCTCTAATTGCTCCCCTAAAGCTGAGCCGCTAAACCAGCGATGAAACATTTCTAGAAGCTCGTTTGGTGAAGGTAAAGGTTCTAAATAAATACCAAGCAGGCTTATAGTGCGGGCAAAGGTTTCAATCTGGTTCGCGTCGTCTTTATAGGGCATAGGATATCCGGTAGGCGTCATCCAGAAATCGAAATATTGTTGAAAAAGCTTCGAGTTGGCATCTGAAAGCTCATGGCGTCTATCGGGGCTGCAGAAATCGCTGAGAACCTTGATCCTGTCAACAAGTATACCCGAAATCATCAATTCGTTTCCTTTGAAAGTGGGATCAACCGGGATTGCGCCTGACGCACGGAAGAATTGGTGCTCATTATCGAGTCTGCCGAGGCCCAAGCAGCGCCGGAGGTGCTTCGAATGCCAGTTGGGCACCCAGGACGGACCTTTAAAGGGACGAGACTTGAGATCTTCTAAGGGGTCTGACAGCAAAGCGTCACGCTGAGGAGGGGTACATAGTCCCAAGAAATCCAAATCGTTGTGGAGCTGTGCGTGAGATACGGCGCTTGTTCTATAAACCTCCTCTGGCTCGAGGTCATACCGGATGGGATTCTTAGCGGCCTCCTCGGGGCTGCAAAGACCCAGTAGTGCATATATCTGATCGTGGGCTAGGGTTGCCCGTGTCAAGCGCAGGTTCTCAAGCATCCATAATAGGTTTAGTTGTCGCTGGTCTTTGGCGTAAGATCTCTTTAGCTCTCTCAAGGCCAGCACTGGCCTCACCGACCCAACGTGTGCAAAGTAAAGTTCCTTGATTGCCTTCGGCCTTGCAAGTAACGCAGTCAGTACCACGTCAATACCACGAAATAGATCATCCATGGTCATTATATCTGCGCCACAGAGAAAAATCGCGTCTTTTGGGATTACTGCCTCTTGTATAACCCATTTCCTATGAAACCACTCGCAATCCATGAGACGTTTAATGGCATCCCATCCAATAGGGTCAAATCTGATTCCAGGATTATTTTCTTCGGTGGCGGGGTTGTCCCTTGCAGCCTGGCGCAGGTATTGAAACGCATAGCGAAGGAAGATGTCGCACTCGTTAATGCAAATGATAACAGAACGAGCTTGTGAGTATATCTCTCGCATGAGGGGAATTTGCGACGCCTTTTCGCCCATGTCACTCTGATTGATGCAGACCATGTCAATCCACATAGGTAGCTTACAGCTCCCATTCCAGAGTTGCGGAAAGGTGTTAGAGTCATGGCAGAGCAGCCCAACAAAGATCGACTCGAGATTTTGCGATATTTGTACATCCTTGGTACCGCACCCGGAATCAAGATGCATAAGCCTTTCTGCTTTCCCGGTGCCCCAGACATGAGATACAGAAATGAATGACGGCATGTCGCCGATAGTTGCACGTCTTACGCGACATCTCAAGTTGCCCGAAGCAGCCGCTCGGAGGAGGTCGAGCAGGCGTATTTCTTCGTAGGTACGCGAAGACAGTAATAACTTGACTCCATGTCGCTAGTGACTTCAACTGGAACAATACTCGGAAGACTGTTTAAGGTCAATTGAGCAGCCAGTAGCCCTTCGTTCTCTATTCGCCATGGGCGGCTAATCAGCCAATGGGGACGTTTTACACTTTTTGCGACTTAGATTTTAGATACAACCGTGTACCTAGCTAGCCTAAATCACGTCTTTTACCCTGTATACTAGAATATTAAAAATACGATTTCTTTAACTATTAATAAATTAAATAAATTAATTATATTTTATTATTAAATATAAAAATATAAAACTATTTAATTTACTTTACGATACCCGTTAACGCCTAGGGAGCTATTAGATTTAGGTACAAGAGTCCTCTTTTATTTGTTAAGGGATCTAGTAAGAAAGGCACATTTAAATAAGCCGATTACCTTACGCAAATTCTCAAGCATCTATAGCCTACTCTTGAGGTCTTTGGTCTTGTCACCCACACACTTCGGCCTTCTATAGTGCCACTATTTATAGAGGATAGTAATTTAGCTCATGGTCATAAGTTAATAAGGAACTATTATGCAAGATAACATACGGCACATAGTATTATTTTAATGCCGCACCCTTCTATAAGCCCTAATATGAACCCTATTAAGAAGTGTTAGAGGAGAATTAAATAGGCATTACACAGACGTCGGCGATAGCCTACCACCGAGGCAGAGATGCGTGCGATAGTGCTTGAGGAATAGGATAGAATTCCATAGGAATAGATTAATTAATTGATTTTAAAGTAGGAACATTAGGTTAATGTCTCAATGGGGCGCCATAGGTAGTCAACTCTTAATCAATTGCTTATTATAGACATAGAATTGATGCGGCGAATGCCTGATAACCTGAAAACCATGACTTATGTTCGCAGGCTCGTTGTCCCACCAAGAACCCTAGCACCTCAAGGTGAGTCGACAAAACATATTTCCAACAAGTATATACGTACCACCTGCAGCTAGCCGACAAGTCCAGTCCTTGAGAATGGCCGTACTGAAGACTTGCTAAGACTTGGCATTAGAGTCCGATCACGGGAGTCCTTGGCCGGGTGCTACAGGCGGGTAGTTCGCGCAAGGGAGCTCCCGTACGTGATAGTCCAGGAGCCGTCGTGACGGGTAATTTGGCCATGGGAGAAGAGGCACCCAAGTGGTATTAAACAATTCGTTGTGGATATGTGCCTCTTTGTGAGTGAAAAGAGGGAGGGTGCAAGATATTTTGGGGGGGATTTCAAAGTATTTGGCGTATGTTGACCCGAAGACCATGCTTTCGAATTTGACAAAATATCGATGAAAATATCCCAAGAAGATGCTGAAACGAGGGAAACATTCATCAAAGATATACTCAAGTATAAGCGTACTCGCGTACTCTTCGCCGAACCATTCGCCCATTAACTTGACTGCGCGGGCGAGAGGGGTAGAATAATCTGCCTCGTTGATGCTAATTTTGAGAAGCTGAAAACCTTGAAGAGTTTGTGCTACACCGTTCAGACCCCATTGCAGAGCGTGGATACGCTCTAGATCGTTATAAAGGTCCATACGATGGTAAAATCGCTGTATCAAGCTTAACTCGCTATTGATGTCGTGTTCGAGGAACTCCAGCTCAGGCCGGTAGAAATTCCTCAAGGAGTCCAAAGTATGATCTAGCAGAGATAGTGTATTGCTGCAGCTGTGCTCATTGTCTCCTTCGGCAGTGCTTTGCATGTCGTTGCCAATTATCTGCTCGTGGGAAGCTTTTATTGCATCTAGGATTTGGACACCGGTGGCAGTTGGCTCTATCGGGTTTAACATGCGTGATCTAGTGTCTCTTCAGGTCCTTCTTGAGACGCAGACGTGCTGGCACCCGTGCCATTCGCACTGATACCTTCGGGTTCGAATGCGCTTCGCATTGCTTCGGATGCCAACTGACCTTTTGCTAGGAGGAGAGCCATCTGGGGACGCCGCAGCGAGTTCTAGAAGCAGATTATTGAGCACGGCAGGACTTGAATTTGCAGAGCTCAAAAACGATGTTGACTCTGTGAGAGGAGCTATAGTTAAATTAAACTGATTTTCTAAAGGGAATGGACTAAACAGATCCCCCGTTAACTACTACACTAATTACCCGAACTTTCATCATTTCTGTTGCATATAGGAGCCTAAGGCCTGAATGAGTGGCAATTATAGGGTATTCAGCGCTGAAGGCTTCAGCGTCGGAAGCCCCGAATATCAGCTTTTCAGGGGTTCGGAGACCCCGAAGGTTCAGCTACGCGGGGAATATAGGCCTATTCTAGCATGTGATTCAGGAGACTCAGGGCCTACGGCCTCTATATATATAGCACACTTCTCACTGTAGAAATGGATCATCACGGAAAATCCCAACAATTTCCTTAACAGCTCATTAAGCGAATCTTAGTTTCTAGAATAGTCAAATCATCCTAGTGCTATGGACTACAGCTCTAAAAACTTGATGACAATACCGACAATGCTTGATCCTATTTTCGTCAGTTTAGAGGTGGAAGAAGAGGAGTATTTGACCATTCGTGAAATAAGATAGGGTGATTTTGTCGGCGTTATTAGGTTTGGTTTGAACCTTATTAGCACGGGAGGGAGAGGAGTGAAACAAGAAGGCGGGGATCCCATAGAACTGTTAAGTCCGAATATCCACTTATATTGGGGTCATCTGTGAATTAAGGGGCCACTTTGGTGGTGGAGATCATCTTGGTGGTAGAATTGTCTTCATCCCGTGGGCACGGGATCACCTGGATCATCGGATGCATATGGCGACACAAAGGATAAGGTGATGGAACCTGCCTTCCCCGTGCTGTGCCATGAGAAAATTTAGGGACTGTGGGTGTCGAAGCTTAGAATCCCTTTTCATCATTCATTTGGCCGGTAATGGGCTGAGTAGCTGTGTTGAAAAATTGATGCGGGAAACCCTTGGATTTTGTATTTGTATTGTAGCAACGTTATCGCTGACTAAGCATACTCAAGTGAGTCCAATCAGTCAGGTTTTGAAGTAGAACATCCCGTGACAATATGTGCACTAGACTAGGAACACGCTGCAACCATTCCGCTATATTTATACTAGCTGAATAGCTTCTATTTTTTCCTAGAACACCAAGCGGAATTGCCTTTTTAGGTAAAAACCGAATAATCCTATCCACTCCAATCCTTCAAACAAAACAAAAAAGAGCACTCCACTCCAACCTAAGTGGAGGGATTGGCTAGGCTGGGATTATGAAAGCGCCGAAAGGGACACGGTCACTATGCCCAATCCCATTCGATAGTTTTCCAGGCCAGCGATTCCATTAGGTGTAACACCACGCCCGCCTCCTCGGTCTCCGCAACCAGCTTTGCACACTCTTCCTTGTACGCATCGTCTGTACTTGGACCTATAGGACAGGAAAGATAGATTTCCTTAAGAGCAGGCAACTGAGAATCCTTCTTAGCGGCGAAATCACGAAAAATGACCTTGAGGGCCTTCTCATGGTGGTCTGTTCCGCTTGATCGTAATGATAGGTGAGAGACTGAAGCAGGTACAAGGTCACCGATAAATGGCTCAAATTTGTCCCGCCCTTGGTCCGTTAAACCTTCGTTTGGTGTGGCAACTCGAGATGCAGCGTCAGTAATATTACACATTACAATCTCGAGAGGGAATTCGAGCTTCTGCAGACGCTGAAAGCCGCGCATAGACGCCCTGCCAGGAGTAATCGAACCGCGTAGCTCGACTATAGAGATAGAAAGCTCCTCGAGGTAATTCCCTGCCTCGCGCTCGATTGCCGTGATGAATTTGCAGATATTCCAGTCCTGGTCGTCATCCCCTCTTGTCGAATGAGAGTACCGAAGCATCCTAAGACGTGGGGTGTGTTTAAGAAAGTCGGTAATAGCCACCTCGTCGATACAACAGCCCACGAGATGAGCAGTTTCAAGAGTCTCACCGTAGCGAAGATACGGATCTTTAGATGCGAGTGCCATAGAGGCATCACCTATGGCCACGGAGCTAGGGCCGCGGAACGACCGCACGTGTGGTAAGGCCAGGAAGGGAACCGCCTTATCCAAGTCAAATCGGTGTCCGGCGCCATACGAGGTGTATGACTCAAATCTAGTGACCTGAGCGAGACTAGGTCTGTCCCATGGGAAATGCGACTGCTTGGTTTCGCGAACGATAACATCGAGAAGCTTCTCGGTTTTGTCGAGCGGCTTCCATAATTTTGGTAGCGTGAGAGTCTTAACGTTGGGCAGGAGCGTCAAAATAAAAGCAGCAGCGTGTTGTGAGTAGCGGGGGTGTTGTTTAAGTTCCTCTTGAATTAGAGCACAGTACTCCTTCCAGTCCAGACCTGCTTGTCCTAGGTAGGGAGAATCGGCAAATAGTGTGACCACAGGCCCACCATCTGGTACAAGCTGAGGGATTCTGGCACGAGGGGGGAAGGTGTCACGGTAGAGGTCTGCGTCTCTAATGTAACGCGCCACCATAGGCTCGATAGCGATGCATGTGATAAGATCGAACGCTGTTCTGATGGGTGATAATAGCGGGTCCCTTGATGCTTCCCTGTATCTAAACTTTTGGAACTGCGAGCGGAGGTGGTTGTGGCGCTCGATGAATGGTGTGCATAGTTCGTAGATTGTCCTACATGTTAATGCCAGGCTCTCGAAGCCCTCTGGCACGATGTGTGGGATGATTTTGAGTAATAGTTCGGTAGGCAAATCAGTGAGAGTTGGGGTAGCCATGGCAGTGGTAAGACTTGAATATTGGAGGGAACGCTCCTGAGGTGAATCATGAGTTCCGAATGTTAATGTTGAGAGATACGGAGCAGACTCGACCTCGACACTAAATGTTTTTGTCAGAGAAGCCTAGTGTTTATTTCGTCGCCTCCGGCCCCTAAGCGCGCGCTTACCTCGGGGGAGATCCCCCAGGGGCCCCCCTTCCGGTACGCGGATGCTCCGGCGCTAAGACAACTAAGCGGTGATGCCTATTAATAATCTTAGGCATCCGTTTTTTTTTGCGACTGCCTTCCATAAAAAGTGCGCAATATATTTTCTACTAATAATATAGCTAGATTCTGCTGCAGGATTCAATTCTCTCTCAGGAGCCGTGGGTTGTGTTGCAATTGGGTCTGGGACCTGTTTTATAGGGTACGCTTTGGCCTAGTGCCACACCCCATATTATGAGCTCTGGGAGCCTACCTGTAAATTAATGGTCACCTTCTCCTTGATGGAATACACTCTTTTGACCTTGAGATTACAACAAGACCCTGAGATTACAACACAAGTGCCTGAGACTTCAACAGGTTGGAAGGTAGATATCCCCCACGTGACCCGGGAAGCTAAGGTAAAAGAGCAAGCTCTAATTAGCGTTTCTACGTGCTTTCTATTCACAGAGAGTGGACACTCTTCACTATCCATCTGATCTGGTTATCTCTACCTACTTATATTTCTAATCTAATCCTTCTAAACGTGCTTTGAGGTTGTCATCTTTCTATTATATCTAGATTTTTGCAAGTGATACCCTCTGTAATTTAACTCATATTTGTCTCCGCAAATAAGCTTCACCAGGTCAACAAATGCTTTGTGATCTAATGTTTTTGATTAGCTCTTTTTCAAAAGGACCGAGCTCGAAATCAATTGAAAACACGCCGAATCGACATTCGTGCGGCATCCTCGAAGCATCTGATCTTAGGTGTCATGTCCTCAGACGTTTTTGCCTTATTGCCTTCGTTCAACCCTCACCAACATTCCCCGTCGAATGCCTGTCAGCTCCGTCACCGAGCGGTGTTGGTGTTTTGTACTTCACGACCCGGTCGCTTGGTTCAACCACTAACCTGAACCAACACAAGGTTGCATGCCTTGAATAGAATAATCCTTCGAGAGATGTTAGGCATAACGGTTGTTGGAGGCAAGTGTCACATTTCAGGTGTTGGTGCGTAAGAGCGATTCATATTGCTGCATCGATTTGCTACCAACATTAACCGCTTTTCAAATCTGACAGTGGAGACTATCCAACATGGAACTGAGAATCCTATTGGCATCACTACCCTGTTACGTGGGTGTTCATCCCGAAACCCGCAAGCATGGTGATAAAATAAGTACTAAGTATCTATATCTGGATATTTTACAAATCTGTACGGCTGGCAATGTCTACCTCAGGAGGCTTAGGATACCAACTCCAGGGGCTTGAAATGAGTAGGATGAAGGAAGCATCTTCTTTTGACGAAACAGTTGGGAAAGTAAAAGTATATAAACCATGTACTTGTCTCGTTCATGCTTGAGAAAACAACAAAGTCTTCGATCCATTCTCATTACCCAGCCTATCATTATATACAACAGGAGTTGCCCACCATGCATCTACCTCTGTACTTGTCAATTCTACTTACTGCTTCTGCAATCCATGTGCCTCTACAGCCACGCGTGGATGCGTGCGACGCAGCGATCCAGGACAATGAGGGAGATGAACTGACCGCACCTACTTCCGATGGGACAGCAGGCATTGGCGCCGAATTCGAGACTCCCCTGTTCTATCTCACGAACAGTGCCTGCAGTAAGGCCGATACCGATACGGCAAAGGGACAAGTCATCGCAGGACGCACAGGGACGAACTTCGTTCTGACAGCAGACACGGTTGGCAATGCGGGGAAACTCCATGCAGAGTACATTTTAGATGGCCAGAACATCAAAGTCGGGAGTGGAGATGCTGCTAGGGCAGGTGCAGCAGCAGCTGCGGACATTGTAAGTGCAAGAACTTGCCTTCCTATTTATTCCTGTTATATTAACGCTATTAGATTGCCTGGCAGCCCTGGAACGGGGTCGATATAAACAATATAGACGTTGCGAATAGTAAATGCAATCCGTGGAGTATCGGTGGCCCAGGTAAAGGCACAGAACCAGAAGACGTGCAGTGGGACGCACAGGTCACTGCACCAATGCCCCTCGAAGCGCTGTATAGTCTTATGAAAGAACAGCTAGCAGATCTAGACGCCCCAGAGCGGAACATTCTATGCGGTGCAGAGACCCAACGCACAGGGAACCCTGGCGCCGAAAATCTTGTTGTCGTAACACAGGACTATTTTCAGTCTAACACAAATGGCATCGACATGTTGAAAGTTAGCGACGATGTACTCGGCTTTTGCTCCTTGGTATTATCCTATGCCAAAGGCGCGAATTACCCCCTGTCACAGGATCAAAGCCCTAAGCTGATGTTAACCTTCATGCCTCGAACCGAGTTCAACACCATATTTCAACAAGTTAAATCGAAGATTCCGGGTGACCTCTTCACCCTTTGCAATTCTCTTGCATGTTACAAGACAGAAAATGGCAACGCTAAGTAAGTAACCCGACTCTTCTTACTCGCCAGACTAACATTGTATAGGGTTGACGATGACTACTGCTCCGGGTCTACAACGAACCCAGTCTCCAACAATAAGTTCGGTAGATTGACGTTCAAAAATTCTGCTGCTAGCGTGAACATTAAAACCTGGTAGGCTCATTCTGATGCTAAAATTCTGTTCCTCCTATAGGAGCTGAGGAGCTCGCAGCTGTTTTAGGAGCCCAGGCAGTTGCATGCCAGCCAGCTCCCGAGACAGCTCCTAAGACCGCTCGAGCTCTTCAACTCCTCAACTTACTCCATAGACATGACCTTCTGATAGGCTAATTCGTTGGACAGGATTCAAGGCATCGGCTCCGAAACTGGCGCTAAAGACGCACTTTCAGTATTTGACGAAAGCATCGATGGTTCTATTGGAGGCCTTAACACAGCAACGGAGAAGATGTATAACTCACAGCGCTCGGTGCCCTTGTTCGAATTTAGAGATTTATACGGCACCCCTAAGACGACAGATTTCGAAAAGTTTATGGGCGACGTAGACACAGCTGTCCAAGCTCTCCACAAAACCTTCGCCAATGCTCCTCAGAGGAAGAAGCGCGACGTCCCTGCCAGTTGTTATGCGACCAGCGCAGCTACGAGTACCGGTTCCGCAACAAGTTCAGTCCCCGCTAGCATCACCCCCGCGCCCACACCTTCATGCGAACTTCATAATGAAGATCCTGACCAGGGCATTAACCAAGCGTTCTGCTTGTGCGACAAGTCTATCACGCTCAGTGTCTTGCCTGCAACGAGCGCACAATCTGAAAGCTGTGCATATCAGTCTATTCCCACCGCCACTACTGCCAGGGAGACCGTCACAACCCAGACTGAAGTGTGGACTAGTAACTGTGCCGCATGTACGATTGTCGGTGGTATCGCTGATGCGGAGACATGCACAACTGTCGCCGGCTGTACCCCGACCGCAGCTCCATCCCCTAAGATCGCCACATGGGTAGGTAATCTGTCTACCATCGACATTGGAAATGCCGAAGATGGAAACGGCGGCAAGGATCTCGCTACTGAGATGTTCCGCAAGCTCAAAGCCATGTGTAGTGGTTCGACCTGCAAGGGGGATCATGCTGAGATGGACAATGTGGAAGCGGTTATTGCTGATGGCGAGGAGCCTCTCAAGCCTGCAATGTATCTCCAAGGTGCCACATTGTGAGTTCACACGTATTATATACGTAGTCTTTGGGACCAAGCAATACTGACGCATTTATTTCTAATAGCACCAGCCAAGCCGTCTTGGAAAAGATGCTGTCTGTCGGCATCTCTTCCTGGGTCTCTGCTCTCAATGATCCGACCTTGAAGCTTTGCAAAGAAGTCACATATGAGGCCGAAGCAGATGAGACGGGATCCGGCTGTGGTAAAGGGCCTATTCCAACGAGCCGCCTCAGAAGAAAGGTCCGCCGTGATGATGGCGCAGTCCTTTGGGAACGAGGAGGGCTCGTAGCAGAGGAGAGCAGGCTTGCAGAGCGCTGTCTCGATAACTGCGGTCCTCCCATGGTCTGCCACTATGAGGCACGGATGTGCAGTGCACCCAACGAAATCAGTAAGTCATATTTGTCTTCTCTCCATGTCTTCAGAATCGAAGGCTAATTAGCTGCTATAGCCGTCGTCATGGCTGGTGCAGAGGATCCATATGCAAACCACCTGAATATTGGGGTCACGCTCGATGCAAGTGGTGACGGTTTCTTATGCGAAGAAATCACTGCCGCATTAACGGCTGCCGTGGTGCTTCTTGCGCCGGAGTTGCTCGAGGTCGACGCCCTGGAAGGGGTTGAGCTCGAAGCCATCTGCGGTGTCTTTAAAAGTCCTTCATCTATCATCAATAACCTGAAGGAGTCATCAAAGGTGTCTCGTCAAGTGTCTCGTCGAGCACCAAAAGCCGTACCAGCTTAGGTGGGGTAGACAAGGGGCTAGCGACAGATATTACTAAAGCAGACATGCAAATGTTTCAAACGAGTATCCCGCAATATTGGGCAGGTCATCATATGTACACTAGAAATGACCGGCCGGGGGCGCTGGATAAATAAATTGTTTGGCGGAGTTTTGTATAGGAGTTTGACTCTTGTGTTAGAAGACTGCGGTTCAATGCTGTACTTAAACGGGAACTTTCAAACCTTTTTGATGAAAAAGCTGCTTGGGCTACCAGTGCTTCATCATTGACTTCATCTTTCAACCAACACACGTGGTTTCGCTCCCCTCTTTGGAAGCTTGAAGAGCACGGCCCTGTTGCATGAGAGGAGAGCCATAGACTGAATATTGCGCTTGCCGCTAAAGTAGTAATAGTCGGACTTAACGTCGAACTTCTACGGCACGGTGGCCTTAGTCGGCGAAAGCGAAATGTCTAGCGAAAGCAAAATGTCCATTCTCGCGTATATTTTTACACCAAAACCTGGACCACCAACTTTTATTTTTTATCTGAAAAATTATTAAATTAATTAAATTTTTAAAACCTAATAAAATCTTGATTCATATTATTATTAGAATCAATTGTGGCAACTAATCTGACGTCATATTGCATTTCCTGCCCCTCCTGCCCCTCCTGCTTGCTGTTGCTATCTATGTTGCTATTTATGCCTATTCTTCTAAGTGGCGAAGACGGCATATTGTTGTTATCATCATTCTCTAGGCGTATTTGGCTTAGAGGATTATCCTTAACTCTAAATTGACACTCTATCTCTAGGATCTGTAGGTCAATTAGAACATCTATAAAGGATATAATACCCCTTATAATTATAGTGTTCTATGCCTCCTACTCTTGTGCTAGAGTATTATATAGGGATTAGATGCCCATTATAGCCTCCTAAGCCTCCTCTTAAGTCTGTTGTTTCTCCTGATCTTAAATTATAACTAGCTTCTTAGGTGGTATTAGTATGCCAATAACTTGGTGTTATAAAAGCCACTTCTTCTGTTTTCTCTCTTCCTTATAATCACTTATTCCAAGCTTCTTAAGTTCCTCCTTTGCCTTATTCTTGATATATGTCACTGCCTTCTATACTCTCTTTAGGGCTAAGGCAGTAGCATTAACCTCCTTCTGCTTTACTTGTTTAAGAGCAACTAATGCTAATATAGAGCCCCCTTTCTATAGGCTTACTTAAGCATTTAGCTTCACCTTATACCCTTTTACTTGCTTTGCTTTTGCATACTTTAGATCCATCTCTACTAGACTTCTAAGTATTAGAAACTTATATACCCTGTCCTTTATAACTATATATTTTGCCTAAGTAGGTAAAGAGAGAGCCTAGGTGATTTTAGAGTTGATGTCTTCTAATTAATAAAGGCATTTAGCATATAAAGTTGGCTTCTTAAGCTTTGGAAGAATATATTCTTGTTTAAGTTATAGATTAGGAATTAGATCAGGAATTAGATCAGGAATTTGCTTAGGCTCTTCTGTCTTAGATTTAGAGCTATACTCTAAGAAATCTAGACTAGTATCCTGCTTCTTCTTCTTGCTATATTCTCTTAACTTCTTCTTTATAGCCTTAAAGGAAACTAGCTATATGCCTATATTCTAGAATATATGCTTAATAGTAGGAACTATAAATGTCTTCTCTTATATATCCTTTAAATTATAAAAGAAGCATTTAAGATTATATTCTGGTTTAAAAGAGCAGATAGCATTTATTACCTGCTTTTATTAATATTACTTCTGTGTCCTAAAATAGCCAATGTCATATAGCTAAAGAAGATAGGTTTGATATAAAGGGAATTTAACAAGCTAGATCTTATTTATCTTTGCCTTAATAGCAAACTTAGAAGCATTATAACATATTACTCTATTAAGAAGAAAGATATGCCATTTAGAATTAGGCCTATAGTTATTATACTTAATAAAATGATCAAGCTAGCCTATATATATGCCCTTATTTGTATACCTGGATTTAGAGACTATAATATGCTTATAGCCACTTATATTCTTATCAAACCAGCTAGCTATAATTATAATACTAGGAATGATGATTATAGGGGGTATTGTCCTTTTATTTACTATAATATACTCTATAATTATAACAGAAAGTTAATTCTTAGGTATGCCTATATATATCTCCTTAACCCCAACTAGTATAATAACCTCCTCTCCTGCTAGTATATATACACATACTTCCTTCTTGTCTATATTATAAATATGGCTGCTATAATACATACTTGTTACTAGTAGTGTAGGGCAGTACTCTGTTTTAAACTAAAAATAAAGGTTTTGCTCTATATATATATCTACCTAGTGGCTTATAATCGGTTTTGTCTTAATTATATAAAGCTTAGGAGTCCTCTTTAACCACTATTAAAACCACCTCTATAATAGAGCTTTATTCCCTTCCTCTACTTGTAGATATATAGTACTGTTATATAATATCTGCTTTATAGCTCCTTTGCCTTTGTTAATATAATGCCCCGCCATATACTATATTACTATACTCTCCTAATTAGGGTATAGAATCCTATTCTGGCCCCCTTAGTATATTCCCTCCCTATTGCCCTTCTTCTTCTCTTAAGCCCATCTCTTTACTAGGGTATTTAGGCGCTTAAGCTTCTATATTTGTGCTGCTATAAGGGCCTTCTCTATAGGGTTGTTTTGGAGCTATTAAAGGCATAATCATATTTTATCAGGTTTAGGGAGCTTGCTTTTGTGCTGGCGTAGAGGGGCATTTACAAGACATGCTATAATATTACACAAAGAAATAATCGATATAAATTAAATTTTGTTGGTTATAATATACAAGAGGGTGTTTGATTTTTTGGTAGGCACGTCATACATTTTTTAAAACAATTTTACGCGAGAATGGACATTTTGCTTTTGCTAGACATTTTGCTTTTGCTAGACATTTTGCTTTTGCTAGACATTTTGCTTTTGCTAGACATTTTGCTTTTGCCGACTAAGGCCACCGTGCCGCAGAAGTTCGACATTAAGTCCGACTATTAAATGGTTGGTTTCGTGGTGATAAATGTTATAGTATTGAGGTCATTTTCATGTTGTTTGATTTTGTGGAGGTTTTGCTTTTGCGGGACAACTTGCTTTCACCCACTAATAGTAGGGCCTCTTAAGTGTCAAGGTCAGTTCCCACTATTAGAATAGGGCACATTTGTGCTCAATCATAAAAGGTCCGTTGTACATGTTATAACAACACCAAATACGATCTCAATCGATGACTTGTGGCCACATCAGTGCTTGCTTCTAATATTCAATATTTTCTTCACCATAATCAACAGTTTATAGCGGCATAAAAGGAGCTTACTGCCTTTGATCAATATATTTTCTAATTCGGCAGACACAAAATTCGACCACAAGACTTCAAAAGCATACCGGGTAAAAGAATTCTTTCAGGCAACACACGCATCACCAGACTCAAAATATCGCAGCAGTCTGATGTATCCGCCACCGTCGCCGAAGATGGCAAGTAAGTTGAATTCTCTTTCCACTGGCTCGGCATTATAGCATACTAATAAGCCTACAGATCGCAGACTGCAACTGAGGCGCATCACCCCTTGATGACATGGGCAAAAGCAAGTTCAGATAAAGATAGACCTAGCGCTGAGGCGTCCAATAGTACACCGGGCACTAATCTAAACAAGGAAACTACTAAGAAGACGCTGAGTCTGGAAGAAAGCAAGCAGGGGTGAAGGATGAAAATGTCCCAAAGTGGTGCAATTCAGGCGCCAGGCGTGAGACAGGGCCATTGCGAGATTTAGATGTGAGGTCTTGGGTAACAGAAGGGTCGTTTTGGGGAATCGTAAAAATATGTAGGTGAAAGCAAAATCAAAACGACCAAAGACAATGAGAAGCAGCCTGATTTTTGTCTATCTGTCTTATTACTATAAGGAAGGGGTTTAATCAACCACTACCCTAAGTGTAGGGAGTTTGTTGCGACTACAAAGCCTAAACCTAAAGCTATTTTTAGTAAGAGAGTAAGACATGATAGTCACAGTAATGCTATAATAGTCAGACTTAACATCAAACTTCTATAGTATAGTGGCCTTAGTCAGCAAAAGCAAAATGTCTATTCTTATATAAAATTGTTTAAAAAAATATATAATATGCCTACCAAAAAACCAAATACCCTCTTATATATTATAACTAATAAAATTTAATTTATATTAATTATTTATTTATATAATATTATAGTATATTGTAACGTTTATAGTATAGCCGATGCTATACCAAGGTGGGAACGTTGGGTTGTGTGTAGTATGCACGAGAGTAATAAGTCAGGGGGTTCCCGTACAGTATAAGAATAGAGTGTATTGCAAATACTATATTAAGTTGAGCATAAAGCTCCTATCTAAGAGAATAACTACAGACTTATATAGAACCTTCCTGCTCCTAGATCACGGTGGCTCACTATAATCCCTATAAGCGGCTTATATAGATCACTATAATCCGTATAATCCAATCCTTGTTACGTGAACCCCACGTGACCCCTGTACTAACTGTCTCTAGGTTCTCTGTGCCGTACCTTAGTACTGCCAAGCCTCAGGCCTGGAGCTGCACGTGATAATAAAACCGTAATACTATCCCCTTTCCGTACTAGCGTGGCCTCCACGCTTAAATGACATATAGAAAATATCCTAGAGGGCCATCGGCCTTCTTCCTTTATTATAACTTCTAAAAAGTCTTAATATCGTACTGCCCTTTTTAACCTAGTAAAAGAAAAAGGCTTTAAAGCGGCGATATATTGTTCTTACTATCAAGAGAACAATCGAACCTATATTATAGCGACTTCGACTTCTCGCTATTCCGAGTACGTCAGGACTAGTCGTCCAAAATGTGATGGCAAACCGGAGTTCCTCGACGGTTAGGAAGCGCTTGCCCGTTAGGAAGAAAAACTTGAGCAGGAGGAAGAGGAGGCGATAGCGAAGATCCTTCGTCTACGAAAACAAAAGAAATTCCTCTAACGCCGTCGTCAAGACATGATGGCGCGTGGCCTGCGCTCTCTCGAGGAGCTGGACGCTACTAAGTAGAAGGAAAAGGAGGAGAAGGAGAGAATAGAAAACGAGAAGAGGCAACAGCACGAGCTGTTGTTTACCAAATCGTTCTTCCTGGCCGACCACGGCCCCCTTGACCTCGACCCCGCCTTTGACCCCGGTCCGGAATTCTAGGCAACCCTAGATGCTAGTAGTGGAACGCCGTAACCTTCTTAGGGCAGTTAAGATTTGCCTTGGGTTCTTATATATTTTCTGATTATAGGTGTCCTAACCATTTGATTAGATATATAACCTTGCCTTTAACGTACTAATAGTCTAGTAGCTCTTCGACATTATACTTGGCGTTTAGGTTGACTGGTTGGATTTCCGTCTTTAAAGCTTTTGGTGCCCTAGGAGGTACTGGTTTAAGAAGTGATATATAGAACACTAGGTGGATGTTTATAGTCCTGGGTAATGACAATTCGTAATTTATCTTCCCTCTAACCTTATTGATTCTAAATGGTCCTAGCTTCTTGTGGTCTAGTTTGCTGCTTGGTCGTTTTGTTTAAATGTTTTTTCTAAGCAGATAGACTCTATCCCCCTCCTTTAGCGTAGGTCCTATACTACGTTTTCTGTTATAGTAAGACGCTATTCTTTCTGCGATAAACTTGAGGTCTAAGACCATCTCCTAATATAGTGTCTTTAGTCCTTCGACCTAAACCCTAGCTGCTTCGTTATTGTCTTCGCTAAGTAGCGGTGTTTTGTACGCAACTAGATCGTATTTATAGTTCGCGTAGTTTGGTGATATCTTCGTTATTTCGGTGCTAGAACTATTATATACAAACTGTGCTAGTGGCAACAATTACACCTAATCATTTTGTCGGTAGTTCACGTAATATCTGAGATATGCTTCTATAGTCTGATTTAGTCGTTCCGTTTGTCTATCTGTCTGCGGGTAAAACGCCGTAGACATCTTTCTTTTGACTCCTAGCGATCCCGTAAGGGCTGTCCAGAATTTCGACGTAAAGAGCTTGTCTCTATCGGAGATGATTTCGTCTAGTACGCTGTGGTTCGCGACCACGACCCTTAGGAACGTATACGCCAGTTCTTCGGCGTCGCTTGCTTCCTTGTATAGTAACATATACATATACTTTATAAGTCTGTCGGTGATGACCAGGATAGAATCGTACTCTACTCCTATTATTAGTTCTCTAGATAATAGTAGTTTTACCACGAAATCCCAAGTAATGGATTTCTATAGTTGAGATGGTATATCGGGTGTCTGCATTTGTCTATACGGGGCATGCCTTGCGGCTTTGTTCCGTATATAAGTGTCGCAACTCGATACTACCTCTTTTACCATTTTCCTTATACTAGGAAACTAGTACGTTCTGGATAGTCGGTCTATAGTACGATATATTCCTTAGTGTCCGTGTGCCGGTAGCGTATATTGTTCACGAATAAAGCTTAGTCGTATTTTCCGTGAAATAAAGATTCTTCCTTTGTGCGTAAGGAGGCCGTCGGCGTTTTTACCGAAGTTCCCCGGCTCTTCCTTAGTTGTTGCTTCTTCGTACGCAGCTCTGATTTGTCTAGTCTATTAGTCGCTCTCGACTCGTGTGACTACTACGATTTCCGCTCGGTTAAAGACAATCTCGCCGTCTTTTTCCTTAAATATAGCGAATAGTTTGCTTTGATTGTTTTCTTCGTAACCAGGTTTCCTACTAAGGGCATCCGCCCTAGCGTTGTCTGTTCCCTTTATATACTAGATTCGCAAATCTAGTAAAGCTAGTGTTTCTGCTTATTAGACCTGTCGGCGATTAAGTTCTTTTATTATAAAGAAGTATACCAAGTTCTTGTGATTAGTGAGCACCTAAACCGGATAGTTCGCTCCCTATAAGTATACCTTCTATTCGCGTACAGCGTCTATAATGGCTAATAGTTCTTTGTCGTAAATCTTATAGTTTAGCTCGGCTAATAAGAGTTTGCGAGAGTGGTAAGCTATTAGATATAGCTTCCCGTCTTTTCCTTTCTGGCTTATAACCGCTCCGACCGCTCTGTCAGATACGTCTGTTTCCACAACTATTAGTTGTTCGGGATCGAATATCCTAAGTGTGGGTTCTTGAGTAAAGGCGGTTTTTAACGTTTAAAAAGCCTGTTCTGTTGTCTCCGTCCACGCAAAAGGCTCGTCCTTATACGTTAGTTTCGTAAGTAATTCCGCGATCTTTAAGTAGTTCTTGACGAACTTCCTGTAATAATTCGCGAGTCCTAGAAACGATTAAACTTGTTTTACGGTTTCGGGTTGTCCCTAATCTAAAATAGCCTAGACCTTTCGTGAGTCTATAGATACTCCGTTAGTCGAGACAATGTGCCCGAGAAACTCTGTTTTTTTGACGAAGAACTTGCATTTCTCTAGTTTGAGAAGTAGCGATTTCTTCTATAGTGCTCCTAGCACTATTACGACATGTCGTGTATGTTCCTCCTTATCCTCTAAGTAGACGAGGATATCGTCTAGGTAATATACACAGAATCGATCCAGGTATGGCCTCAACGCGTTGTTGACTACTATCTGACATGTTATAAGGGCATTAGTCAATCCGAATAGCATAACTAGATACTTGTAATGCCTATAGCGTGTTCGAAACGCCGTTTTCCATTCTTTACCTTCTTTTATTCTAATAAGGTTATACGCTCCTCTCAAATCAAGTTTAGTGAAGATTCTTGCTTTTCCTAGTCTGTCCCGCAAGTCGTCTATACGCGGAATTAGGTAACGGTTCTTAACCGTAATAGCATTTAGCTTTCTATAGTCGATATAGAATCGTTTAGCGGTGGTTCCTCCCGCCCCATCCTTTTTCGGTACGAACACCACAGGCGCTCCTGCTAGTGATATAGATGGTCGTATAAATCCCTTCGTAAGGTTTTTATCTAAATATTCCCTTAACGTCTTGAGGTCGTCCTTACTTATCCGTCTAAGTGGCTCGAAGGGTGGTTTCTCTCCTTCGATTATAAGTATCTCGTGATCCCATTCCTAATGTTCTAGTAATGCCACGGCATTATCCGGTTTCCTAAATATCTGTTCGAACTTCTTATATTCCTTAGGTATCTCTAAACCAGTAATAACGTAGTTACTAACCTGTAGTGGACCTCGGGCGGCGTGTCCTGGCGTATTGTGTGAGACTGCGCTAATCTCTACACTACTATATAGTCATTCTGCTTTCTCGTAGGCGCACCTAGAGAACTCTACTATTCTTGTCTTCTAGTCGATCTCGGGATTATATTACTTAATCCACGGCATCCTAAGGATGGCCTCGTGCCTTCTTATAGGTACGACATCCATCTAAATCTCCTTAGTGTGTCGTCTAATTGTCATCTTTGTTAGAATGGTTCTCTTCGTAACTTTTCCGGTATCGTAGTCCGTTCCGTCGACCACTATTAAGTCGTAGGGGTTAATGCTTCGTACTAGTACGTTTAGTCGTTTTACCGTTTCTAGTAACATAAAGTTGCCCGTTACTCTAGAGTCAATCATTACTCTAAGCTTCTTTCCTCGAATCTATACGTCGAGTATTATCTGTTAACTATAGCCTAATACGTATAGTTCTTTATGGCTAGTGCCTCGGAGAACCTCGACCTATCCGTTCTGGTGGTCATCTCTGGTCGTTAGTCGGTAGACGTGTCCTACCTCAAAACCTTGGCCTAGGTCTTTTGGTTAGATAAAGTTGTGTTTTCCTTCGTCCGTCTTTGTCTAACATCTCTCGGCTCCGTTTCTTGGCGTTAGCTCTAGTTCCTAGGTCTCTCCGACCTTCGGTGGGTTACTATTCTATCTAGTGAAGTCGCGTTCTTTTCTAGGAATTATAGTTATATAGGTGCCTGCACCCTTAACTTCTTTCTAACCGATACGTCGTTTATCTCGGTATACGACTTCCTATTTTTCTGTATACTTCGGACCTTCCGGGGAGAAGTATCCTTCCTCTTGATAGGTAACCCCCTCCCTAGCCCATTCTCGGGTGTTGATGTTAGGGATTGCGTGATATTCTCGTTACGAAACCTCCCAAATCTGTCCTACTTGTAGTCGACCATCGTCTTCCGCTAGCTTTGTTTCTTCTACAAGGTCTTCGTACCACGATTCTATACTGATGTCGTCGTTGCTAGCCTCTTCCCACGAGATACCTTTCTCGTCTAAGTCTATAACATCGTATATGTCATCTACGTTGATTTCCCTAGTGTCGTTTAGACACTTAACCCAAATTCTCTAATCGTCGGTAAGACATCTCTATACTAAGTGTCCTCGTTACTTCCTGATAACCTTCTACTATTCTCTAGTAGTGGGTTGATTGGCTCTATCGTAAGCCTCTTCTGCGGTGATTTCTTTGCCTTTCAGGATATCGGTAAAGTCTTCTTCGCTTAACGTGTCGTCGATTAATCCTTCTCCTAGGAGTAGCTTTATAGTAGGCTCTCTTGTCGTAGTGTTGACGAACAGTACTTCTTTCGTGCTTTGTCTCTAAACGCGGTACTGCCCTCCCTCGACAAGCTTGGCTCCCTATATAGCGTCACTAAAGAATGATTCCCTACTATCCCTATAGACATAGTGGTTTCCGATTTCGGTGACTTCCTTATATGTCTATATTTCCCCTACCCTCGGGGTTCTCTACTAAACATTCCTAAATTCGGCTTCGTCCGCTAATTCCGGTAGTGTCGGTGCTAGTTTAAACTCGGGTTCGATCTGAGTTCTAATATTAGCTTCCTCGAGTTCCTCTTCCGACATCTACTGTCTGTTAGTAACGTATAGCTCGTGCTGTCGTTACGTTCTTCCCGTGGCATTGATCTGATGCCCACGCTTCTTCTAAGGCTTGCCCTTCCCTTTAAGGTTACCCTTCCTATAAGAGGCAGCTTGATGACCGGGCAGTCCGCACTTAAAGCACAGACCTTTGTCTCGTCGTCGGTTTATCTCGTCCTTAGAAGGATTTCCTTTCTTTGAGACCGCGTCTAGTTCTATCCGGTCTTCCTACCTGCTAGTTCGGTCTTTCTTACCTTTCCTTTAGTGGCCTCTAGAGTACTAACCTCTCCTTTCCATCCTTCGCTTATATAGTCGGGAGTCGATGTCGATTGCTTTTTCGATCATTAGGAGGAGCTCCCCTAGGCGTCCTCCTCGTACAATGTCGTCCTTAACTTCTTCCTTTAGTCCTCTATAGTACTGAGCGGTCAAGGCCTTGTCGTCCCAATCGATTCTTCCGGCTAGCAGTTAAAATTCTCTAGTATAAGCGGTAACACTTTTCGTCTAATAAAGTGTTTGGATAGCTCGCTCCGCGCGTTGTTCCTCGTCGATATTCCCGAATATACGGGTAAGTTAGGTCACGAATTCCTTATAGTCGTCGAAGATTGTGTTCGTATTATCTTCTCGATCGTCGTGATCGTTGTCGAGGTAGTCCTTGAGTTTCGTAGTGATCTAATCGTATACGGTCCCCTCTAGGTAAGAGCATGCCCACAACACCTTCTGTTCTTCTTGTCCAAATGACAATAGGTTTATACGAATATAGATCTCGCATTGGCTGATAAAGGGTCGTAGCTTGCTTCGAGTGCCATCGAATGGCTTTAGGTCGTGTACCTTAGGCGGCTTGACTTGCTAAGGTATATAGGCTGGAGGTGCGTTCGACATAACGGCGGTTGACTTATCACTAGGTGCTAGTGACGATGCTTAAAGTGTAACGTTTATGGTATAGCCGATACTATACCAAGGTGGGAACGTTAGGTTGTGTGTAGTATACACGAGAGTAATAAGTCAGGGGGTTCCCGTACAGTATAAGAATAGAGTGTATTGTAAATACTATATTAAGTTGAGCATAAAGCTCCTATCTAAGAGAATAACTACAGACTTATATAGAACCTTCCTGCTCCTAGATCACGGTGGCTCACTATGATCCCTATAAGCGGCTTATATGGATCACTATAATCCGTATAATCCAATCCTTGTCACGTGAACCCCACGTGACCCCTATACCAACTGTCTCTAGGTTCTCTGTGCCGTACCTTAGTACTGCCGAGCCTCAGGCCTGGAGCTGCACGTGATAATAAAACCGTAACAATTTGTGACTTACTTCTAGGACAATTAGAGTAAACTAATCCCTATAATAGACAGGGCCCAAATAACACTCTTATACTCTACTATCAGAATGACTCTATATTAACTCAAACACAGAGTCAAACCAAGGAACAGTTAGGACTAGAAGTCACTAGAGCCAGCTATGCCAATTAAGAAGCTAAACCTGGACAATGCTGTTTTGTTGGCAAGTTAGATGCACTATATATAGCAAGTGGCCAAAGACAATATTAAGAAGGCACAAGAGAAGATATAACGCCACATAAATCAGTATTGGTATAGTATTAACTAGCAACTAGGAGATAGGGTATACTTATTAACATATAACTTAAAGAGCTACCGTCTAAGTCACAAGTTGGGTAATAAGTTCGACGGACTATATATGGTCCTAGAACGGATCAGATACGGATATCGCCTCTAACTACCTGATAGCTCTAAGATTTATAATATCTTCTCTCCTAATGTTCTAAAGAAGTATCTAGACACACCACTTCCTGGACAAGAACCTGCCTAACCTTCTAGTAAAGCTATTGCTAGGAAAGAAGAATAGGAAGTTAATAAGATCCTAGCTTCTAAGTTAGTAAGAGGGAAACTCTAGTATCATGTCACCTAGGTCGGGCATAATCTAGACCTGACTTGGTACCTAGCCTCTAATTTCTTAGGAGCTCTATATAAATTAAGGGATTATTATCAAGACTATCTATTTAAACCAGGGCCTCTATTATGTTTATAAGAATGGTTAGACATATAGGAGAAAGGACTAGATGAGTATAACTATCTGGCTAATGACAGGGTAGCAAAGAAGCATATTAATATATAGACAAGAACCGGAGTAATAGTAGAGGCAGTATAATAAAATGGTTAATAGAAAATTCTATTATAACAAAAACTAATTCCCTCTAATCTAGGGCACTAGTAGGCTATACCACCACCCCTCTAGAATAGGGCCAAAACCCCTCCTACTCCTCCCTAGTGCCTATATTAGCAACTCCCTCCTTGTCCTCACCACTAGTATATAGGTCTGCCACTAAAGCTGTACTATCGATCCCGTCCACCTAAGGCCGCTTCTCCGCCCGACTCTCCTCTAAGTACCTAGTAGGGCGCTTTCTCCCCCCGGCTTATCTTGTTGACTAAATCCGTCAATAGATCCAATAATACCGCCAAATTCTGGACCATATTAGACTAGGAACCCTTAGAAACAAATCTGACTTACCTCCCGCGCGTCCTTCTCCATCTCTACCCTAGCCTCTAAAACATCCTTTAGAGCCTTGGTTTCTTCCCGCAAAGCCCTTGTTTCCTCTAGCAAAGACATTATAAGTCCCTGCATATCTCTAGGAATGCTAAAGGAGGCTATACGTAGCACCCGGTCCAGCTCTGTTATAGTAGTGGCGATGGCGGGGCGGTTATTGGCTTTAATGGCACTAACCAGAGCTTTGTACTTAGGACCAACAAAACGTAAAAGCTAAGTTCCTGTTAGCTTCGGATTAGTTTCGGACTAGAATCAGAAAACTTACTAGAGTGCAGACGCCTTTTTGGCGCGTGTAATAGTCACATTTAGACAAAACCGCAGAACTAAACTTATAATTATAGTTGTTAGCAATCATCTATCAGACATAGCAAATATAGCAGACTTGGAAGGCAACCTCTAGGGCGCCGGCTAGGACTAGGACAGGCATGCTATATGTTAGATCTATAAATCAAGTCAGCTCTAATATAGTTCTAAAAGAGCTCCAAAGCTTACCTTGCTATTATAGTTGTTGTTGTTGTTGTTATATAACTATAAGAGAAAAGAAGAAAGGAACAAAATCAAGGCAAAACTAGGTCATATATATAGACCTCTAGATTACTAGTATAGTAAATCAATCATATAAATTATATACACAATAGGCATATAAATCACACCCACAATAGGTATAAATTATAAGAACAATAGCCAAGTGTTATTCACTATAAAGATACCAGAGTTCCACTTCTAAGAAGTAATATTGTGGCGGGGCACGTGACTTGATCACCTGACTTAGGGGTTAAAAGCAGAGTGTTTCGGACAGCTAGACTAAAAGACAACAAGACAATTCAACCTACTTTTCAACAATACCTAGTCATCTCTTATTCTTGATTCTATTAAGCATTATGCCTTAGCACGTCTCTTCTACATATTTGGTGACCTACGCAGGGACGATTAAAGGCTCTTAAGAGACGCCACAACCCTTGATTTGCAGCCAAGTTGTCGCTGTCGCAGCCGCCGTCGAAATATCCAGCGTTCTAGACGAAGCACAACCAACCGTCGAGTTATGGCTCTGCCAACGCCCTCAAAACCTCTATCTCTCTGTCAAGACACAAGTACCACTTCTACTATCACTTGGGAACAGTCTTGTAGACGACCTTCGCAGACCTCTTAATTGAGCCTGTCTGGCGACATGATTTACACGAACACTGCCTTCACGCGATCTAACGACTTGTTCGGCCGACGAATCACTTCTATTCTTAGTTGCCTTTTAATTTACGACTACGCTTCTTGTTTGCGACCTCGAGAGTCGTTTCACAGCATTCCTTCCTACCTATCCTTTATAACTACAGAGCTTCCTACCTATATACGCGACACGACCTGCCGACGAGAACATACACACATACATGCCTCTAGAGACTACATAATAGCTATTGCCGTTTAGGCCTTGATATAAGCTAGTTGTGTCGTTAAAAGATGGTTGTTTTTAGGATAGCAGAGTTGGGCTGGACGTGATCACGTGACAGGTGTGCGAGGACGACACCTATTAGATAGGGGACGTATATGGCGGGGCACGTGACTTGATCACCTGACTTAGGGGTTAAAAGCAGAGTGTTTCGGACAGCTAGACCAAAAGACAACAAGACAATTTAACCTACTTTTCAACAATACCTAGTCATCTCTTATTCTTGATTCTATTAAGCATTATGCCTTAGCATGTCTCTTTACAATATTAATAGTGGCGACTCCAAATCACCTCCGATTTAGCTTTAACCCTATTCTTAGCTTCTATAATAGGCAAACAATAATAGCAAGATTATATATCCAACTAGTTACAGATTCATACTCTCCTAGAGAGTATAACTAACCCAAACCGGATCATTGTCAGAACCCAAGTAAAATAACAATACAATTAACTTGGTAGAAGACAAGATGACAATATAACTAACTAGGAATAAAACAATAGACAACCAGAACCTGAGGTCAGGTTCTCCCGGAGGAGGGGGGTAATGTGACGTTGCTAATTATATAGGTTACTAAACACATAACTAGCATGTGACTAGTATGTGACCTACTTGTTTGTCAGATAGGAAACGGAGTAGTTTTGGACCAGGGCCTATACGGTAAGGTTATAAGTGCTTGGGGACTCTCTCCTCTTCTCTTTTCTCTTTTGGCATATTCTTTTTATCCTTTGATATAGCCTATTAGTCTTAGCACAATCAGACTTATATTTGCTCCTACACATCTTAGAGCAGTACTAAGGCTAGTGCTGTAACAGTCTTAAATCTTTTATAACAACTAGATATTAGCATATCCCCCTTATCCAGAATCTTAATAAAGCTAATTGTTTCTATTAGTCCGGCGCCTTAGTAATAGTAGGTAGATATGTCTGTATACTATAGTTTTATTTGCTTTGTTATCTGTTATTGTCTATACACTCTACTCTCCAAACCAGCTAGTCTGCTTGCTAAGTAGTGGGATAATAGCTGCCGCTAGAGTGCTAATAGAAATGGATAGCAGGCCTCTAAGTGAACACACTAAGCCTGTAGTATAAGATTGATTTAAGAGCTTTGGCTTGTATGCCCTAAGAGACTAAAAGACAGCAAAGTAGAAGCTAAATGGCGTCTTCTTAGTTACTGGATTTAAGGAAGATAGGAGTTTTGTGTAGGTTTTATATATACTAGGCTGTGGCATATTAATATATATATAGATAAGAGTAAGGGAATTTGACAAAGACTTGGTTTAAATTAAAACAATAAATACAAAAATTGTGTGGGAATTATAATTGCTTTATATAATTGTTTAATGCTTTATATACTGTTAATCCTTCCTTAAGATCTAGAGCTACCCTAGTAACATCCACCTGCTCCTTAGTATATAGAGTCTTGCCTCAAGACATTAAAGATAGTAAGCTGAGTTATAAATATATAAATGACAATTAATAACTTAGATATAGCCAGAACAAATCTTAATAAATTCTCTAATTAGGCCCTATTCTCTATTCTCAAGAAACTCTAATTGTGTATCCCAAAATCCTTAAAGCAAATGCGCCAAAAGACTGTCCTTACCGCCTTCCCTAGATTAAGATACCTAGGATTGTTTTCTTGATGTCCTGCTAGAAATACTCTAACAACACAATTGACCGATTTTTATACTCTTAAATTAGCAGTCTCCCAGACCACTTTCCTTCCAAAACTCTGTTATTTACAAGAATCTTGCTTGACCCTCTAGTAAGGACATACCTATATCCTAAACCTAAGGGCTCCGGCCAGTCCCCTATTAGACGGAGTGTATTGCACATGTCCCTGTTCAGACTATACTTCTACAACCAGGTCCACAGCCTTTTGTACTAGCTATTATATTCTATAAGGAGTATGGTTCTAGCCAGGGAAACCTCTAGCTTATCTAGAACGACTTCTGTCGCCAGACGATCTCCTAAAACCTAAAAAATCCTTAGTGCTGTCTCTGACAAGATCTTGAATTTGCTTTATATAAGTCAGCAAACTACTACCAGAAATATCCCTTTTGCGGACATATAGCTACTATCTTGAAATTACTACTTGCTGTGCTATAAGCCACAGTTGTCTTATAAGTAATCGTGGTCTTGGCCGGATTTGATCCCTTAGATATAATTGTAGTATAGACGTAGTTAGCTATTATATATAGAAGTTAGGATAAAACATAGACAATTCTGGATGTTTTGCCCGGCTCACATATAAACTGAACTAGTATAATCGGTAAGAGGATAAAGTAAGGCGGATAGTGTAGCGGTAATGAATATAAGGAGGGCGCATGCAGGTTGCCTTGTTCTATAGCTTCTTCTTATATATTAAACTAGATCCCACGTTTCAAACAATATTATAATCAAGACCTACAGATTATAGCTGATCAAACTTATAGTAGTACAGGATTGCGCCTAATGGCGCACACAGGTTGCCTTGTTCTCTAGCTTCTTCTTATACATTAAAATGGATCCGTATGTTTTGAGGAAAAGCGTCTAAAGTTTATAACTATATACTAATAGGACGGACTATTGTCACTAAAATTAAATTTCTTTTGCTAGGTGAGCCAAGTACTAGCCGTCTTTAGATTGCAATCTATAAACGTCAGATATAGTGGTTAAAGTCTGGCAAATTACGCAAGAGGTCATACACTAGTAGAGGACAGGAGGGGGATTCCGGGTTGGAAACCAAGTGCACATCACAAGCACTAGCTTTATAAGGCCTCTCTAGTAATGAAAACCCTAGAAGTGGCTGGACCAAGAGTCCGCGCTAGATTATTTTTAGTAGTAAGCGATCACTTATAATAAGGGTTGAACGGATTTAGCTAAGCGCATTTAGATGCAAGAACAGAAGCTATAGCCCTTTGGTCCTACCCCTTACTATATCTTTTATGATCTTATAAAGTACAATAATGTGTTTATATTCAGAACTTCAAAATCTACATATAAAGGACTCTAATAGTGATCAAGCGGTATAAAGAACATCCTACGCGGAATATATACTAGGTACTGACTTAAGACAAAAAAGCTACTTGGACATATAGAGAAAATATTGGCCTTAGTCTATAACTTGGTTAGGAGTAAAAGTCTCACAGCATAGCTCCTATTTACATTAACAAAGAAAAAAACTTTATCGACAGATATAGAGAAAAGAACAGCTAAGATCTTTGCCTATAACCCTAATAAGTACAATATAAAGGTCCTCCTTAAAACGAACCAGAAGAAATAGGACAAGGAACCAGTATCGTTTTAGGTCTAACTATAGGGATATCAAGGCTTCAAGTCTAATAATCCCTAATATCTGATCGTATTTGCTTGCTTATAACTTAAACAAAAGCTTGCACATTTATACATTCTTTGTAGGCTCTACACTATAGTCCTATACCAACTTTGAGAGAGGCAGCCTATAAATGAGGAAGCCAAAGCTATTGCTTAATTATTTTATGATTTCCTCTATCTAGATTAATCTGAAAGTTAGGAGAACCTACAAGCACTTATCAACTTAGTTAGAGGTCTTATCTAAGCAGGCTTAAGATATCACAATATCGCGAAGAAGTTGGGAATTGGGAGTTTATTTCTTCTTGGGCAAGACATCACACGGACTATATAAGTATCTGTCTTGATTTAGAAGTATAGTACTTATAGCGCTATAGCTGGGAGAGATGGCTGCCGAAGGAAGGCAAGCTGTTTGATCGGGTAATGGATCATCTGATTAAAAAGGGGATTGTGCAATTAGGGAGAGTATATAAGCCGCTGGTGTTAAAAGTGATCATATACCTTGTTGATTATAAGGAATGTTCTTTATGCTTTAGAAGTTTAGACTGACAGATCAGACCTCCCAGAACCTGCTTGGGTTGTAGAAGATGTCCCTATAGCCTAGAGACCCCCCAAACAAAGCCGTCTATTATTAGAGTCAAAAGCCAAACGCTAGCGGAGAGTTTTATACAAGACTCCTTAAAACAAGACAGCGCCCTAAGATAACTCTACCAGGACAGCTGCTATTGACTCCCTTGGTGCTAGTAACGATCTATCAAGCCTATAGGGTCTAATAGAGAACAATAGCCAGTCTCAGACATTATAGCCACTTGATTGGGATCAGGAACTTATATATCTAACAATATATACATAAGGGGTTTGCAATAATGCTTTCTAGCAAATATTGCCAACTACTGCGTAAGGGCTGCCTTATAGGGGTCGAGATCCGTCCTCTCTAAGTATTAGTCGTTTAGATAGGACGGAAATTGTTAACCAAGATGTAGGTAATGCGACAGGCTTTTTACACCGATATGACCTTGCTCGGTCGGATATATCCCATTAAACAGAAGAGGTCGATAGAGGCGGGTATTAAGGTATAGAAACTCTCTTTGCAATTTCTAACATATCCTAAATATAACTTGATATTAACTAGAAGCTAATAATCACAGATCAAATTGTAGCTTAGCCGACGCTTGCAAGGCCCTAGGATTGTCTACCTAAAGAGTTCTTACCTTTAGGAGTGGGGGACACTAGAACAAGTTTAAGTAATGGTATATGTTCCTGGAAAGCACATTTATGCCCAAATTAACTTAAGCCACTAGGTCGCGAGCAGCACAGCTCAAGAATAGATATGCTAATAGCTGTAGTAACTAGTAACTTGGCCCCCGATCTATGTTTGAGGAATATACATCTAATCAATTTTAGCCCAAGAGGCATAGTAGTAATCTATGATATATAAAGCTAGGAATGACATCTAAGGGACCTTGGCTGCCGATCAAGGTAAGTCCGTAGCCTTTTTATATGGCTAATAAGGGCTAAGTTCGGAATAGTAAATGGTAGTGGTGCTAAATCTAGCTCCGGACTAAGATTACAAGCAAGCGGATAGACTAAACCAATATAGCCGACTTTTACTGGCTATGACCTGATAAACTTTATATTATTAAACGATTTATATAATCCTCTAGGCTATGACCTTATAATGTTCACCTCTTTCGAAAACAAAGCGTCCTCTTCATATTGGCTTAACTAGTAGGAGTAATGACAAGAAGATCCAAAGCAGGGCTGATATCGACCGCCCCTGTTATATAAGTCTTGTAACCTGGGAGTAGCTGCCGCCTAGAAGAACTTGGGTTGCCGCTAATAACTCTAATCGGTATTAAATCCGCCTACACACCTTGTTTGATATAGACAGGAGCGGTTTGCGGTCTAGGTATTTGTAGTACCAAAAATCCATACTCCTTAGAATCGATCTAGCTTGTTAGTATAGTTCTAAATTGCAATAAGAGCACTGCACCTTTGACTAAATACCTAATGCCTTAAATAGGCTGTCAAGTTTAGTCTGCCTGTTTACTACTATACATCTGCCTATATTGCCTTCCGCCTCTATTTTGAATTCTGTAGTTTAAAGCTATATATTAAGATCTTGTAGAATAGTAGTGATCCCTTATAGCTGATCAGGCTTACCCAAAGCCATTTTTCCTACCCAACTAGTCCGCAAAGGTTGATTCGGATATCGGAGAACGCGTATACTGCCGGAGGGATGGTTCGAGGCTTTGATGCAAGTTGTAAGATCATAACCGTATATGATGATATCCCGATCTGTGTGAATCTGTCAGCCCTTAATATATAAGGTGCTATCTTAATCTACAAGCATCCTAAGGGCTATGATTTCTACCTAGGTTTGTCATTGTCTAGGGAGTCTGGATCTGGAAAACATAGGACTATTAAACAAAATAACTTATCTACCTTTAGAGGCTGTAGCTTTTAGCTACGGGTATGCTGCGGCTAGCGTTCGTAGCTAGGTATATAAAGTTTAGGGATTGAGATTTGCTAACTAAAAAATCGACCGCTGGCGTCTTATAATAACCTCATTTTTGGCGGGGTAGAATGTCGCTCTATATAAGTGCCTCAGGTAAGTATATTATTTGTGATCTAAAATATTAGGCCGCAATAAGGCAGCACTTGTGATTACTGGCGAACATTATGTGTATATAATCTCTTCTAGGCCTTGTAACAATACCAAGGACTTGCATTGCTTCGGGATGACATGCTAATACTTGAGGGGAAAGAGAGTCGGATAAACAAGGTGTAGGGTAGGAGGATTAGAGTAGTGTTATACGATCAGACCGTGCGCTTTTGGAATTGGTCTTTCCTGAAAATCAGGCATCGGAGTTTAAAGTCTCGGAAAGAACATGCTCTCCTTTAATCTTATACTTCTCTTCTTGTTATAATATAGAAACTCTAAGAGTAGTGTAAGGAAAATGGCAAGCTTGCGATCGGCCTCAGAGCCCCTTAACACTTTATTTTGCTGATGTATATAGAACTTATAAGCGACTCAAAGAATGGACTTTGACGCTCCTAATGCCCTCTATATATTAATCTCTCAACCCTTCGCCGATATCCCTTGCCATTTTGGATAATGCACTTAAAGACATGTTGTAAAATGAATACACAGCCTGCACCCTATCTGACCTCTATTATCTATTATCTTAATCCCCCGGATACCTTGATCACTCTAAAGTCTTCTTCTTAGCTCTATATTACCTTTTGTACTTCTGTACCTGAACGCTTACTATCTTGGGGAAGGCACCACATATGATCGCGCTCTAGAGCCTCTTGAGGAGCGCGATCGTCATCTTCTGTCAATTATCACAATATGTCCGACAAAATCGCCGCTCAGCCAGCTAATATAGACGACGATGACATATCAAACCGCCTAAACTTTAATACTAGGTGAGGCTCTAAAAGGTACTCTTGCTTAAGTGGGCTAAAATCCTCAAGATAGGTGCGCCACTAGTATTGTTGCGGAAGTTTCTTCTTACAACAAAAAAGACCTTGGCCAAGCCTGTCAGATTTAGATACCTTAAGCGGGAAGTATATAAAATACAAAATAAATGGCGGTAAAACAAAAGCAAGCTTGGAGATATAAAGAGCTTGACCCTAGGTTCTTATTCTAGACTTAATTATCACTCCTCTAGCATTTATCCTTTAGAGTCTTCTTCTTTGAAATCTATCTATATTCAAGCAAGTTTGTTAGAAATCTCTACCAAGTTCTAACTTATATCTCTAAATCCTATTATATGATTTCAATAATAAATCCTGTTCCTAGAAATGTTAAGGAAAAGGGAAGAGCAGCTTGTAAGATTTCTATTATTCTTTAATTTTTGTTATAAATACTAACACAACTTGTTACTAAACAGTAAACGGTGATAGCTTGGGTATATACTATATAATTGTTAGTAATTGGGCTGTAGAGGTGTAGAAGATAAAGAAAGATGGGAAAAGCGATTTTGATATCTGAAAATCACAGGTGATAGAGGACAAGTTTAATAACCCGCCCCCGGAGCTAAAGGAGTACTAGGCTGTAATAAAGGCAAAGGGGGAGGCAAATAGGGAGGGAAATATAGGAGAAGAGTTGAAAAAGTACTAGGCCGCAGAGCAGGAAAGGAAGGAGAGGGAAAGGGAGGGGAAGGGAGGAAAATGAGTAGGCCCTGACTTTATAGTTTCTTTGGCACTTGCTAATAGGATAAAGGCGGATAGGTAACGGTTGTATGCCATCACTCCTAAACTATAAGCTGCTGTTAATAGGGCTAATTATAATACTTTAAGACATTGATCATATTGTGAGGGAATGTCAAGCAGCTCCCTCCTTAATCCTTCCTTTCTTTTTGACTATCGGATTAATAGGTTAACCACATTTATTTAATAAAAGATATTTGTTTTAGCATTATTAACATTCTTTACCTCCAAGCTCTTATTTACAAACTGCTATTAAGCAAGAGGGCGCAAAGCCAGGAACGTGTTGGCTGGCTTGGCACGGTCTCCCGTATAGGTGTCTTAGGGCAAGTAACTTAGCCCGAAATATAGCATTTTGCTCCGGCTTGGCGTCTATATGATATTAGTCATCTAACTATCTATTGTTATAGGGCAACCGCCCACCCTAGTCAATCGCCTAACCAAAATTTTTGTAGTGACCCTCTTTTCTCCTTTCTAGATCTACTACTAGTGTCAAATTCACCGACTTACCCGTAAAACAAGCGCATTTTTGTATTCCTTAAGATCTACTTATCCACCACTTATAAGCTAAAGAGGATGAGGATGGCAAATTAATCCCTACTTGCTAGGAATATCGATACTCGCGTAGACCAAATAATAAGGGGAGTAGACACGGAAGCTTTGTAGAAGTTTGTAAATAATAGTAAAGTTAAGGTTGACTAGATGCGGGATGGAGTTAGTGGTGATTAAGAAGGGAAATCCGAGGCTAGTTTGTGTGCTTGCCTAGTTTCTGATGCCAAGTACCTTCATAACGCATCTCTCTATCAAACTTGTACTTTCTTTACTATGTGTTGGAATGCGGGGTAATAAGGCAAGGCTTGGCCCGCATTAGGCAAATTGCTAGGAGAGTTATACTAAAAGAAAGCATCAGGAAAGGAAGGAGGAAGAGCAGACGCTAAACTTGTATAAGGAGAGGATAGACAAGATGCAAGCCATGTGGAAACTTAGCCTTATAGAGCAGGCTCCTATCAGCTATATAGTTAAGAAGCTCTTGAGCGATGTAAGATCTGTGAATGGTATGTATGGCTTATAGTGATAGTATTAGCGTTGTCTTCTAGACAACCTATCCCAAGATCTACAAATTATAAAAGTGCAGAATAGATATGTGTGCAATAAACGGCGGGTTGATGCTATAGACTTTAGATTGTGGTTCCTTAGGAACTAGAAGATATAGGTTTAAAAGAGTGGAGAGGATTTTTAAAGAATAACAAATTTGCTTGTAATGTTTAGCAGGACAGTGCCGTAAAGGTCGATTTGGAGATCGGAGAACGCGTGTGCTACTAGAGGGATGGTTCAAGGCTTGATGCAAGTTGTGAGATCACAAACCATATATGATGATATCTATCTTGGTCGGAAACAACTAGTGGATTATACAATAAGTCATGTGTTCATTTGCTTTTATAGTATTATTATATCATATAGCTTTTTCCTAAAACCTTTATAGTAAACAATATGCCTTATAATGCTAATGTTCCTTACCCCTACTTTACCTGCTACTCCTTTCCTAAATGGCTGATAGCCTTGTTAAATGCATCAATCATCCTGTCGTATATAATGTTGCGATCTTTATAGGTCCCTATAAAAAGCTTGCCCCAAATTGAGAAGAGAATGTCCCTTAGATCTTTAGCCAGCTCCTTGAGACTAATAAACTAAGGGGCGAACTCTATAGTGATATCTTTAAACCCGACTATATGGCCCCTTTTTGTGTTGGCAATTTGCTTATAGTCCCTAATATACCAATCTTGAAGTATGCTTGTCTTTGTGGGTCTTACCTTCTTGGTGGCTTTTGACTTATCTGGCTGGGCTGTTTTCTCTCCCTTTTTCTCTTTGTCACCTACACCTTTGTGCCCGTAGCGAATGCACATCTATATGAACACATAGAACATTAACTTAAGGTCATGCCGATAGGTGTGGCCCTTGCCTTAGAGCACTTTAATTGCTATAAACTGCATGGTGCCAGTCTGATGACTGGCTCCACTTGGTATGCTATCTAGTTCTTTTGCTAGGTCCAGGTCAATCAAATTTCCTTTTGGGGCTCCCTTAGTAGCAGATTTAGTAATAATGATGTTGTTCTTAGAGACATCCCAATAAAGTATCTTCCTATCTTCAAGTAGCGACCTGTGACCTGTAACAGCATCGCGCAGAGCCTCTAGAAGCTCCCTGACAGACCTATATGTATAGAGTAGTCGCCTAGCTAGTAAAACCACTAAGTAGCAGTGTATCCGATTGCCGTATATCTTACTCTCACAGCATGCCAGGCTGTCGGCCTTGGGTTCCTTGATACTATAGATGTTGAAATTGTCTAGCTTGTTCTCTTCTACCTCCGGCTCCGCATTTGTAGTAACAACCTGACTATTATTTGATCTGGATCTCTTAATGGCACTAGGCGCAAATCGTTTGTCTTGTTTTCTTTTTTGCCCGGAAGAAATCGATGTGCTGCTTGAAGTGATTCCGAGACCGGTCAAGCGTCCTATGCTGCTCCTAGATCTTCCTTAGAGACTACTTCTTGTTCTCGAATTCGCTTGGCTAGACTCTATACCATTATCGACCTAAGAGGCTTTGATGGATAGCTTCTGTGGTGGCCTGAATTTCATGCCTTTCCGCAAACTTGTAATAGTGTCCGGACTCCTATCGATAGCAACCTGCTTGTGATTAAACCACTTAGTAATACCTTTAACTCCTCTTTCTTTAGCCAACTTTAACAAGTCTCCCTCCCTTTGCCTTTTGTCTGATGGCTAAGCGAACTTTACTATATACTCCTAGTCTGTTAAGTCGCTTCTCTTCCCTTAATAGTATGTCGTTCCTCTACATACTATCGCTTTTGTCAAGGCGATTGGCTTGTCTTCTAGGGAGATCCTCACATCTTATGTGACGATATACTTGCCGTTCCTGTCATGCTTGATGAACATGTTCAAACCCAATTCCGCATCCATTATTAGCATATAGCTAGCAATGACCTTGACAAATCACTCTGGTTCTCTGTAGATGTCAAACTTCTCTAAGCTATATAGGCCGGACCTGTCGAACACCCAAAGCCGCATTATGCTCTTGCAGATCGTAAAACCAGGCACGAATCGCCGATCTGGTTGACTTCCAAACACCTCGCGCGCGTAGCCTGCTAATTGTAACAGTGTTTTTATAGAGCCATCCTTGTCAGGATTCCGTTTGTGTTCCCTAATAACAAGAACATTTGACTAGTCGTGCTTGCCGTCTTGGAAGGTAGTGTCGGCAGGAGCAAGGAAAATATCAAGCTTGCGATTAGCCTCCAAGCCCCTCAAGATTTTGTTTGCTAATGTGTAGTATTTGCGGCTTCTAGATGTCATTTCTAAGTGGGTGCCGGAAACGCTCCCCATTGCTTCTAACGCTTTCTTGGGTTTTAGTAATAAACTATAACGGGTCATTTCCCAAGGTGGTTTCTTGACATCTGTCACATTTAAGAAAAACATAAAACTTGAACTGTTGGAGGCTAGGTTGTATACAAAGGGGTGAGGTCTAGGTGGAAAGCTAGGAGTAAAGAGTAGTTAGAAATTGCCGTGAACATACAATCGGAAAGGACTTACTTGATTATTGCTTTGTATACCCGAATTATTAGGGAGGGGTTTAAATATGCTTTGATTGCCAGGTTTGCTTATTGTGATTTGTGAGATATAGGACAGATGGTACGGGCAAAGGATTCCAAGGCAAACAATTGTAAGACCACTTCGCAGGCCTGATCTTACTTTAAACAAATAAGTATAGTGCAACTAGATTGTATTTATATTATAGTACAAGATGTATTTGTCCGTTATAAGGATTTTACTGTCTGAATTTAAATTATATATATGTATAGCGGCAGGCGCCACTAATGCAGCCATAGAGCCCTGGCGCAAGCAACGCTCCCGAAATTGGTCGTCTATATTTCTCTGGATCGACTTAGCTACTTGAAGCTCCGCTCCCAAATTGGCCCTGGGCTCTGGTGAGGTGAGATAGGTGAGATAGGTGAGATCGGTGGGATTGGTGAGATTGGTGAGATTGGTGAGATATTTAGCGGTTAGCGAAAAACAAATAAGGTTAAGCTTCTGTTAGCTTTTTGCCCGGTTTCTTTACATTATTCAACTCTTGTCTTCTTTCTCAGAATATTCTTCCTTGATGGGCTACACCTGAGGGGTATTTTATAAGTCACCTGCCTGAGTCTCTTTGAGCCTCAGTAAGGCAACCTGTGGGTATCTATTTTGTCCTGCCACTATAGTTGGTGCTGCACCAGATTTCATTATAAAGTATATGCTTTGGCCCTCAGGATATTTGCCGGAAAAGAGCTGGCGGGGTCTTTTTCTACCATTGTTATAATGTCACGAGGAGACCTTTCAAGTATGTTATGTGTTGAGCTTTGGCTAAGCGGTTTAAGTGCACGTGACATTGGCGGGGCTCACGAAATTTTGGTATCGGGCGTCAATCAGGCGTGCGCAGAAGTCCCTTAACGACATGAAGACAGCTACTATATAAGGCCCTATATTCCAACTTTACCCGCCGCCTCTATGCGCTAAGCGCGATAGATTTGTTTTGTCTGCCGAGGCAGCACATTGCCGCTATAGAGGTATTGCGCAAGCGAGCAACCGATAAAGGCGTTAATCTCCAGTTTGTCGATACAGATCCCTCCCTTGCTGATCATATAGCGCTGCTCAAACCGGACGTCCAACAAACGAATTGCTTAGTGGCTCTTGCTGCTGTGCGCTCTTTTCTCAATCAAAAGACCAATCAAAATTGTTCCCGTTTGAGTCCGTTAGACGTACTCTAGGGCCTAAATCAATTCTCTTGGCCAGGACGGTTCCAACTTGTGATCGAAAATCAATTCTAGTGGTTTTTAGATGGTGCATATAATGAGATGAGTGTTATTATAGCTGCTAAATGGTTCCTTGAGATTTCTAAAATTCAAAAGTAACAGACTTAAGAGAGCTTTATAGCTAGCGCTGATATCTTTTTACGGATCAAAGAGATGGAGCAGCCGTATTTGAACGTCTAGCAACTTCGCTCGCGGGTAGTGGGATTCAATATGTTATCTTCACAATATACGAACATGACCAGGACTCTGACTCTAGAAATAGTACGTATATTTATATTTCTTCCTTGGCATTTCCTTTTGCTGACTACTATTTAGACCCACAGCCTAAACTCCTGGAAATGCCTTCCCAAGACTATATTTATATAGAGATCTGGAAGAGAGTTCAACCTGATGCAAATATTTATTTTGAGTCGACTATTCAAGGAGCTCTTGATGTCGCCAGGAAGTTCGGCAGAGACTATAGTAGTATGCAGACTTTAATTATAGGGAGCCAGCACCTTGTTGGTGGTGCTCTTTCTCTCCTTCAAACCACAAACATGTTGTAGGGAAAGCCAAGAAAAGTAGAGAGAAGATAATAAGGCCTTATAGAATAAATGCGTTTCGAACCAAATATATAGCAATGTTTACAAACTAGGTGGAGTGTACAAACCCTGTATAAAAACCAGGCATTGCGTACTAAACCAAGTAGAGTGTACACTAAACGAAATTACCCTACCAGATCATCTTGTGTAGATGATCTCCATCAAGATAATGCCCGGAAGATCATGTTGCTAATCGCCTTGCTTTTTAGATAGTCTCTAAAATGATACCCTATCACCCCTAATTTCTTCCCAAGCTCCACTCGTAGAGCCGATTATAGACGTCGAAGAGCCGTTTCTTACGCCTAACAGATCAGGAGCCATTTCTGGCATTCTAGCATTTCTCCCAAGATCGACAGCGCTCCTAGGAGGCCATGGACTCCCACGACCAACGCTCCCACGCCCCACTACGGTCCCGGGAGAAATGTTTCTAAGAATGCCGCGGGTCGTGGGAGCGTATAAGGTCGGGGGACAACCACAAACTGCTAAAATCGAATTTTTAAAATAACGCCATAACCGTACTCTAAATTTAAGCTTAAATTAAAAGCTCCCCTATTGGTTTGCTTTCCAGCTGTTGCCTTCCGCCTAGAAAGCATAGCGTGCACGGCCAGCTAGCCTCAACTAGGCTTTTAACCTTCCAACTTATTGTATATAAGCAGGCGGCTTAACTAATAGCAGAAGCAACGGCACTACTATCTCTAGAAAGAGGACGACGCCGGAAACTGCCAGAACATACGTAAGGAAGACTAGAGAAGCTGAGCCAGATCCATCACCTAGCCAAGTCAACCATCGCAGAAGACATCTCTGTTATCAAGTATGCAGTCAACAATATCGCTCAACCCTTTGCCCGGGCCCCACTTAGGCAGAGAAGGCCAAATCTGGAGGACTGCAACACCCCTTATACTATCTGCTAGTAGCAGGAACAAGAGACCATTATAAAGCTTGACAACCTAGAATCTGTCGCACTATTTTATTAGAAGACTCCTAAGGAGCTACGACGCAAGATTAATAACACACTCCACTGTCCTTAAACCTATATATAAAGTACTATTACATAAGGTACAAACAAACACAGAGAATATAGACCCAAGCAGCAAGGCAGAGTTAATCGAAAAGCTCCAAACAGAGAATGCGGCCCTTCACCACAAAGGCAGGGTTATGGAAGGCGGCTTTGTCCCTGTGGTGGAATTCGAAACCAAGACACTAGCAAACAAAGTTATAAGGGAAGATCTGGTAATAGGCGCCTGTCAACACGATTGCGGACAGAGGCTGCAAGCTAAAGCAAGTAAGTGTTAAGGGTACCGCCATTATTAGAACTTAGTGCATCGCCGACAAGAAATGCGGATTTTGTACAGAACCCCATAACACAAGACAATGTCAATATAAGAGAAGACTTGAACTTCAACCCAAAGTGCGCAAACTATAAAGGCACTCACATAGCTTGGAGTAATACCTGCCCAACTAGGAGAGCACAGATTGCTAAGATCAAACAAGCAAAGAGGAATTGACCAGCATTCTACTATATATACAACCCCACGATCAACACCAGGCAAAGCACAATCCCTCTCCTACGCAAAAAGCTCATCAAGACGATTGGAGAGAGCTAGCCGTCCTGGGCCGCAGTATTAGTCTCCTTATAGAGGACATCACTTTACTCTAAGTACTGTGTGCTCTATCTTTGGCTACCGTCTCAAATCCCTTAAGAAAGCATAATCTCTTATCCCGATCCTCTTCTAGCAAGTAAGGAGGTATAGGCAGAGTGGTTAACCTTCCTGATTATAATATTTGATTAATATACTCCTAGAAGTCAAGGTTAGTTAACTATTTCTGCTAATTGTATATCTGGTTAATATATAAAAATCGCCGATCAAGAGCTACAAGCCGGTAAAGTATAAGGTCAAGCTTGTGTGCTATAAAGATTGTCTAGATTAGGTTAAGGCTTAAGGCCAAGGCGTTATATAAGGCATAGGTTGTGTAGTATAGGCTACTAGTAACAATCTAGTATGCTAGTAAGTAGTGTTGCTGTTTTAATGCCTACTTTTTTTAGTACTTTGTCTTGACAGATCTTATATTTACTAACCTTCTTGACTTTAATATAAATGTCCTTTGTCCTAGGACGGCCCTAAAACTTCCTACAAAGGCCGTTATATATAGTATATATAGTATAAAGTAAACTCCTGACAAAGTGCGCTTTAGTGTTATAACTAAGAGCACACTTTATAAAGTTAAAGAACAGGACTTAGAAGATCGCGCAATAAACAGTAATATAGAATTTGGCCGCAATTTTAGAAGGAACCCTTTAAGTAGTGGCTGCCAGTTCTAATTTTATAAGGGCTTACTATACCTAGTTGGCGTTTAAAGCACTCTCTAGAGCTTATTAGCCTTGATATTGGCTGTTAGGTCTAAGGGGTCTATAGGTTGCTCTATAAGGAGGTTCTGAGTTCTGTAATAGAGTACAAAGAGGGTGTTAAGATCCAAACGGGCTTTTAAGTGGCCAATTATAGTTATTCTGTCTAGACCAGGAATAAGCAAGTAGATGACCTCTACTTTCCTGATATTTGTAGTGGTGATTACCTTTTACTAAGCTTCTGCTTCTTACTACCTAGTTTTAAGGCAAGACGATCCTGATCTTATAGTGTTACAGCACTAGCCTTAGTACTGCTCTGAGATGTGTGGGAGCAAATATGAGTCTGATTGTGCTAAGACTAATAGGCTATATCGAAGGATAAAAAGAATATGCCAAAAGAGAGAAGAGAAGAGGAGAGAGTCCCCAAGCACTTATAACCTTACCGCACAGGCCCTGGTCCGAAACTACTCCGTTTCCTATCCGACAAACAAGTAGGTCACATACTGGTCACATGCTAGTCATGTGTTCAGTAACCCACGTGATTAGCAACGTCACATTACCCCCCTCCTCCGGGAGAACCTGACCCCAGGTTCTGGTTGTCCATTGTTTTATTCCCAGTTAGTTGTATTGTCATCTTGTCTTCTACCAAGTTAATTGTATTGTTATTTTACTTAGGTTCCGACAATAATCCGGTTTGGGTCAGTTATACTCTCTAGGAGAGTATGAATCTGTAACCAGTTAGATATATAATCTTACTATTGTTGTTTGCCTATTATAGAAGCTAAGAATAGGGTCGAAGCTAAATCAGAGGTGATTCGGAGTCGCCACCGTCGATATCACTTCTTAGAAGTGGAACTCTGATATCTTCGTAGTGAATAACACTTGGCTATTGTTCTTATAATTCACACCTATTGTGGGTGTGATTCACATGCCTATTATGTGTATGATTCACACGATTGATTTACCGCGCTAGTAATCTAGAGGTCTATATATATGACCTAGTTTTGCCTTGATTTTGTTCCTTTCTTCTTTTCTCCTATAGTCACACAACAACAACAACAACAACAGCAAGGTAAGCTTCGGAGCTCTTTCAGAACTGTATCGGAGCTGACTCGATTCACAGATCCAACATACAGCATGCCTGTCCCAGTCCTAGCCGGCGCCCTAGAGGTTGCCTTCCGAGTCTGCTGTATTCGCTATGTCCGACGGATGATCGCCAACGACCACAATTGCGAGTTCGGTTCTGCGGTTTCGTCCAAATGTGACTATTGCACGCGCCAAAAAGGCGTCTGCACTCTAGTAAGTTTTCTGATTCTGGTCCGAAACTGATCCGAAGCTGACAGGAACTCAGCTTCCACGTTTCGTCGGTCCCGAGTACGAAGCTCTGGTTGGTGCCATCGAAGCCAACGACCGCCCCGCCATCGCCACTGCCGTAATAGAGCTGGACCGGGTGCTACGCGTGGCCTCCTCTAGCATTCCTAGAGATATGCAGGGACTTATAATGTCTTTGCTAGAGGAAACAAGGGCTTTGCGGGAAGAAACCAAGGCTCTGAAGGATGTTTTAGAGGCTAGGGTAGAGATGGAGAAGGACGCGCGGGAGGTAAGTCGGATCTGTTTCTAAGGGTTCCCGGTCTAACATGGTCCAGAATTTGGCGGTATTATTGGATCTGTTGACGGATTTAGTCAACAAGATGAGCTGGGGGGGAAAGCGCCCTGCTAGGTACTCGGAGGAGAGTCGGGCGGAGAAGCGGCCTCGGGTAGACGGGATCGATAGTACAGCTTTGGTGGCAGACCTATATGCTAGTGGTGAGGACGAGGAGGGAGTTGCCAATACGGGCACTAGGGAGGAGTAGGAGGGGTTTCGGCCCTGTTCCGGAGGGGTGGTGATATGGCCCACCAGCGCCCTAGATTAGAGGGAATTAGTTTTCGTCACAATAGAATTTTCCATTGACCATTCCATTATACTGCCTCTGCTACTGCTCCGGTTCTTGTCCGTGTATTAATATGCTTCTTTGCTACCCTGTCATTAGCTAGATAGTCGTACTCATCCAGTCCTTTCTCCTATACGTCCAACCATTCTTATAAACGTAATGGAGGCCCTAGTTTGGATGGATAGTCTTGATGATAATCCCTTAATTTGTGCGGAGCTCTTAAGAAATTAGAGGCTGGGTACCAAGTCGGGTCCGGATCGTGCCCGACCTAGGTGACATGATACTGGAGTTTCCCTCTCACTAACTTAGAAGCCAGGATCTTATCGACTTCCCATTCTTCTTTCCTAGCGATAGCTTCACTAGAAGGTTGGGCAGGTTCTTGTCCAGGAAGTGGTGTGTCTGGATACTTCTTCAGAACATCAGGAGAGAAGACGTCGTGAATCTTGGAGCCATCAGGTAGTTAGAGGCGGTATCCGTATCCGATCCGTTCTAGGACCGTATATGGTCCGTCGAACTTATTACCCAACTTGCGACTTGGACGGTAGCTCTTTAAGTTACGTGTTGATAAGTATACCCTATCTCCCGGTTACTAGTCGATACTACGCCGATGCTGGTTCACGTGGCGTCGCATCTTCTCTTGTGCCTTCTTAATATTGTCTTTGGCCACTTGCTATACGCGGTGCATCCGACTCGCCAACAAAACAGCATCGTCCAGGTTTAGCTTCTTAATTGGCGTGGCTGGCTCTGGTGACTTCTAGTCCCAACTGTTCCTTGGTTCGACTCTGTGTTTGAGTTGATACGGAGTCATTCCGATAGTAGAGTGTGGGAGTGTCATTTGGGCCCTGTCTATTATAGGGATCAGTTCACTCTAATTGTCCTGGAAGTAAGTCACGAATGGCCTCAGTCTCTAGTCGATATATCGGTTTATAATCTCCGTCTGACCATCTGTTTCTTTATAGTATGCTGTGGAGAGTTTCACCTTAACACCAATGATACGACAGAACTCTTGCTAGAATAAAGAGACAAACTGTGGTCTACGGTCGGAGATAATCGTCTCCGGGGTATGTCCGAATCGGTACACCCACTAGACATATAGTTTGGCTATACCACGAGCATCAATTGTCTTATAGCAAGGGATCGACACCGAGTCCTTTCCGAGCCGGTCAATAAAGACCAGAATCATATTAAAGCCATGCTTGTCTTTATTGAACTCTTTGAAGTCCATGCAGATGTGCTGCTATAGGTAGGCTGGTACAGGTAAGGGGTGTAGTAATCCTTGCTGCTTGGTTTGTCGTGGATGTGCGTAGCCACAGGGAATACAATTGTCAATAAACCGTTTTACGTCCGATTCCATTCCGACCTAGTAGTATTGTCTGGCTAACAACTAGTAGGTTTTCTTGGTTCCAGGATAGGCTGTGGACGGTTGATTATGGACTTCTTGGATTAGGCGCGTACAAAGCACTATATCACGTCTGACATACAACCGGCCTTTATATAGTAGCAATCCATCTTCTAACACGTAGTCGGTAGGCACCTTGTCTCTTAATTCCTCGAACGACGTGCGGTTGTCTTTGTATAGTAGGTCCCGTAACTAATCCGAATCTAATGCCACCTTAGCGTAGGCATCTATGTCAATTGGCATTAACTGAACATCTTTGTTCGCTTGGTTAGTTACGAAGGATGATGCTAGTTCAGAGTTGATTCGGGGGTGAAGCCGGTAAGGACCTAAGAGGACTCGGGAACGGCTGTCCCGCTTGACTCGTTCTTGTATAACCAAATCTTGTTCTCGCCTAGTAAGGATATCGGCCTTCTAGTTGTTCTTGCTGGTGGTATAGATGATTTGGAAATTAAAGTCGGACAGGAACTCCATCTAGCGTACCTGCTTGGCTGTGAGAACTTTGGTGGTTATAAAGTATTCTAGCGACCGGTGGTCCGAAAAGACTTCGACTTTGCTCCGTATCGACATGAGCTCTGGTCGCCATCGGCGAAATGACTCTATAATTGCAAACAGCTCCTTATTATAGATCTCCCAGTTAGGTTTATGTCCGTTTAAGACGTGGGAGTAGAATCCAATAAGATACCACTTGTCGTCGTCATAGAGTTGTGACAGGACTCCTGCTATGACTCTATCTGATAAATCTGTTTCTAGCTTCGTACTCAGCTCCGGGTCGAAGTGGTAGATGCGCTAGATCGTCAAGAGTTGGTGTTTGAGTTCGTCGAACGCGTCTTGACATTCGGGGGTCCAATTAAATGGTTCCGAAGGACGTCCGAGTATGCTTAGGGGCTTGGCTATCGCTCCGAAGTTCCGTATAAACTGTCGGTAGAACCCGCAGAACCTAAGGTAGGACTTGACTCCTGTAATAGTGGTAGGCGGAACCTAATTACGAAGGCATTCAACCTTATCCGGGTCTACCTCGATTCCGCTAGTAGTCATAATATAACCTAGGTATTTTGTCCGTTCTACGCTAAACTCGCTTTTCTTGATATCCACCTGGAGTCCGGCTTCGCGTAGGCGTCGGAGCACTTTTTGAACATGCTCTTCGTGTTCCCGGGGGTCTTCTGAGTATATCAGAATGTCGTCCAGGTATGCTATACAAAAATCGTCCAAATAGTCTATCAGGACATCGTTCATGTATCGCTGATATGTGGCGGGGCCGTTATAGAGCCCAAACGGAAGCACCTTGCATTTATACGTCCCGTATCGAGTTCTGAACGACGTATAGTCTTCCGACTCGGGGTCTATTCGGATCCGATAAAAGGCTTGTCGGATATCGAGTTTGGTAAACACTTTAGCCTTAGATACTCTAGCCAGGAGCTCGTCAATACGTGGTAACGGATATGCATCCTTCCTGGTTATAGCATTAAGCTTATAGTAGTCGACACAGAAACGGAGTCCACCGTCTAGCTTCTTGACAAAGAGTACAGGTAAAGCAAAAGGATAATTACTTATCGTGATGAACCCGCGGTTCAGGTTATCTAATAAGTATTGCTTGGTTGCCTATAACTCCTCAGTTGACTGTCGGTATAGTGGTGTGTAGCTATAGGTCAGTTCCTGTTCGAGTTGGATCTTGTGGTCGTATAACCTGTGGGGTGGGAGCCGATTCGACTCCGTCTTGGAGAAGACGTCCCGGTAGGCCGCATAACACTTGGGTAATTTCTAGCGTAGGAGTAGCGACGTCTCTTTGTCTTTACGTTCGTCTAGGAGGCGATCGATCTCATATAAGCTTGTCTAGAAGAACTCCGTATTTGGACGCTTTATATTATAGTGTAGGGCATTTGCGCTGATCTCACAAATGTTAATATATAACGTCAAGGTGGATTTGGAGGTATTCCGGGATTGCTCCCTTTTTGTTCGTCTAGTAGGTTCGGTCCTAGGATTCTCTACTAAAGACAATTCTTTGTTCATCCTGGCGATACTTCGCTTTGTTTCCTTTTCCCATCCGACTCTATAGTGTATCGGTAGAGAACGGGATAGTGGTGTCTTTGGTTGTTAGAAACAATCGGCGGTGGTTAGTAGCTATATCGGAAGCCAACCGGACCTCTTCTAGTAGTGAGGCGGGCTGGGCGCTTCGACGCGCCTAATAGATGTGATACCAGCTTGCCTCCGTTGTTTATCTCGTTCGATAGCATTGTCTCTTCGGTCAGTATCTGCTTGGATATAAGGCTTAGAAGTGTCGTTAAAGCCATGTCTATACTAAATCAGAATATCCTTTGACTATAGTAGTGTGCGAGGGTACTCCGAAGGCCATCTGAGTCGGTTCCGAGACGGATCTAGGAGTAACTTAAATCGTCTCATAAACTTAACTCTAATAATATAGTCATGTTTTCCAAGGTCCAAAACTATAAAGGGCGCGTTATACACGCGACGTCCGTCTATAGTCAGATGTAGACGCAAGTACTGTGTGATGCGAGTAGTGCGTTTGCCATTATAACCAGTCACTTTAAGGGGGTATAAAAGCGTCTGGTAGGAAATGTCGAGGGCTTTTACTAGTTGGCCGGCCAGGTTTCGGCTCAGAAACAGGTAACCATATGCTCTAGTGTCTACAAGTGATTATAATGAAATGCCAGTTCCATTCTTAGTAAGAGTACAGGAAACTAAGAAGTGTGTTCCGCCTAATAGGCGTGACAAGTTCAGTTTGGATAGATCACACTTTCGGAGACCTAGGAAGGAGTCTTTGCCTAGGCCTCTTCGTTTCCCTCTAGGAACTCCTCCGACTCGTCCTTAATAATTTCTTTGACGTCGTCTTTAGCGTCCGTGTTATCCTTGGCTTCTCCATCCACCTCATTAACAGTTGGTGGGTTTGGGCAGTCACTCTTAAAGTGTCCGTACTCACCACAGCGGTAGCACTTGGAACCTGTCGCTCCAGGCGTCGCCGTTACACGTCTGTAGGTACTCCGGTTCGGGTCCGGGGCAGGTTGTCTTGACATTCCACGATCTGTAGAGGATGTTTGGTTGTATAGATGGTGTGGTAGTCCGGTACGGGTTGCTTGCGGATATATAGAGGGTTTGGAAGAATTGGTCCTGGTATTGGCTTGGTAGGTGCTCTTCCTGTTTGTCGTGGGGGATGCCTTTAGGCTGGGACGAGGAACTAATTGGTTGTATGGTCTAGCCCTTTCCATTTCGACTTGGACTAGATGCTAAACTATAGCCGAGAAGTTCTCGTTCTAGAGGCCTTTTATTGTCACGTTTTGTAGTCGAATATGAGGGAGGATCTTGTTCCACATCGCCTAGAACCATTCCGATTTAGCAACGTTTCCTTTAATAGCCTTAGCTAAAAACCTAGCTTTGAATTCGGGAAAGTTTTCGTGAGGGTAGCCTTTATCCTGCATCTTTATGTCATTAAAGCGGTTCCGGGCCTCCTCCGTTTTAGTTCCGGTCGTGAAGTATGTCTCGAGACAGGTTAACATTTCTTCTACCGATACAAACTTCTTATTAGTAGACGTGTAGCGAGGGGTGAGATACGTCCTTGCTAGGCCTGTCGTTTTCAGCCATATATGTGTGCACCGAGACTGCTCCGAAGTGAAGTGATCAGCGTTCTCTCGTAGCTTGTCATGTATAGAGGCTCTCTATTGTCGGAATGTTGGATCGGACCTATCATCGAGAGGGTCGGCTTCTAGAACATTCTTGCTTAGCCTGGGAGTTCCTCTAAACGTCATGTTCGATACCGGAACAGACACGTTTCTGAGTAGGCCGGGTGGCTCTTGTTCTTGCTATATGACACTATGGTCGTGCCGTGTGCCTGTCTCAGGTCTGTTTCGATTTCTTGTCTGTGACCTAGTGGGTCTGGTAGTGTAACCACTATTCGTTTTAAACTCTGTTTCTATAGTATGTTCAATTAACGGTTACAGCTCATCTTGCGAATCTGCTCTGTCTATAGTGTCTGTAGGGGCGGGCTCGTTTCGGTGCTGTCCCGGACCTGAGCCGGCATTGTCCCTACGTATATCACTGAGTATACGTATAATAGTATCTTGTAAGCGGAGGAAGCGAGTCTAAAGCTCTTCCTGCTCTTGTCGATGTTCTCTTCTTAAGTTATCGAATCGTTCTTCTATCGACTAGATAATTCCTCGTAACTCGCTTAGGTTGGTAAAGTCGCGATAATCGTTTCGTCGCCTAGGGGTAGAGTACCGTCCGTTTCTACCCCGACGAGCGTTATTACCTCGAGTCGTTAGAATATTTTCTGATAGAGTATTGTCTTGGGAATTATTGGCTTGAGAGTGACTCGACTCTTCTCCGGCACTGCCTGTAGGAGGTTCTGATCTTAAAGCTTGGTCGACCATTATACCGGATCTAAGGTTCTGTTTCTAGGGGGTTGTATTGTACAGAAGATGCCGTTACTGCTCCGTGTCTTTGGGGAACCGGGATTGCTTCTGTGGGATTATTAGTAGTTGTTCTACCTCTACGCTACCTCGAGCGTCTTCTACTAGCTGCTTCTGAGCTGATTCAAATCCCCTAGAATCGCTAGCTGTCCGTGAGATCTCTGGAATCACGGCTCTGTTAAAATCGACTCCGGGTCTGATCCGAATCGATAACTGGGTGGGATATTATATATGCCGTCCCCGGCTGGCGTGATATTCTTTTTATAATGTTATAGCACTAGCCTTAGTACTGCTCTAAGATGTGTGGGAGCAAATATGAGTCTGATTGTGCTAAGACTAATAGGCTATATCGAAGGATAAAAAGAATATACTAAAAGAGAGAAGAGAAGAGGAGAGAGTCCCCAAGCACTTATAACCTTACCGCACAGGCCCTGGTCCGAAACTACTCCGTTTCCTATCCGACAAACAAGTAGGTCACATACTGGTCACATGCTAGTCATGTGTTCAGTAACCCACGTGATTAGCAACGTCACATATAGCGGCAAAGGCCTAGTAAATAGAATAGGCATAGCAAATAAGAACAGATTACTACTAGAAGTACTTAGGTAGATAAGAAACAGACTAGCTTAACAAAGTAATATAGGACGACTTAAGGGTTGTTATATAGTCAAGTTTGAAGGATCTATTAGTAGAGGAAGCAAAGAGAATTGATGTTAGAGGAAGAGTAGGAGAGCAGAGTTGAGGAGGCAGAAGATAGTTAATAAAGGAGGAGGGTTGACAAAGAAGAAAATAAAGGAGAAGATAGGCGGAGACAGGAAACTTATACTATAGTGCTTATTACTGCCCTTAAAGCCTTGGATTATAATCCTTCCTTATATCTATATAGTGGAAACAAATACTCACCAAGAGGCTGTGTTTACGGACATAAGGCGCATTAGTCGACACACTATCCCCGCCAATATAGTTAGGCCCCTCTAGAGAAGCATCGTCCTAGGTTCCTAAGTGGCCTATACTAAATGTCTTCGTAAGCGACTACTTGTAGAGGTGCTCTTTGCTAGTCACTGCACCTACTTTGCCGCTTAATCAAGTAGATCCTGTTGCTTTTCTTCGTATTTGTGCCAGTCAAGTCTGCCTTGGACGTCGTCTATATATAGAGTACTAGCTGGCATTGGCCGTGATCCAAGGCCCACTAAGTCCGGTACTATCTTCCCAGGCCATTGATGATGTAGCAAGCAATCTCACCTTTCCGGCGAAGATGTTATTCTATTAATGCGGTGAACAGAAAAGGCTTCGCAGAGTGACTAGACTCTCGATGCCCTTATTCAACAATATCGGTGAGGTGGCCTTGGCGATGCATTTTTCTGAACGCGTGGCTAGTCGGTATGAAAGCTCTTCCCTTTAATCTGTCTTGTAACATAACCCAGTTTTTCCAGCTTTGAGGGTATCGCGACCTCAGTACTGTTAGGCCTCACCAGAATCGCCACTTTGTCATCCCAATTCGCCTCGGAACAAGGTTGCGGCTGATACATACAAGACCGCATGATGGAGTCCAAAGGTGACTGTAAATGTACTAGCACTGATGTAATTGGCACATGGGCCCAAGGAAGCCAGCTTGAATAAAACACCTAGTCTATAATTAGACTTTATGATCCAAGGATTCAAAGTTGTATAAGGTGCGCCAAACCCGTGGTGCTTTGTTTATACTAGGGTTCGCGAATTCCCAAGACTTTATAAAAGAGCCGAATCTGGCTCCGCCAACGCTAGATGGCCAAAGCAGGGGGGCCTAATAATCCCCCTTTACTATTATTATCCTGATATGTTTCCGACGCCTCATTCTAGCGTCCCTTTATTGAGTATATATATCCTTTACTAGTTTATCATCTAGAAGGTTATTTCAAAAGAACAAAGCACTTTCTTCGAAACAACTATATACACCGTTTAAAATGGATCTAAAGGAAGAATTTACTTTCCTACACAACCTTGGTCTAAATGTGACACTTTTTGGCAAAGACCTTAAGAAATGTTATAGGGGACCTGGGGGTCGCAACATCTTTGTTGTCATTACTAGATTAGATAGAGATAAACTCTATTATCGGGACACCATTCTAGAAGAAGATCTGAGTAGACTTAAGAATTGGATTAGGTGCGGAGATCCAACTAGCTTAACTGCTAAATGGAGGGAAGTCTATATTGCTCACTATAAATAGAAAGTCTACCTTGCTAGAGAGAATCAGGAGATAGACTGCTCTAGAGTGAAGGATGAAATGTTTGTCAATAAGGGAGGAAAGACTTACACTTATACTTTTATTAGGGAGCCTGACTGCATTAAGATCACCTATCTAGAAGATCAAATTAGACTAAGTAATATCTTATCATCTTTTTATAAGAAAGAGAAGCTAACCAGTCTTTAGGTGAGCATTCCGGAAAGCTTAATAGTGAGGCTAAGGGCTTTTCCATCCCTAGTGGCCTTATTACCGCAGAACAAGAAGTTTACAATATACTTCTTGGTGTGCCCCAAGCTGGCAAAGCCAAATATAGAAAGGCATCAGGTGTTGTAGTTATAACGGATCTAGCAAAAGATTATAATGACTTGGTAGTAATGGTTGTGCTAAAGGAGCTTTATTGTCTTGGATTTGTGCACCTCAAAGCATTTATCGCAAATCTGGAGCCATCCCGTAAGCGCGCTATCTATAGACGAGCAGCCTTGGACTCCCTTGGCCTTTAGGACGTTCTAATTGGCGTTGGCACTAAGGCAAGCACAAAGAAGCATAAAGAATATAAATACGAATTTGACTCCCCCCTTATGCCTAATGTGGAAACCTTCTAGCCTAATAAAGACAACTTTTTTGAGGATAGGTTCGAGCTTCTTGATCTAGTATTTAACCGAGCTATCGAAGAAGATCAGCAAGTCATCCTTGTCCTTATATCCTCTTTGACCGATATTTCCGAGTACACGGAAGCCCACCTCAAGACCTTCTAGAAGGCAGTCGCGAGGGTCTATATATAAGGCGGATATTCTATCTCTGCCGAGGACATTCTCATTTCACGAAATGACACGGCCAACAATACGTTTGACTAGCCTGCTGCGGAAAAGTTTCACTAACAATTAGAGAATAAACCTTCTGATGTATATACTAAAGTTGCCGTATACGTAACAAATATCCCAGCAAGCATCTTTAACGACCTAGGAGATACGAAGCATGATATTGGCATAGATCTCTAGAGCCGCTATCAAAGACAAGGAGTCCAATTCTACAAGACAGTATATGGGCCTAATCCTGTTAATGGCATAACCTAGGAGAAGTTTTTGCACAACCTTAGTAGTCTCTACGAAAAGCATTTACCGGGAATACAGGTCTCCGAGAACGGAACACCACTCCCTGGAGATGGAACGCCACTTCCTGATCCTGAGACGAACGAAATCGTCCCGTACTTGACTAAAGGTCTCCTGTATGATGCGCTTGCTGGTCTTGCAACTGGCGGTGACAACATTGTCGCCGCACTAGGTGTCCTTGATACCGAGAGTATGGCGAACCAGACTTCGATTCATAAGATCATTGGGACACCGAAGCCCCACCAAGGAAAACATAGCCTCTGTTATATTTCCTTCTCCATTCCCTCCTGCTATGGCCGGAGACTCGAACAAGCCATCGTGGCAATGCTTTCATAAAGAAAAGCCTCCGTCCTAGAGAATTCAGGACCGGGTATCAAGGGCTACATGTCCCACGTGTAGGCAAGGAGAGACTTTTGAACGAAGCCGTGTCCTTGCGATATATTCGCGAGATGACGAACATTCCAGTCCCAACTGTGTACTGCGACTTTGAGGACGATGGAGCTTACTATCTTGTCACGGAGTACATCAGTGGCGTGAGCATGTCGGAGCTCCAGGAAGAAGAAAAATCTACCGTCTCTAAAGAAGTCAACCAACACCTCGCAACTCTACGAAACTTGAAGTCCAGAAATATCGGCGGACCAACCGGGATCGTGATCCCCCCGTACCGAGTAACCTTGCATACAAAGAACGACGACTGGGCTTTAGAACCGTCCGACACCGATGAATATGTCTACTGCCACAATGATCTCTCCCAGCCGAACATCATCGTTGACCCCGACACACTGAAGATTAAAGCAATCATAGATTGGGAGTACTCTGGCTTCTACCCCAGCTTCTTCGAGGCACCTTTTTACAAACGGCTCGGTCCTTTATCTGCTGTACAAGGGGAGGTTGACGACACGCCCGGTTTACTCGACTTTCTCAATTCACACCAGCGCACAGTAAGGTCATTTTCATCTGAACATTAGGTTATGCTTGCATTTCAGCGTTTCCAAATTCATTAAGCACTTTGACTTCCGCCTCTGATTTGCCGTGACAATGAGCTACTGTAAGTCTGCGATTTGAGCTGCGCCATCCACTGTCACTTAATGCAAGTGTGCAGCCACAAAGCACATCGATTGACTCAAAGCTGAACAGCACAATAGCATGGCAGCACTTCTATGCATTAGTCTTGATCAACGAACAAGATTGACGGACAACCATCCCACAGTCTGGAGACTGGAAGAAAGTACATTTCGCGAATGACTTCTGAATGGGCTGTCACTTTTCTCCGAGATATTAGAATATAAATGGACAGAGGGAGCCAAGGGACATATCTCTTTTCAATTAACGTTCAGTTCGAGTTGAATGTTCACAAGGGTGGAGGGAGGAGGCCTGATTCAGAAGGATAATCGATATATGCAGTGCATTTGAAAACCTGATTTTTTTGCACAGCTTGTTGTTCTCTTTGTTACCCCTAAGCCATGAACACCCCGACCGCACACCGAATAGCTTCTGGTAAGAGTAAATGACTGTCACCAGGTTGCTTCAAAACGGGCGCAAGAACTCCACCCCAAATTAAGACCCACAAGGTAGAGCCCCCAAGTACTTTGTAGGTGAAAAATTCGCCAACTACTAAAGGATATAAGCGACTAACGCCCGGCAGAATTGCACTATGTCCTCCGAACCACGATCTTAATTTGTAATCAAACGTTAACCTCGCTGATCTAAATGCTCTTATCTTAGAGGGCGATGATTATGACTAGGTTGATACATATCATCGATCGTATTTCTAATGACGTATGTGTCGCACAAACAGATTCACTCTGTAAAACCCCTTCAGGCGACATCAGCAGTGAAGCCTCTTCTCTCCTGCGTTATTCAGTGGTAACCCTGATGATCGGTTAGCGTGTAACTATACCATAATAACAAAATACTTCCCTGCTTTACGCCACCTGATCATAAAGTTATGCCCAGCCACTCTCATAGCGGGAAGATTCTCTTGAGGGAGGACAAATTTCCCCTTAATAGCCTCGCAAACAGGGCGAGGTTGGTCGAATGCGTAAGTCATGAAGCTAACTGGCAGAAAGCCCGCGTGGTGAAAGTCTAAGATATAGAGGTCGTCCTCGTCCGTGAAGATGAAGTTTCCCTCGTATAGATCCGAAAAACAAAAGCAAATATCTTCTTCTCGGAAATCGATTTTCAAGTTATTCGTTTCCGGTAAATTAGCAACCTAGCAGGCCGACTGTTAGTGTAATACATATATAATATTGTTGCAAACCTACATTATTCACATGCTGTTGTAAGTCATCGAATGAGGTATACTCAATTGATGCAATAGTATCTTTGAAGAGGGGATGCTTGATAATCCCACCACCAACCGGTCCCGGGGTGACGCCGTCAGGGACTTTGATAGAAATAAACAGCTCAATCGCCTTGGCTATTTGGTTGTAGTAATCTTGTAACTTATCGTGCGAGATGCCCTCCTCGAGCGATTCTTTGAGTGTTTTCCCATTGACATACTCCATGACAATATATACGATTTGGGCCTTCTCAATCACGCGGTAGACTTTGGGGACCCGGATCCCAGCCCTCTTCTGCTGCGGCATGCGCTCAAGAGCCTTGAAGGCGAAGTCTTGATTTAACATTTCTGCCATCATACCAGACTGCCGACTTGCACACTTGATGAAAGCAATGGCATTATTTCGAGAGGGGTACGCAAAGGTGTTACTCTGTTCACCGAGGTCGCGTTGCGCCCTGCAAAAGGCAATGATTTCATCATCTGTTGGTAATCGTGGCGGCAGTCTGACTGTTTGGCGAGGTCGCGACATCGGGCCACTAAGATGAAACGTAGAGACGCAAAAGATTTTTCGCAAGAAATAAGGTTGAAAGAAAAAGAGTCGAGCGATTTAAATCACACTCCGTACACAAAAGTCGTCGGGGATGAGAATCCAAGAAGTTGTTGAGCTTGACGCTTTCGGCATTGGAAAAGGCGGGGCTGGGACGAACTATCTAGTCGCTGATCCTTGACCACGAGGCACGGTACGGAACGCCTACCATACCGTACCCTTGCCGCTCTTACATACTCTGCCCACAATTTTCCCATGATCTTCCCATAAACTTCCACACTTTGTCATGCACTTCAATACTCCTTCCCATAATATTCCAATAATCTTCCCACAATATACTAGTAATCTTCCACACTTTTTCAAGCAGTTCAATACTCTTCCCATACCTCTGTACCTTTCCCAATTATCGTTCTTGCCAACTCTCTTGTCACACTCTTAGTAGCCTTGCTTGTATTCTCTGTCCGTGCCGTACCTGCTATATATCTTATACCTCAGCGATGCTGCTCTCTTGCTTGCTAGTTAAAATTCCATAATTTGTCAATTTGAAGAAAATCTCTAATCAAAACATCACAATGTCCAAGACAATTGATTATGAACTGGACGACGAGAATAGGATAGTCAATGCTATAAGAGGCTCGCGGGTATCCCGACTATTCGTAGAGTTTCTTCAGCAGGGCGGGCCAAAACCACACGTCGTCCTGCGCCTAAATATCAACCCAACGATTGAGTCAGAGGGCGACACCTGGATGGGCTGCCGACTTGCCATGGATTTGGCTGGTGGTTATGATGGTGTCTTTCATATTACCCCTCTGCCTTACAACACTGCGTCGCATGCAGCCCACGCTGCCTTCGAATTCAAGCTAAAGGTAGATTGGACAGTAGAAAATATCATTTCTACGATACGCCAGCCGACAGCTGACCTGCTTGATTTCTCCTTCGCGGGAGGTTTCATGCAGCCAGGTAGCAAGATAGAATATTTTGATGGATGCCGTGATTTTATGTAAGAAGATTTATACGACTAATAACTGTTTAAATTCTGACTTTATTCAGCTCCCAGTTCTTCATTGCCCTTCATCGTTGGGGAGTAGTTGGCTGGCATGTCCACAACATAGATAAGGGTTCTTTCAACAGTGAGGGCCTGAATGTTGTACGAGGTCAAACGGGATTTCATCAAATCATTGGTTATAATTACAAGAGCACGGCAAAGGGCACCGTGGTTGAAAATCTTCCGCTCGCTCGAGGCACATTCTCCTCTCCGACTTTTCGACGGACGGTCATATACCATACCAGCGATAATCACCAGTACCAACTCCCGTATGATCCAGCCACTCCGCAAAGTGGAGACGAAGGATTCGATACTCCCACGTACAATCCCGACTCTGCTCGAACGATCCAAGGTTCTATCTACAAGTACAATCCCCAACAGACTGCAGCAGAAGGTTCTACAAGTTCTGTGCAGCAGACTTATCCGTCTGAATGGAAATGGAGTGAGGAACACAAATCCTGGTGGCGCCTTCACTCCAATGGGCAATATGAGTGGAATTCTACTTCGTCGCAAGAGTCGCAAGAGAATTCTGCTGGCGAGAAGTCTACTTCCCGTGATACAGTGGGTCAAAACCCTTCAAGAAACTACACTGAAGCATATGTGATAGCTGTGACCCAGGACGGCATTCTAGAGTGCCTAGTAGATGGATCTACTAAACGGCTTCGTCGCGAAGGATTCCAGTGGGCTGAAGAGATCGAGCGCTATGTGTATGTAGGCAGTAGTGGTCTTGAGTATAGGTTACAATCGTTAGAACCAGAAGGAAAAGGAAAAGGGAAGAGGCAGGCTTAGCTCCAATGTCAATCATCACAGGCTTGTTCCGTCGTATGTCCTCTCTTGGTTCCTGTGCTAGCTAAATCTGATCGGCGTTTCAAGTACACAAACCTACAAATAGCAGCTTAGTTGCTAGTCAGGACCAGACAACGATTCAGAGTTGCGCGCGCGGCGCGGTGGACGTCAAATGGAACAGCGGTAGGAGGGAGCCAGCAACCGGCATTGACGGGACTCGCCAAGAACTTCCCTGAAAGGGGTAAGAAAAGCACATGAATCCTGCTTGATGTTCATGTCTTACTGTACAGTGGGCTTCGAAGACATGCTTCTTCCCTGCCTCTGATATCTTCTGCTAAAGCAATCTTCTCCAGTCAAGCAATCCAGGTCTTCACGTCACAATCTCCGCCCATGTCACCACCCCTTACTCGATCTTCAGTCTCTCAAACTGCTTGACGGTCTCCTCCAAGGCCCCAAGCTCTGTCTCCAAATCACTCAGCTTCTGCCTCTCAACCCTTTTGAGCTTCTCGCTGGCTTTCTCCTGATGCTTCGGGTCATCCAGGATCTTCTTCTGCTTCTCCAATCCCAGCTTTGTCTTCTCAAGCTTCTTGTTCGCCTTAGCGATCTCACCATCGATGTCAACGCGACCCTTGACGTGCAGGTATACGATGGCTTCAGAGGAAACAGCGAAAGCCACGGAACCGGCCGGACGGGCGTCCTTGCTGGAAAGGATGCTGATATCGGCAACGCCTTTGCCGCTGAGGGACTTGATGGAGAACATCTCGGCGGTGACGGTGTGGGTCGCAGCCGGGCTGTGGGTCTGAACATAGACTGTATTTTCATTAGCAAACTTTTCTTTGTTAGCGGATATGAGTGCTTACCCTTTGCCTTGTCCTTGAGAGAATACTCTGCCATCAGAGAACGAATACCCTTGGAAACACCAAGCACAAGCTCGTAAGCAGTCTCAGCCTCCGGGTTGTCCAGCTCAGCATCAAACTCTGGGTATTTTGCTCGGACAATCGATGGTGTCTTGTCCTCTGGTCTCCTTGGCAGCCTCTGCCATAACTCCTCCGTGACGAACGGCATAAAAGGATGAATCATGGTGAGCGCGCTATCGAGTGCAGTGTAAAGCGTGTTAATGGCAGATCGCTTCTCCTCCTCAGTGCCATCACGAATGATAGCCTTGGAGTTCTCGATGTAGACGTCGCAAAGGTAATTGTACCAGTACTGGTATACGATGGTGGTGGAATGGGCGAACTCGCGATCCGCAAGAGCTTTATTGATCCCCTTCGCAGCATGCGTGAGTTTGTGCAAGATCCACTTCTCAGCCAACGACTCCTTGCCGGTTCGTGCGCCGGTTGTTTGCGGGACATAATCCGATGGTAGCGATCCGAGCACGTACTTCGTGGCTTGATAGATCTTGTTGCAGAACTTGCGATATCCGTGAATGACCTTGATGTCAAATGCAATATCACCGCCACCAGTTGTATACCCAACCAAGGCGAATCTCAGTGCGTCGGTACCACACTGTGGAATTCCGTCTGGGAAGGCAGTCTTCTGGTATTTAGTAGCTTTTTCGATCTCGTTCGGGTGCAAATTGCCCGTGTAGAGCTTGTCGTGCAATGCCTGCAATGGGACACCTGAGACGACGTCAAGTGGGTCGATGACGTTTCCGAGCGACTTCGACATCTTCCTAAACTCAGAATCTCGCACCAGAGAATGACAGTACACCTCTGAGAACGGAACTTTGCCGGTCATCTTGACACCTAACATGATCATACGAGCGACCCAGAAGGGGAGAATGTCCCATCCAGTCTCGAGTAAGGAGGTCGGATAGAGCTTGGCGAGGTCGCTAGTCTGTTTTGGCCAACCTAGCGTTGAGAAAGGCCATAAGCCGGATGAGAACCAGGTATCAAGCACATCCTCGTCCTGTTTAAAAGTGAACTGTTTACCACCTAGTGCCTTCTCCGCCTTTGACCGGGCCTCTTCTTCTGTCCTGCCGGAGAACCACAGATCATCATTTGTTTTATCGTGCTGCTTGCCCTCGATTTGAGCAAAATAGCACGGAATTTGATGTCCCCACCACAGCTGTCTTGACAAACACCAGTCGTTGATGCCTTCCATCCATCTAAAGTAGCTCTTCTCTGAGCTCTTAGGCCCGATGACAATGTCACCGTTTTTGACCACCTTCATAGCCTCATCTGCTAATTCTCGCATCTTCATCCACCATTGCGGCTTGATCAGCGGTTCGATGACGTCCTTTGACTTCTCGCAGAGCGGGACATTCATCGGATTGTCCTTCTTATCCACGTACAGGCCGAGCTTCTTCAGATCATCTTGAATGGTATAGCGAACGTCGAATCTCTTTTGACCTTGATAGTCGCCGGTGTTACCATTCATGAGACCATCGTCCGTAAAGATGTTGATGAATTCAAGGTTGTGGTGCTTTCCAAGCTCGAAATCGTTGGGATCGTGCGCGGGCGTGATCTTGACAGCTCCAGTACCAAAATCCTTCTCGACATAGGTATCTGCGACAATTGGCATCTTCCGACCTGGAATGAAAGGATGTACAGCGTTCTTGCCAACAAGGTGCTTGTAGCGTTCGTCCTCTGGGTGCACAGCAATACCTGTATCGCCCAACATGGTCTCTATACGTGTTGTGGCAACCTCAATGGTCTCATTTGTACCCTCAATCTTATACTTGAAATGGATGATCACGCCGAATTCGACCTTCTTATCATAACCCGGAATGTCGAGCAGCGTCCGACCCGGCAGGTCCTTGTTGACAACCTCAAGATTTGACAGCGCCGTTCTGAGTTGTGTACACCAGTTCACAAGTCTGTTTGCTCTGTAGATAATGCCTTCTTCGTGCAACGTCACAAAGGTCTCCGTCACAGCCTTCGCTCTCGGCGCGTCCATTGTGAATGCCTCTCTGGTCCAATCGAAGGAGCATCCGGTCTTACGTAATGTGTTGTTGATCTTCTTGTGGTACTCCTCCTTCCAGTCCCACACAGTACTGATGAACTTCTGTCGCCCGAGGTCATGCCTTGTCTTCTTCTCCTTTCGCCACAATGTGTTCTCCACCACGCTTTGTGTTGATATGCCAGCATGATCACATCCAGGTAGCCACAACGTCGTCTTGCCTTGCATGCGGTTCCACCTAATGAGCAAGTCCTGCAGCGAATTTGCAAGGGCGTGTCCGATATGCAACACTCCAGTAACGTTCGGCGGTGGCTCTACAATCACGAAGGATCCTTCTGGCTTGACCTCGCCATCTGCTGTGAATTCTGGCTTAAAGAATCCTTCCTTCTCCCACCACGCATACCAAGCTGACTCGACGGCTATCGGGTTGTAGGCCTTGTATTGTGGATCGTCAAAGGGCTTTAGGTGTTTCTTCTCTCCGGCAGGAGTCGATTCGACATATTCTGGTAGCTCCTCCTCAACAGCCTTCTCTGCAGCCTTTGCCTTCTTCTCCTTGTTCTTGCTTGATGGTTCGGCGGCGGCAGCACTGGCTTTTGCGGCGTTCTTCTGCAGGAATTTGGATTGCTTCTCAGCTTTCTTGCGCTCACGCTCTACTGTGGAGAAGAGTTAGGACACTTGTTCAATCATACATTTTCATTTACCGTCATATGTACCTACGTACGCTCTTTCTCGCTCTTGACTTTCTTATCGCCATTTTCAGCTCCACTTGAGCCAATATTGCTCCCAGCATCTTTGCCCGCGGCATTTTGGCCAGTGCCCGAATTCGTAGCATCCGTGAGAGCTTCTTTGACATCATTCGCAACTGGAGGTGGCTTTCCAGACACTGGGCCAGTCTCCTCGCCGACTACGACTGACATTAGCGAGCTTTCAATCTAAAGAGCTTGTTCTTGCATGTACTGACTTGGGTTGTACGACGCTGGATTAGTCGCCATTCTGAATTGAAAAAGTAGTCGGGGTCGAAATGAAGGTGTCCTGCGCACCGAAAGCGCTCTGAGAAAGAACCTCGACGTCGTGCTGGTATTTGTGAGTTATGTTGAAGGGGGAAAAGATGATGATCCCGAGAGGAGCTGATGACTGTGTCGCTCTTGTGAAGTTGTGACTCACAAACAATTTACTAGCACCACGCTCGGAATTGCACGTTGTGAGGCTAGTGCCTGGTCGGCAAGGCTGCAGCCTCTTCGCCCACTCTCCTAGTGTACGTAACCGAGTTCCTAACTCAAATCTCACCTCACTAAAAATCCCACTTTTAGCGACACCAAAAAATCGCGACACCTGGTTTGAACGAATTTATTCCGCCGGGTGACTAAGCAAGAAGGCCCTAGATAAATTGTCACATGATTAATTCCGTCGTAGAAACCTATACAAATTCCTTTAATACCTCCTAATGCTGGTTACAAATGTATACATAAAGTCTCGTGTATATTAGCAATGATTTTAGAGACTATTCCTCGGGAGTCATGTGCTGGGGAGTCCATTGGAAGGTGTATTCCCAGATGTGACGGGTGTTCTTGCCATGGCGGCGGAAGGGACTGGGCCACGACTTCTATAGACTGAGAGGAAAACCTTATCGCAAAGTATGGTAGTAAGAGAATAGAGATAAAGTTGCAGTATAGGCACCTTCTTTTCTAGAGGTACCTACGTAAAAATAGGTACCTTTTCCTGTAGGTACCGAGTTCTAAAGAGGTACCTGCATTGAAATGAGTACCTTTTTTCGTAGGGTGCCTGCGAAAGTACAGGTACAGCAGAAGGCGAATTGGGTGTCGCCAATTTTTTAGTTAACTTTTTTTCTTGGGACTGCGGGGTAGGCATGTGGCTGGTGTGGCTTGTACGGGGCGGTACTTAACGAAGGCAGAATTGGCGATGACCCATTCCTCCTTCCTCTTTTCCAACCCGCCAAAGTCAGCCGCTTTCGTGTTATCCACGACCATGGCACCGCAACTGGATGATGCACAGCATATTTTGATCGAAACTTCGGCTACTAGGCTGGCTCGGTCGGCTGCAGTGCCGGTTCTGGGGCTGCCAGAAGTCAAAAACTCGGGGGTTTCAAGATTTGAAGCCCAATTGTCGTCCAGCCAGTCGTTTTCCATGTAAACATTGAGGCGAAAGGGAATCGTTGCCACATTGCCTTCTCGCCTGTTCACGCACCAGAGGACAAGTGGCCACTTCCTCGGAGTTTCACGGGTTTCTACGGGCTTCCACGGGCTTCTATAAGAGTCCCTCTATTTGCTAATTATGTGACGTGACCCAAACCACAAAATAAAATCTCCAAACAGCTTAACGTCCATCCCTGCGTAGCGGAAAACCCTACGTGCCGGAAAAAATAACAGGCACTTTAACTTCAAGTACTCTAAAACCTGTTTACACCTCAATATCTCTTATAATTTTATATAGATCGTATTCAGTAGTTACTCCTAAACACTCTAAACTACTCCTACAAGAAAATTATATTTGCGTCGTCGCCCTCGGGCTTAATTTGCGGAAGGTCTCAGTTTATGCTACAACAGAGCTCTTTTACTATAGCTCCACCATCGAGATCTTATTACTTCTAATACTTATAAAAGGGTTTTATAGTTGAAGCTCAGAACTAGGAGTACAAGTGTGATATTCTTCTAACTGTCTATCAGAGCAGATACAACTATTTGTAGTCACCAGGTATTGACTCATGTGACTCTGACTCATGTGACTGCGAGTCACATGTATTATATCACGTGACCAGGGATCCAACTCTCCCCCTGTGCCATGGACCCGAAGGGGCCAGTGGCACCCTCAAGGGATCCCATAGCCTGATCCGACCTTACAGTCTCTAGTCTCCCCCTGATAGAAGGTTTAGACGCTGCACCAAATCCTCGTGTATGGGCTTTGCTAAGGATTTGGTAAAGACATCAGCCAAGTTATCCGTCGTATCAACACGTTGAGTGTTGATAACTCCTTCTTCTACTTTCTCACGAATAAAGTGGTGTTTGACATCGATGTGTTTTGACCTACTGTGGAATTCGGGGTTTTTAGTAAGCTTTAAGGCTGAGTTATTGTCAATGTATAGTGGAACGGTATCGATATGGACTCCTAGAATGCGAAGGTCGTTGATAAAGTTGCGAATCCACACAGCTTCCTTTGTAGCCTCTATAGCTGCATTGTATTCTGCGTCTATAGTTGACGTAGCCACTGTTTTCTGTCTCTGTGACGACCAAGATACAGGACCACCTGCGAGTGTAAACACCCACCCGGTCGTTGACCTACGTGAGTCCTCACACTCGGCAAAGTCGCTGTCTACAAATCCCCGAAGTTGAATACCGTGTTTGCCTGAGTAGACAATTCCCTTCCCCGGGTCATTTCTTAGGTAAGCGAAAATCCTATCCACGGCTTCCATATGCTTCTGATTGGGGTTGGACGCGTATCGAGCCACATAACCCGTAGCAAAGGCAATATCCGGTCTTGTCTGATTACTGGCAAAGTTGAGTGATCCGACTTTAGATTGATATTCCTTGCGAAATCTGGGATGAGCAGTGTAGTCATCCTGAGTTGAGAGTTTGATATCTTTATCGAGAGGTGTTCTGACTGGTGCGGCACCGCTGAAACCATACTTGGCAAGGATCTGGTCGATGTATTTCTTTTGATGAATGCGAATTTCTCCAGTTTTCTGTTTAACGTGCATTCCCAAATACCATGAGCACTCCCCCTCATCAGTCATCGGGAACGTTCGTGAGATTTGGGTCTTGACGTCAAGGATTGCCTGGAGGTCCTTTCCCATAACATTTATATCGTCCACATGGACTTCAAGTATGAGCCCGGTACCGTCGTTGATAAAGACACATGGATTATAGGCTGACATACGCCACCCCCAGCTGATCAAAGTTTTTCGCAATTTTTGATACCACGCACGGGGCGATTGCTTCAAACCGTAAAGAGCTCTAATGACCATAAGACAGAATCGATAAGGAAGCTTGATATCCTTCGGGGGTCTCATGTATACTGGTTTGTCCAGATCGCTGTTCAGGAACGTAGTCTTGACATCGCCTTGATGAATTCGCCAAAGAAGAATGGCTGCCAATGCTAGCAAGATGCGGGTCGAAGCAGGCTTGACAACTGACGCAAACGTCTCCTCGTAGTCAATCCCTTCTTCCTGCTGAAAGCCTCTAGCAACCAAGCGAGATTTGTGCTTGAGGAGCCGTCCGTCTGGTCCATATTTATCAGTGTTTACCTATCGGGAAGTGACTGGCTTGATCCCTTCCGGGAGTGGGACGACTTGCCAAGTACCCTTCTCCTCATGAGACCTGAGCTCTTCCTTCTTGGCCTCGTAGTATTTGGCATCAGTAGAGCTGCTTATTTTTAGTTGAAGGGGTGGCAGAAAGTGTTCACTATATGCAGACAGGCCAAACTTGAAACGCTTAAGACTGTTTTTGGCCACCTGATGTCGAGCGTTGATCTCGATTTCGTCGATATTATTGTCGACAGTTTCATCCACTCTAGATTGGCTGTTGTTCTTTATCTTCGACGTCAGGCCATCTCTTATGATCCTGAGTTCATTGGATACTTTAAGCTTCCTTCGACCTGTGTATTTTTTATAGTCCTCCCGGAGGCTCTTGCCGTGTAGATTGTTTGACTGAAATGGTCGAACTGCCCATGATTCATATGTTCCGTCGGATCGACGATAGTTGCAATTAGCAATCGTCTCCTTGCCTTGCATTTTAATACATTGGTAGCATGGTTGCTCCCCATCACAACTTAGCTTCTGTCGTTGGCAGCGTATACATTCCTCGTTAGATGATTCTCCCTCCGCTAAAGGACCTACAGTAGTAAACCCTTGTGGGAGCGGTGCGCCTAGAACCTGGTATGACCTGGACAGTAGACCGTCTTGAGCTTCGTAGGCACAATTAAATTTTCGGTCGATGCACCTCTTGCAAGGCCGTCCACGGTCGCAACCCTTTCCGCTGTTCGCGATACACTGAGTACACGAGGGTAAAGTCTCTACCCCCTGCGGACGACACGATCTTCGCAAGCATTTGGTGTTGCATCTATTGCACGGGTATCTTCCATCACAAGCAAGGACATTTTCGGCACATCGGTAGCATTTCTGTTCTCGAGGTACTGGGATAAAGCCAAGCTTGTCCTGCCTTGCTTGTTTCTTGACTTCTTTCTGCCTAGATCTCCATATCTTGGCGCCGTCTAGATTCCACTTACACCTTATGTTATCCTTCTTATAGCGAGCACATATCGTGTCTGCTGGACTGAAAAGGTAGCAGTTTAAGGCCCCTTGGAAGCACCTCCTGCAGGGTTGTTCCTGTTTGGGGCCTATGATCGACTTCGCTCTATTACGATTTTCCGGAAGCACTAGTCGTTTAGTTTCCTTTGTTTGTGGTCCGCACTTAGTTTTTACGGTTCTGCACACCGAGCAGGGTATTCCATTCTGCAGAGTATCGCATATCCGGCCGTACCGGAAACAGTAGTCGCATCTGTCGTTATCTGGCAAATATTGCTTCTTTATCCGTGTCCCGTGTTTAGCAACAAAGTCCTAATACATTTGGGAAACCTTGCCATCATCCGAGTAGTACCAGGAGTCGTCATTCTCGTCTGGGGTTTCTGAAGACGAGTCGCTCTGTTCAACGTTAATTACCTTTAGTGTTGGCAAATAATAGTCTAAGTAACTAGAGAACATCTTCCCTAAAAGCATGTTTACTTTAATAACTTAAACTTAGTCTTCTAAATTAAGTATTAGGCGTTTGCTTATAATATTACTTGACTTATTTCCTATAAAGTCTTGTTTAAAGGCTAGGGTTCTGACCTTACTCTTATTAATTAGAGTGTCTTATATCTTATAGTTGATTTTCCTAGGTTTAAGGGTCCTTGATCTTTTTGTTTAGTTTTATATAGGGTCTACTAGTAATAGTATGTCTCTAAGTATAAACCTTAATAGAATTGATGTCTAGTTTAATAGCTTGCCTAAGGCTCCTTTATAACTATAGCCTATCTTAACTAGTGTCTTTAATGCCTTCTTATTCTTTAGAGTACTGCTTTAAGGTGTTTATAGCACTATATGTCCTAAGTTATCTTCTAGCTTAGCTAGTATGTTGGTTATATAATATTCCTCTCCTTTCCTCTTAAGAATTCTCTTTAGTATTACTTGTTCTACTAGTAGTAGGCTATAGTTATCATTCTTGTTGTTAAATGTGATAGTCTTAGATTATAGCACCTTTAGCCTTTTATAAGAACCTTATTTCTAGAGTTGTTCTTAAAGTGTCTTCTTAGTATATAGTATGTCTCTTTCTGCCTTTTTATATAACTTCCTAGTTTTTACTATATTAATAGTAAACTCTTAGACCTAGGCACTCTGTTCCTTATTAAGTTCCTATTCTTCTAATAGGTTGGTTATATTATATTCTTTATCCTTAAATGCTTTAATACTTTTTATAAAACTTATATTTGGCTTCTAGCTCTCCTAAGCAACTCTTTTATATTTAGTATTTTCTTATATTGCTTGTTCCTATATCTCTAGAATATAGCTATAAATTGTGTTTATTGTCTGCTATATAATCTAGTTCCTTTAAGGCAGGTTATTACTAAATTAAATAGGAAGTGCTGGCTTGCTTAGATCCTATAAGCTAATATATATCTGTAACGTTTATGGTACAGCCGATGCTATACCAAGGTGGGAACATTGGGTTGTGTGTAGTATGTATGAGAGTAATAAGTCAGGGTGTTCCCGTACAGTATAAGAATAGAGTGTATTGCAAATACTATATTGAGTTGAGCATAAAGCTCCTATCTAAGGAATAACTACAGACTTATATAGAACCTTCCTGCCATAGAGCGAGGGGAGCCCCCGAGGGGTCCCTTAGCTCCCAGGAGCCCAGGAGCCCTCGCGTCGCTCCATCGCTCCCCCACGTGATCCTCGTCACGTGACTCTGGTGCCTAACGTCCCTGGTTCTCTGTGCTGTACCTAAGTACTGCCGAGCCTCAGGCCTGGGACTACACATGATAATGAAATCGTAACAATATCCTCCTAGTTTTGTCTGCTTTATAAATCACTCCTTTACTAATAAACATCTTATAATTATAATACTAGTTTATATATTAGTATAGAGGTTAAGGTCTTATACTATTAACTTAGATATTATAATACTACTTATATATATTATTATTATAAAAGGGTCTTCTTAATTGTTTATTATAGGAGGCCTGCCCTTAGAACCCTTTATAATTAACCTTTATAATGTTTCTATCCTAATCTGACAAGTCTATATATGTTATATTATTAATATTAGCTATAGTTACCTTCTATATTACTTGTTCTATAACTACTTATAAGATCTGCAGCTTGTCTAGTCCTTTAGTGATATTATTAATCTCCTTGCTTGTTATTTTCTATAAGCTTAACTCCCTAGTTCTGGCTTAAATAAATGGCAATATGTTTTATATTAATGCTTGTAGTTAGTCTATTAAGTTCTGGGTTATAATATATATTATATCTAGGCTATTAAATCTAGCTAGTAGCCTACCTATACCTTGCTCTTTTACTAAGTCATCTATATCTTTTAATACTATATAGCTGCCTTTAATTGTCTAGTAAACCTCTTAGAAAGATTTTATATTATCTAGGTTAAACTTAGGTCTCTTTACTACTAACCTTATTGCCTTGATTTTTAAGTTTTGTAGGAGAGTATATATAAACTTAAATATAAGAGCCTTATTAGTAATGTTGCCCTTCTTAATATACTTTACCCTAATCTTATAAAATCCCCTATAATATTTATAAATCTAGCTTTGTATAACTTGCCCTTATTTAACTAGTTACTTAAAATCCTTAATATACTTCTCTAAGTAACTAATAGTATAGAGTAACTAATCTAAATCGTTTAAATAGTATTCCCTTAGGAGGACCTCTTAGAATATATCTTATTAAGTCAAGTCCTTAAATTCTAGAAGTCATTTAATGTCCTGTTTAATACAAGTAGCCAAATACTCTACTATATGCTCCTTCTTCTCTTTATTATTATTAATGCTATAATCCTTAAAGTAACAATTTAGTGCCTTAAGGAATGTAGTGACTTCCTTGCCTTTAAAGTAAGGGCTTCTATATCCTCCTAGAACTAACATTAGATAGTAAAGAACTATTTTCTATTATAGCTTCTAGTGCTTCTATCTGGTGGCTAGTTTCTTCTCCTTAGAGAAGGATAACTCCAAGCTGGCTTTAGTATTCTCTAAACTAGAGGCTAGAGATATAAGAACGGCAAAGTCTTAGGCTAATATGTTAGATATTATTATAAGGCTATAGTTTCTGTAGATAGTAGAAAGGATAAGTGTTAAAAGTAGCTATAAATGTTAAAAGAAGAAACTTGTCTATTAAGAAAAGAGAAGATTAAGAAATCCCCTTAATATATATATACCCAAAACAACCCCCTATTAGAACTTAAATAAATATAGACCTATAAACTAAAAACAGAAAAAAAGCAAATATACTTAGACAGAAAAGGAAACTAGGCTTAATCCTAAGTATATATAAAACAACTTAAGCCAGAAATTAAGGAAATTTAAGCAGCCATCTCTGCTTTATAAGCACTAAGTGCTACTAGGCAATACTATTATTTCCTAAGTGCCACTTTTTATTTTAACCTGTTTCTTCTTTATATAGGCTATTAGAATCAAGGTTATCTGTGCTATAGCTTCCTTAGCTAGAAGTCTATTCCCCCTTTTCTGATTTCTAGTACCCTAGGGCCTCCTACTTTTTAAGTAAAGTGATGTTAGAGCTTCTTAAAGCTTGCTGTTTATCATACCTCCTAATAGAGAAAAACTAAGTAAATAGCTCCTTATAGGCATATTGTTGTTTGTTGTTATCTTAAATTAATAGTTCCTTTTATTAAGGGAAATAAAGCTTATAGCTTACTTGACAATTTTGCCTTTTATACTGCTATAGTCTAAATAAATATCATTTGGCGCTAGTTTATAGTTCTGTATAAAGCGGCTTGTCTATTATATTATATCAATAAAATTCTTATAGAAAAGATAATACTAAGCTTGTTAACATAGGCTTAAATGTCCTGAAAAACTTTTAACTCCAGCACCACAGAGCTGCCTATTCCCTATATAGGTCACCAAAAAGATATAAGAGGGTTGGAATCAACCATACTAAGATTATAGGAACAAGAACAGGATCTGATATATAAAAAGAGAAGTTATAAAGGACACAAAAACCCGTATTATAAAGAGTTGTCAAAGGAATGTATATTTATATTATAAAAATTTGTTATAATAGAATAAGCTATAAGTGTTGTGTTGTTAAAAAAGATGGTTGTGTCTGTCTGTACAGAAAATTCCAGCCATATTATACTTGTATATGCATCACGTGCAAGTCACATGATCCCCACCACAATATAATATCATTATATAACATCTGCTTTGTAGCTCCTTAGCCTTTGTTAATATAATGCCCTGCTATATATTATATTATTATACTCTTCTGATTAGGGTATAGAATCCCATTCTGGCCCCCTTAGTATATTCCTTTCCTATTACCCTTCTTCTCTTAGGTCTATCTCTTTACTTAAGTATTTGGGCACTTAAGCTTTTATATTTATACTGCTATAAGGGCCTTCTCTATAAGGTTGTTTTAGAGCTATTAGAGGAATAATTGTATTTTATCAGGCTTAGGAAGCTTGCTTTTATACTGGTATAGAGGGGCATTTACAAGATATATATTACGGTTTTATTATCACGTGCAGCTCCAGGCCTGAGGCTCGGCAGTACTAAGGTACGGCACAGAGAACCTAGAGACAGTTGGCACAGGGGTCACGTAGGGTTCACGTGACAAGGATTGGATTATACGGATTATAGTGATCTATATAAGCCGCTTATAGGGATTATAGTGAGCCACCGTGATCTAGGAGCAGGAAGGTTCTATATAAGTCTGTAGTTATTCTCTTAGATAGGAGCTTTATACTCAACTCAATATAGTATTTGCAATACACTCTATTCTTATACTGTACGGGAACCCCCTGACTTATTACTCTCGTGCATACTACACACAACCTAACGTTCCCACCTTAGTATAGCATCGGCTATACTATAAACGTTACACTTTGAGCATCGTCACTAGCACCTAGTGATAAGTCAACCGCCGTTATATCGAACGCACCTCTAGCCTATATACCTCAGTAAGTCAAGCCGCCTAAGGTACACGACCCAAAGCCATTCGATGGCACTCGAAGCAAGCTACGACCCTTCATTAGCTAATGCGAGATCTACATTCGCATAAACTCATTGTCATTTAGACAAGAAGAACAGAAGGTGTTGTGGGCATGCTCTTACCTAGAGGGGACCGTATACGATTAGATCACTACGAAACTCAAGGACTACCTCGACAACGATCACGACGATCGAGAAGATAATACGAACACAATCTTCGACGACTATAAGGAATTCGTGACCCAACTCACTCGTATATTCGGGAACATTGACGAGGAACAACGCGCGGAGCGAGCCATCCAAACACTTTATTAGACGAAAAGTGTTACCGCTTATACTAGAGAATTTCAACTACTAGCCAGAAGAATCGATTAGGACGACAAGGCCTTGACCGCTTAGTACTATAAAGGACTAAAGGAAGAAGTCAAGGACGACATTGTACGAGGAGGACGCCTAGGGGAGCTCCTCCTAATAATCGAAAAAGCAATCGACATCGACTCCCGACTATATAAGCGAAGGATGGAAAGGAGAGGTCAGTACTCCGGAGGCCACTAAAGGAAAGGTAAGAAAGACCGAACCAGTAGGTAGGAAGACCGGATAGAACTAGACGCGGTCTCAAAGAAAGGAAATCCTTCTAAGGACGAGATAAACCGACGACGAGACAAAGGTCTGTGCTTTGAGTGCGGACTGCCTAGTCATCAAGCTGCCTCCTACAAGAAGGGTAACCTTAAAGGGAAGGGCAAGCCTTAGAAGAAGCGTGGGCATCAGATTAATGCCACGGGAAGAACGTAACGACAGCACGAGCTATACGTTACTAACAGACAGTAGATGTCGGAAGAGGAACTCGAGGAAGCCAATATTGGAACTCAGATCGAACCCGAGTTTAAACTAGCACCGACACTACCGGAATTAGCGGACGAAGCCGAATTCAGGAATGTTTAGTAGAGAACCCCGAGGGTGGGGGAAATATAGACATATAAGGAAGTCACCGAAATCGGAAACCACTATGTCTATAGGGATAGTGGGGAATCATTCTTTAGTGACGCCATATAGGGAGCCAAGCTTGTCGAGGGAGGGCAGTACCGCGTTTAGAGACAAAGCACGAAAGAAGTACTGTTCGTCAACACTACGACAAGAGAGCCTACTATAGAGCTACTCCTAGGAGAAGGATTAATCGACGACACGTCAAGCGAAGAAGACTTTACCGATATCCTAAAAGGCAAAGAAATCACCGCAGAAGAGGCTCACGATAGAGCTAATCAACCCACTACTAGAGAACGGTAGAAGGTTATCGGGAAGCAACGAGGACACTTAGTATAGAGATGTCTCACCGACGATTAGAGAATTTAGGTTAAGTGTCTAAACGACACTAGGGAAATTAACGTAGATGATGTGTACGATGTTATAGACTTAGACGAGAAAGGTATCTCGTGGGAAGAGGCTAGCAACGACGACATCAGTATAGAATCGTGGTACGAAGACCCCGCGAAAGAAACAAAGCTAGCGGAAGACGATGGTCGACTACAAGTAGGACAGATTTAGGAGGTTTCGCAACGAGAATATCACGCAATCCCTAACATCAACACCCGAGAATAGGCTAGGGAGGGGGTCACCTATCGAGAGGAAGGATACTTCTCCCCGGAAGGTCCGAAGTACACAGAAAAATGGGAAGTCGTATACCGAGATAAACGACGTATCGGTTAGAAAGAAGTTAAGGGTACAGGCACCTATATAACTATAATTCCTAGAAAAGAACGCGACTTTACCAGATAGAACAGTAACCCACCAAAGGTCGGAGAGACCTAGGAACTAGAGCTAACGCCAAGAAACGGAGCCGAGAGATGTTAGATAAAGACGGACGAAGGAAAACACAACTTCATCTAACCAAAAGACCTAGGCCAAGGTTTTGAGGTAGGACATGTCTACCGACTAACGACCAGAGATGACTACTAGAACGGATAGGTTGAGGTTCTCCGAGGCACTAGCCACAAAGAACTATACGCATTAGGCTATAGTTAATAGATAACACTCGACGTATAGATTCGAGGAAAGAAGCTTAGAGTAATGATTGACTTTAGAGTAACGGGCAACTTTATGTTACTAGAAACGGTAAAACGACTAAACGTACTAGTACGAAGCATCAACCCCTACGACTTAATAGTGGTCGACAGAACGGACCACGATGCCGGAAAAGTTACGAAGAGAACCATTCTAACAAAGATAACAATTAGACGACACACTAAGGAGATTTAGATGGATGTCGTACCTATAAGAAGGCACAAGGCCATCCTTAAGATGCCGTGGATTAAGTAACATAATCCCGAGATCGACTAGAAGACAAGAATAGTAGAGTTCTCTAGGTGCGCCTGCAAGAAAGCAGAATAACTATATAGTAGTGTAGAGATTAGCGCAGTCTCACACAATACGCCAGGACACGCCGCCCGAGGTCCACCACAGGTTAGTAACTACGTTATTACTAGTTTAGAGATACCTAAGGAATATAAGAAGTTCGAACAGATATTTAGGAAACCGGATAATGCCGTGGCATTACCAGAACATCAGGAATGGGATCACGAGATACTTATAATCGAAGGAGAGAAACCACCCTTCGAGCCACTTAGACGGATAAGTAAGGACGACCTCAAGACGTTAAGGGAATATTTAGATAAAAACCTTACGAAGGGATTTATACGACCATCTATATCACTAGCAGGAGCGCCTGTGGTGTTCGCACCAAAAAAGGATAGGGCGGGAGGAACCACCGCTAAACGATTCTATATCGACTACAAAAAGCTAAATGCTATTACGGTTAAGAACCGTTACCTAATTCCGCGTATAGACGACTTACAGGACAGACTAGGAAAAGCAAGAATCTTCACCAAACTTGATTTGAGAGGAGCGTACAACCTTATTAGAATAAAAGAAGGTAAAGAATAGAAAACGGCGTTTCGAACACGCTATAGGCATTACGAGTATCTAGTCATGCTATTCGGATTGACTAATGCCCCTATAACATGTCAGATAGTAGTCAACGACGTGTTAAGGCCATACCTAGATCGATTCTGTGTATATTACCTAGACGATATCCTCGTCTACTTAGAGGATAAGGAGGAACATACACGACATGTCGTAATAGTGCTAGGAGCACTATAGAAGAAATCGCTACTTCTCAAACTAGAGAAATGCGAGTTCTTCGTCAAAAAAACAGAGTTTCTTGGGCACATTGTCTCGACTAACGGAGTATCTATAAACCTACAAAAGGTCTAGGCTATTTTAGATTAGGGACAACCCGAAACCGTAAAACAAGTTTAATCGTTTTTAGGACTCGCGAATTATTATAGGAAGTTCGTCAAGAACTACTTAAAGATCGCGGAACTACTTACGAAACTAACGTATAAGGACGAGCCTTTTGCGTAGACAGAGACAATAGAACAGGTTTTTTAAACGTTAAAAACCGCCTTTACTCAAGAACCCACACTTAGGATATTCGATCCCGAACAACTAATAGTTATAGAAATAGACGTATCTAACGGAGCGGTCGGAGCGGTTATAAGCCAGAAAGGAAAAGACGGGAAGCTACATCTAATAGCTTACCACTCTCGCAAACTCTTATTAGCCGAGCTAAACTATAAGATTTACGACAAAGAACTATTAGCCATCGTAGACGCTATACGCGAATAGAAGGTATACTTACAAGGAGCGAACTATCCGGTTTAGGTGCTTACTAATTATAAGAACTTAGTATACTTCTTTATAACAAAAGAACTTAATCGCCGACAGGTCCGATAAGCAAAAACACTAGCTTTACTAGATTTGCGAATCTAGTATATAAAGGGAACAGACAACGCTAGGGCGGATGCCCTTAGCAGGAAACCCGGTTACGAAGAAAACAATCAAAGCGAACCATTCGCTATATTTAAGGAAAAAGACGGCGAGATTGTCTTTAACCGAGCGGAAATCGCAGCAGTCACACGAGTCGAGAGCGACTAATAGACTAGACAAATCAGAGCTGCGTACGAAGAAGCAACAACTAAGGAAGAGCCGGGGAACTTTAGTAGAAACGCCAACGGCCTCCTTACGTATAAAGGAAGAATCTTTATTTCACGGAAAATACGACTAAGCTTTATTCGTAAACAATATACGCTACTAGCACACGGACACTAAGGAATACATCGTACTATAGACCGACTATCTAGAACGTACTGGTTTCCTAGTATAAGGAAAATGGTAAAAGAGGTAGTATCGAGTTACGACACTTATATACGGAACAAAGCCGCGAGGCATGCCCCGTATAGACAAATGCAGACACCCGATATGCCATCTTAACTATAAAAATTCATTACTTGGGATTTTGTGATAAAACTACTATTATCTAGAGAACTAATAACAGGAGTAGAGTACGATTCTATCCTGGTCATTACCGACAGACTTATAAAGTATACGTATATATTACTATATAAGGAAGCAAGCGACGCCAAAGAACTGGCATATACGTTCCTAAGGGTCGTGGTCGCGAACCACGGCGTACTAGACGAAATCATCTCCGACAGAGACAAGCTCTTTATGTCGAAATTCTGGACAGCCCTTACGGGATCGCTAGGAGTCAAAAGAAAGATGTCTACGGCGTTTTACCCGTAGACAGATAGACAAACGGAACGACTAAATCAGACTATAGAAGCATATCTTAGATGTTACGTAAACTACTAACAAAATGATTGGGTGTAATTATTGCCACTAGTATAGTTTGTATATAATAGTTCTAGCACCGAAATAACGAAGATATCACTAAACTACGCGAACTATAAATACGATCTAGTTGCGTACAAAACACCGCTACTTAGCGAAGACAATAACGAAGCAGCTAGGGTTCAGGTCGAAGGACTAAAGACATTATATTAGGAGATGGTCTCAGACCTTAAGTTTATCGTAGAAAGAACAGCGTCTTACTATAACAGAAAACGTAGTATAGGACCTACGCTAAAGGAGGGGGATAGAGTCTATCTGCTTAGAAAAAACATTTAAACAAAACGACCAAGCAGCAAACTAGACTATAAGAAGCTAGGACCATTTAGAATCAATAAGGTTAGAGGGAAGATAAATTACGAATTGTTATTACTTAGGACTATAAACATCTACCTGGTGTTCTATATATCACTTCTTAAACCAGCACCTCCTAGGGCACCAAAAGCTCTAAAGACGGAAATCTAACTAGTCAACCTAAACGCCAAGTACGATGTCAAAGAGCTACTAGACTGTTAGTACGTTAAAGGCAAGGTTATGTATCTAATCAAATAGTTAGGACACCTATAATCAGAAAACATATAGGAACCTAAGGCAAATCTTAACTACCCTAAGAAGGTTGCGGCGTTCCACCGCTAGTATCTAGGGTTGCCTAGAATTCCGGACCAGGGTCGAAGGCAGGGTCGAGGTCGAGGGGGCCGTGGTCGGCCGGGAAGAACGATTCGGTAGACAACAGCTCGTGCTGTTGCCTCTTCTCGTTTTCTATTCTCTCCTTCTCCTCTTTTTCCTTCTGCTTAGTAACGTCCAGCTCCTCGAGAGAGCGCAGGCCACGCGCCATCATGTCTTGACGACGGCGTTAGAGGAATTTCTTTTGTTTTCGCAGACGAAGGATCTTCGCCATCGCCTCCTCTTCCTCCTGCTCAAGTTTTTCTTCCTAACAGGCGAGCGCTTCCTAACCGTCAAGGAACTCCGGTTTGCTATCACATTTTGGACGACTAGTCCTGACGTACTCGGAACAGCGAGAAGTCGAAGTCGCTATAATACAGGTTCGATTGTTCTCTTAACAGTAAGAACAATACATCGCCGCTTTAAAGCCTTTTTCTTTTACTAGGTTGAAAAGGGCAGTACGATGTTGAGACTTTTTAGAAGTCATAATAAAGGAAGAAGGCCGATGGCCCTCTAGGATATTTTCTATATATCATTTAAGCGTGGAGGCCATGCTAAGTACGGAAAGGGGATAGTGTTACGGTTTTATTATTACGTGCAGCTCTAGGCCTGAGGCTTGGCAGTACTAAGGTACGGCACAGAGAACCTGGAGATAGTTGGTATAGGGGTCACGTAGGGTTCACGTGACAAGGATTGGATCATACAGATCATAGTGATCTATATAAGCCGCTTATAGGGATTATAGTAAGCCACCGTGATCTAGGAGCAGGAAGGTTCTATATAAGTCTATAGTTATTCTCTTAGATAGGAGCTTTATACTCAACTCAATATAGTATTTGCAATACACTCTATTCTTATACTGTACGGGAACCCCCTGACTTATTACTCTTGTGTATACTACACACAACCTAACGTTCCCACCTTGGTATAGCATCGGCTATACTATAAACGTTACACAAATAGCCTTAGTCTCTGGTTGATATATTGGTTTATAATCTCCGTCTGACTATCTGTTTCTTTATAGTATACTATAGAGAGTTTTACCTTAACACCAATAATATAACAGAACTCTTACTAGAATGATTGATTGATTGATTGATTGATTTATCCTTTTAACGTCCTGTGTAAGTCAGAGACTATAGTAGGACGGCTAGGGCTAAGCCCTAGCAGTTCAAGTATAGTTACAAAAGGGGGTCTTCTATATATTCCAGGTGACAGTGAGGGTCAGGCCCTAGTAGTACTAATAATAGCACAAATGACAAAGGAAATTCATAAAATGAATGTGTTTTCAGAACTCACTCCCCCCTCCTTCGCTCTCCTCCTCCTCTACCACCTCCTCCTCTACCACCTCCTCCTCTTCTTCTTCACCTCTACTAGGCCTCTCTAAGTGCCACTTCCTAGTAGCTATTCCTGTAGTTTTAATATAGTTGAGTGATTTTTCGATTCCGTGTTCTGTATGTAAAAGGAGCTTTAGCGAGAGTGGGGCGTTTTCCAGGTCACGTTTTAGCTTCTGCCTTAGGGTACAGCCTTCAGGACAGGCAAGGAGTAAGTGCTCTGCTGTTTCTCTTCTTCCACATCGACAGGAGTCAGTATCCGCTCGCTTAATCCGATATAAATAGGACTTTATATATCCGTGGCCAATTTTGAGTTGGTAGAAAGCACTTGCTTGTTCTCGCTTAGTATTAGGGGAAATACTAAGCTTCGAAGCTAGGTGCCAGGGAAAGTGATTCGTGTATGAGTTCGGGTTCCTAATCGAGTCTAGCCTCTTTTGTTTATACTGCGCTAGTGTTCTTTTCCATTCGTTTGTGCCTAGCTGTCGTATTTGTTGTCCGAGTAGAGCAAAGCTTGATTTTTGTGATTGTGGCTGTATTTTTGTTCCTTCTTTTGCTAGTGTGTCTGCTTCTTCGTTGCCTTCGACGCTAGTATGGCCTGGTACCCACTGAAGTGTGACAGTGGCTCCCTTGTCGACTATGCTCTGGGCTGCTTGAATAGCCCTAATCTGGCATTCTTGCCCTGGATTATCTGAAGGTGTTTTGAGCCTCCATATGCCAGCCTGGTTATCCGAGTATATAATAAAGGACTCACCCTCCTTAGCGACTGAGTTTGCGTATTCGATTGCTTGAGTGACTCCTTCAAGCTCCCCATTATAGACTAGTTGGCTAGTTCCTATATTATAGCTCTTACGGAGAGTGATTCTCTTTTCCCAGTCAGAGTGGTCATATACTACTACCCCAACCCCTATTCCCTTTCCTTTCTCAGTAGAGGAGGCGTCAGTATATATAGTAGTCGTGTCCGTAAGTGGTAGTGATTCTATAAAGGTATTGTGTGCCTTTGCTTCGTCTTCTTTTGTTGACTTTGATATAACCACCTGATAAGGCGTGGTACGGTTCCAAGGGGCGAAGTAGTGATGCTTGATTGCTTCTAGACTCGAGGTCGAATATAGGCCGTAAACAGACTTATAGATCCTCTCTAGTTGAGTGAGTTTTGGTTCCTTCCTGCGTTGGTTCCTAGGCTTGATTCTGATTGGTCGAAGTAATTTAGCCGTTCTAGCTAAGTTGTACTCAATTCTTGGGTTTGGGTCGTTTTGGTAATATTTAGCCCTATTCCTAGGAGGTGAAGTGTATGTGGGCTCTGTTGACTCAAGTAGGCTAGTAGTAGCTAATGGCGCTATACTAGCTTGAAAAGAACTCTCTAGTATTATTTCTCCTTGAGTGGTAGAGTTTTCCTGGTCTCCTAGTAAATCTAGTACGGTGGCCGAAATAGATAAATGTGTAATTTGCGTAATTGGGCTATTTGGAGCGCTATTATTAGGTTCCGCATTTTGGCTTCGAAGAGTCTGATTCGCTGGATTTGGAGTACTAGTGACTAATGGAGCTAAACTAGCGCGAAAAGAACCTTTTCCGATTTCTTCGGGCGAAGATATCGAATTATTTTGATTGGCCAAAGGTGGCACGCAAGTGACGTCTGTTGATTTCTGGAAAAGCGGTATATTGTCGGCTATAGAAGCCCTAGCCCTATCTCTTGTTGGATCCTGGTAGAGATAGTGAAATGGCACTATACTAGCGTCGGGAGAAGTTGCTATGTTAGCTGTAGCGGGAGAAATGCTTTCTTCTTGATTGGTTTGATTTTCTTGTACGGTGGCCGAAATAGATAATTGCGCAATTCGTGCAATTGAGCTATTCAGAGCGCTATTATTGACTTCTGCCCCTTGGCTCCTAAAAACCTGGTTTATTGGGTTCGTAATAGTAGTAACTAATGGAGTTATACTAGCGTCGAAAGAAGTTATTTGGTGGTAATTAGCTATTGCTAGCTCGTCTTCCTTGTTTTGGTCATATATATCGTCTATTATATCAAAGCTTGGCATAGTAGTAATCGACTTCTCTATTTCGGCAGGAATTGGGTGGTTTGGCGCTAGTTTTAGTGCTCTAAAGGCATATCGTCGGAGTGAGTTGTTAAGTCGTATATATGGTGGCGGTAGTGCTGCTTCAACCTCCATTGGTATAATAGGGGCTGTTTTAAAGACTCCTAGTATTTTTCGAAGTGCTAGGTTCTGAAGGAGCTGTAGTGGCTTCTTAAACTGGTTTTGGCCCCTCCACCATATAATAGAGCCGTAGTCCGCTATACTAGTAATACAGGCCATATATATCTGTCGGACCGCTAAGGGAGAAAGGCCCTTATTACAGTTGGCTAAGCGAGCCATCCGATTAAAGGCCGACCTCGCTTGTGATACCCGTATTGCTACGTGCTCTTTAAACGTAAGGTTCTGGTCAAAGTAAATACCCAGCCACTTAACTAGCTTCTTTGGTTCTACTATAGTGTTGTCGGGTAGCGTAAGGGTTCTCTCTTGTGCTTCTCTTCCCGTAGTGAAGTGTATAAACTCTGTCTTAGCCAAATCAAATTGTATAGCACTGTCTGCTGCTAGTCTATATAAGACACTAACTTCTCTTTCAAGTAGTTTTGTGTTCTTTTTTAGACTAGTTGATGCTGTCGTAATAGAAATGTCGTCTATATAAGAGAGGTATTTTACTTCTCCTTTTATTGCTAGTTCTGTGTCAAATAGGTTTCGTATATATATAAGGAAGAGTATAGGCGATATAGGACTTCCTTGGGGGATGCCTGTATCTATTGGTTTAAACTCTTCGATATGGCCGTCAAATGAGAGTCGAAGGATTCTCTTGTTTAGGAAGGAAGAGACCCATGCAATAAGCGACGCAGGTAGCCTAAGTTCTTGCAGGACAGAGAGTAGTTGATTTTTGGCCACATGATCGAATGCCCCTTTCACGTCTAGTAATAGAGTACTAGTCTCAACAAATCAACCTCCTAGGAATAGGGCTAAATATTACCAAAACGACCCAAACCCAAGAATTGAGTACAACTTAGCTAGAACGGCTAAATTACTTCGACCAATCAGAATCAAGCCTAGGAACCAACGCAGGAAGGAACCAAAACTCACTCAACTAGAGAGGATCTATAAGTCTGTTTACGGCCTATATTCGACCTCGAGTCTAGAAGCAATCAAGCATCACTACTTCGCCCCTTGGAACCGTACCACGCCTTATCAGGTGGTTATATCAAAGTCAACAAAAGAAGACGAAGCAAAGGCACACAATACCTTTATAGAATCACTACCACTTACGGACACGACTACTATATATACTGACGCCTCCTCTACTGAGAAAGGAAAGGGAATAGGGGTTGGGGTAGTAGTATATGACCACTCTGACTGGGAAAAGAGAATCACTCTCCGTAAGAGCTATAATATAGGAACTAGCCAACTAGTCTATAATGGGGAGCTTGAAGGAGTCACTCAAGCAATCGAATACGCAAACTCAGTCGCTAAGGAGGGTGAGTCCTTTATTATATACTCGGATAACCAGGCTGGCATATGGAGGCTCAAAACACCTTCAGATAATCCAGGGCAAGAATGCCAGATTAGGGCTATTCAAGCAGCCCAGAGCATAGTCGACAAGGGAGCCACTGTCACACTTCAGTGGGTACCAGGCCATACTAGCGTCGAAGGCAACGAAGAAGCAGACACACTAGCAAAAGAAGGAACAAAAATACAGCCACAATCACAAAAATCAAGCTTTGCTCTACTCGGACAACAAATACGACAGCTAGGCACAAACGAATGGAAAAGAACACTAGCGCAGTATAAACAAAAGAGGCTAGACTCGATTAGGAACCCGAACTCATACACGAATCACTTTCCCTGGCACCTAGCTTCGAAGCTTAGTATTTCCCCTAATACTAAGCGAGAACAAGCAAGTGCTTTCTACCAACTCAAAATTGGCCACGGATATATAAAGTCCTATTTATATCGGATTAAGCGAGCGGATACTGACTCCTGTCGATGTGGAAGAAGAGAAACAGCAGAGCACTTACTCCTTGCCTGTCCTGAAGGCTGTACCCTAAGGCAGAAGCTAAAACGTGACCTGGAAAACGCCCCACTCTCGCTAAAGCTCCTTTTACATACAGAACACGGAATCGAAAAATCACTCAACTATATTAAAACTACAGGAATAGCTACTAGGAAGTGGCACTTAGAGAGGCCTAGTAGAGGTGAAGAAGAAGAGGAGGAGGTGGTAGAGGAGGAGGTGGTAGAGGAGGAGGAGAGCGAAGGAGGGGGGAGTGAGTTCTGAAAACACATTCATTTTATGAATTTCCTTTGTCATTTGTGCTATTATTAGTACTACTAGGGCCTGACCCTCACTGTCACCTGGAATATATAGAAGACCCCCTTTTGTAACTATACTTGAACTGCTAGGGCTTAGCCCTAGCCGTCCTACTATAGTCTCTGACTTACACAGGACGTTAAAAGGATAAATCAATCAATCAATCAATCAATCAGAGTACTAGTCTTCCATTTTACCCGCTTGTTTAGCTCTATTTCATTTGTAAGGAGTAGAGCAGCATCAATAGCCGACTTTTTTAGTCTCCCCCCTATTTGTGAAGGGTGCAGTAGTCCGGTCGTTTCAGCTAAGTAGGCTAGCCTTTGTGCGAGTACTCGTTCACTTATTTTACCTAGGCAATTAAGTAGTGATATTACTCTATATGCTTTTGGTGCTGAATAGTCTGGCTTGCCTGGTTTCTTTAAAATAGCACCAGTAGCTTGTTTCCAGCAAGTAGGGTGGTAGCCGATATCAATAAGAGCACTATATAGTCGGAAGAAAGTGTCTGGTATTGCTTTATATGCCCTAGTTATAATAACTTGGGTAATAGCGTCTGGACCAGGGGTTTTGCCCTTGATTTTTGTAGAGCAGGCGTTGCTGAGTTCTGAAGTAGTGAGGTCTGGCCAGTTCCATTCGTCTTGTTTATAATCGTGCCAAGAAGGGGGTTCTGTAACTGGTGGTGTAGGAAATAGCGTATTACGTAGTGTAGAAGCCTTCCCTTTAAAGGTGTCATATATCTGCCCTGTGCTTGATTTGATTGGTGGGATTGGTTGTATTGTAGTACTCTTCGTATACTTCATAGCCTTAAATATAGACTTCGGGTCTTCTTTCTCTAAGAACTCGTTCCAGTGGTCTCGCTTAGCCTGCTTAATAGCTTGAAAGTAGGTGTTCTTGGCTTGAAGGTATTGTTGTACTGATTCTGTATTACTATATATAATAAGTCTTTGAGCTCTCATCATATACTGTCGTAGTTCTTGTAAATCATGTGACCACCAGGGTTTTGCCCTAGCACCAGGCTTACTAGTAGGAATACTAGCCTTTGCAGACTCTATAATAATAGAAGTAAGCTCTTGTGCAGCTAAATCAAGGAAGTCGGTTACTCCGGTGGCCGAAATAGATAATTGTGCAATTGTTGTAATTGGCGATTCTGAGAAAACTCTTACTTTGTCGCTACTAGAAGCCCTAGCCCTACCTCTTGTTGATGGTTGATCAATAGAGTGTACTGGAGCTAAACTAGCGCGAAAATATTGTTCTCCGACTTTTTCTACAGAAGCTGTAGAGTTGTTTTGATTGGCTGGATTGAATGGCACCTGAGTGACGTCTGTCGGATTTTGAAAAGTAGAAATATCTTCGGTTATTAAAGCCCTAGCCCTATCTCCTGTCCAATCCTGATCAATAACGTGACGGGACGCTATACTAGCGTCGAATGAAGTTGCCAAGACTTCTGTGTCGGAAGATATATAATTGTTTTGGTTTGGTTGGTTTTCTTGTACGGTAGTCCAAATAGCTAATTGTGCAGTTTGTGCAATTAAGCTATTTGGAGCACTATTATCAAGTTCCGCATTTTGGCCCAGAGAAGTATGGTTTGACGTATATAGACTATTAGTAGTACTAATAGTACTATTTAGTCGCTCTGGCGGCTCTGATTGGCTCTGGAGTATATTTATTGACTTTATTGACTTTTTGATATTTTTAAGTGTGTCGGAGCATAATATAGTAGATTTTGCTATATTTGCTTTTAATGTAGTCGTAAATAAGTCCCAATTGGCTAGTTCTGTCCGAAAGTGGGTACTAGTGCTAGCGTCTTCTATATATGGTGTGTTTGTACCATTTATAGTAAACATAATCCCAAAATGGTCAGAGCCGACTGAGTCGAGTATTTGCCAGTCTGTGACCTGATTGGCTATATTTTTTGTCGTAATAGTGAGATCTATAACACTTGGGCGTGTCATATGTGGTCGATAGAAGGTGCCTTTGCCTGGTTTGTTGTGTAGTTCCAGGTCTTTGTTCTCGATCCACTTAGCTAGCTCCTTTGCTATTATCGAGGGGGTCCCAGCTAAGGGGTCCCACCAGGGGTGGTGTATATTAAAGTCTCCTAGTATAATCGAGTTTGGTTCAAGTATTTGGTTATATAGTAGCTGTTGGAGAGGGTAGTTGTGGGTAGTTTTGTTGTTTTGTCGATTTTGGTTATATATATTATATAACCTTATTTTTTGGTTGTTTTGAGTAATATCAACTATAAGAAAGTCTGAGTCGATTGGTGATAAAGTAGAGACACTAATAGAAGGATTATATGCTTTTGATATATATACTAGTGTTCTTGGCCGGAATCCACTATACTTCGGGAGTATTTGAGTGAAGCTTGGGTGGGCAATTGACCTAGCCGTAATAAGGTCTATATTACCGTCGTTGCCTCTAGTAATAAAGGGTTCTTGTATTACTATTATATCGACTTTTAGCTCTATTGCCAACTGAAGCGTGTTTTCGGTAGCGGCTTGACTCCTATTAAGGTTCACTTGTATAATCCGTGTATTATCGCTAATCATAGAGTGTCGGTTGGTGTAGTCGGGTTTTTAATTGCTAGTAGGGATTCGCATGCCTTGCTATTTGCCATATGAGGGCCTTTGCAGTTAACACACTTCACTTCGAGGTGGGGGCACGGGCCACCCCTCTTTTTGCAAGTATTGCAATAGTGGGCACTAGTCGTATGGTATTCGGAGCATAGCTTGCATCTTGACTGACGTTTGCAATAGTGCTCTAAGTGGCCAAAGCCCTGGCAGTTGATACACTGAGTAGTAGGAGCAGTCGAATGAAGCTTCTCTACTCTTACACTAATCCCTGCAATATAGAGTCTTTGCCTCATTGCACGTGTTGCTTCACCCTCAGTAGCAAAGGCGACTACTACTGAGCCAGCTAGCTTAGTTCGTCTATTTGCTTCGCTTGAGAGCCAGTAAGGCGTTCCGATTGGTTGATACCCCTTATTAAAAGTGCATATTTCGTCAACGACAAGTTGCATGCCTTCTGGGGTGTTAAAGTCGGCTGTTGGTATTCCGTGTAATATAACCTTATACCAAGGCTCGTCTTTTCGAATGCTAGTATATGGTATAATACCCTTCCATATAGCCTCCTTCTCGATTAGGAAATCAGAAGTAAATATAGGGGTAGTAGTAATAACTATGTTCTGAGTAAGGGTTCTAGAAACAGTAGCACATACAACAAAAAGGCCAGATTCAACTTCTGCTCGCGCATGCTTGCAGAGGCCTTGTATGTCCTTTATAGGGCTCTCCTGAGTACTATAGAGAAGTTTGGATCAAATTCAAGATAGAGCTGTGGCGTGGGGTGCGATCTAGGTTTTGTGCTACTGTCGCAAGACAGCGGCCAGTACAGGCAAATCGACGACGACGATAAAACACACAGAACAGAGGCCCTTCTACCTCGAATCAAAGACTGTCTCTCGCATATAGAGAACACCAACTTCTGGCTTCACTACGTGCAGGCGTCGTGGCTGCCAGAAGCACCCTCTGGGCATTCGAAACAGAGTTTTCACTCGCCCCACTTTTTGGCAGAGCCTCAAAATCACGACCGAACCACACTTCACTTCCTCCTTACTACGACTTTCATGCCTACCGACGCGAGTTTCCATGCCCTTCTGCCTTCTGTAACCAGTATACGAGCCTCGACCGGCAGAGACTATAACGGCGAAAGAGGGAGAGGGAATAGCAGGGCTGAGATTAGGATCTAGGGATAATAGAAGAGGAGTAGGAGGGCGTTTTTGGGTGTTTTGGGACGGCTTTAGGGCCCTGGGAAAGGTGGAAAGGTTAGGAAGACAACGGCTGTTATGCTTTGGTTTATATATGTGTCTTAGGGAAGAGTAAGCACTTTCCTGGGTACTATATAGCTTGTTTTCCTTTGTTTAAGTACTGTTATCAGCACTACTAGGGCCAGACCCTCACTGTCACCTGGAATATATTCGAAGACCCCCTTTTGTAACTACATTGACCTGCTAAGGGGTTTATCCCCTGGCCGTCCTACGATAGTCTCTGACTTATACAGGACGTTAAAAGGATAAATCAATCAATCAATCAATCTAGAAACAGTAGCTATTACTGGTTCTTTATACCCCTTTAGGGTAAAGGCTCGGTTAAGTTTATTTCGGAGAGAGAGTGGGCTGAAAGTAGGATCCTGGCTTCCTGATTGGATGAGAATAAGTCTTCGTGAAGTGTCCTTCCTGATTAGGCCAGTCTGGGTTTTCTTTTTTGGTTCTACTAGTTGCCATTCCTGGGGCTTATAACTAGTAGTATTCGTTGATTGGTTGGCTCCTGTTAGGGCTACTTGGGCTATAGTAGGCTTTGCCTTACTAAGCTCCTTTGCTTTAAGGTCGATTTTCCTAGTAGTCAACTCTAGGTTGGCTACCTGGGAGGCTATAATACGTGATGACGTAGTAACCTTGCCTTTTTCGGTATATTCTCGGAAAACCTCGATTAGGTCGAGTAGTCTGGTTTGTTCTTCGTGTGCCTTAGTGAGGCCTGCCGCCTTCACAATTAGGCTTCGGGCCTGGAGAATAAGATCGTTTATAGAAGGGTTAAGTGAGGGGTGGGTTCGCTTAGTCGTATGCTGCTCCGTGCTATCGATAAGGGGTCGTTTCCCGTTTAGGTTAGCCCTGAAAATCTGGACAGATGGCTGCTGGAGAGGGTCGCTGGTAGTGATGCTGTTGAAGTCCATTCGTAGAGGTCCTGGAGTGAAGCCTGTGCGAAGTGAAGGAAGCTGCTGTACTTCTCCTTCGTCGACCTCCATAGCCTGCTCTGATTGGTTGGTTCCTTGTGGTGGTGGGCTTGAAGGGAGCGAAGTAGCCCCTGAATCCGACATTTTTGGGTGCAGCGCGCTAACGAATGACGCTAGCTTAGTGCACTCAATTGCAGTCGAAAGAGGGGGTCCTAATTGGCCTATGACCTGAAGGAATAAGGTTTTTCTGGTCTGATGCGTGTGGAATTCCGAAAAAATCGCAAAATCCAAAAAAGGTGTGTGTGTGACTCTTACTAGAATGAAGAGACAAACTATAGTCTATAGTTAGAGATAATCGTCTCTAGGGTATGTCTAAATCGGTATACCCACTAGACATATAGTTTGGCCATACCACAAGCATTAATTGTCTTATAGTAAGGGATCGACACTAAGTCCTTTCTGAGCCGGTCAATAAAGACCAGAATTATATTAAAGCCATGCTTGTCTTTATTAAACTCTTTAAAGTCTATATAGATGTGCTGCTATAGGTAGGCTAGTATAGGTAAGGGGTGTAGTAATCCTTACTACTTGGTTTGTTATAGATATGTGTAGCTATAAGGAATATAATTGTTAATAAACCGTTTTATGTCCGATTCCATTTTGACCTAATAGTATTGTCTGGCTAATAACTAGTAGGTTTTCTTAGTTCTAGGATAGGCTGTAGACGGTTGATTATAGACTTCTTAGATCAGGTATATACAAAGCACTATATTATGTCTGACACATAACCGGCCTTTATATAGTAGCAATCTATCTTCTAACATATAGTTAGTAGGCACCTTGTCTCTTAATTCCTTAAACGATATGTGGTTGTCTTTATATAGTAGGTCCTATAACTAATCCAAATCTAATGCCACCTTAGTATAGGCATCTGTGTTAATTGGCATTAACTAAACATCTTTGTTTGCTTGGTTAGTTATAAAGGATGATGCTAGTTTAGAGTTGATTTAGGGGTAAAGCCAGTAAGGACCTAAAAGGACTTGGGAACGGCTGTCCCGCTTGACTTGTTCTTGTATAACCAAATCTTGTTCTTGCCTAGTAAGGATATTGGCCTTCTAGTTGTTCTTGCTAGTGGTATAGATGATTTGGAAATTAAAGTCAGACAGGAACTTTATTTAGTATACCTGCTTGGCTATAAGAACTTTAGTGGTTATAAAGTATTCTAGCGACCGGTGGTCTAAAAAGACTTTGACTTTACTTTATATCAATATAAGCTCTGGTCGCTATTGGCAAAATGACTCTATAATTGCAAACAGCTCCTTATTATAGATCTCTTAGTTAGGTTTATGTCCGTTTAAGATATAGGAGTAGAATCTAATAGGATACCACTTATTGTCATTATAGAGTTGTGACAGGACTCCTATTATAACTCTATCTAATAAATCTGTTTCTAGCTTTGTACTTAGCTCTAGGTCAAAGTGGTAGATGCGCTAGATCGTCAAGAGTTAGTGTTTGAGTTTATTAAACATGTCTTGACATTTGGGGGTCTAATTAAATGGTTCCGAAAGACGTCTAAGTATGCTTAGAGGCTTGGCTATCGCTCTAAAGTTCTATATAAACTGTTAGTAAAACCCGCAAAACCTAAGGTAGGACTTAACTCCTATAATAGTAGTAGGCAGAACCTAATTACAAAGGCATTTAACCTTATCTAGGTCTACCTCAATTCTGCTAGTAGTTATAATATAACCTAGGTATTTTGTCCGTTCTATACTAAACTTGCTTTTCTTGATATCCACCTAGAGTCTGGCTTTATATAGGCGTCGGAGCACTTTTTGAACATGCTCTTTATGTTCCTAGGGGTCTTCTAAGTATATTAGAATGTTGTCTAGGTATGCTATACAAAAATCGTCCAAATAGTCTATTAGGACATTGTTTATATATCACTAATATATAGCAAGGCTGTTATAGAGCCTAAACAAAAGCACCTTGCATTTATATGTCTTATATCAAGTTCTGAATGACATATAGTCTTCTGACTTAGGGTCTATTTAGATCCGATAAAAGGCTTGTCAGATATCAAGTTTAGTAAACACTTTAGCCTTAGATACTCTAGCCAGGAGCTTGTTAATATATAGTAACAAATATGCATCCTTCCTGGTTATAGCATTAAGCTTATAGTAGTCGATATAGAAACGGAGTCCACCGTCTGGCTTCTTGACAAAGAGTATAGGTAAAGCAAAAGGATAATTACTTGTTATAATAAACCCGCGGTTTAGGTTATCTAATAAGTATTGCTTGGTTGCCTATAACTCCTTAGTTGACTGTTAGTATAGTGATGTGTAGCTATAGGTCAGTTCCTGTTTGAGTTGGATCTTGTGGTCATATAACCTATAGGGTAGAAGCCGATTTGACTCTGTCTTGGAGAAGACGTCCTAGTAGGCCGTATAATACTTAGGTAATTTCTAGTATAGGAGTAGCGACGTCTCTTTGTCTTTATATTTATCTAGGAGGCGATCGATCTTATATAAGCTTGTCTAGAAGAACTCCGTATTTGGACGCTTTATATTATAGTATAGGGCATTTGTGCTAATCTTATAAATGTTAATATATAGCATTAAGGTGGATTTGGAAGTGTTCCAGGATTGCTCCCTTTTTGTTCGTCTAGTAGGTTCGGTCCTAGGATTCTCTACTAAAGACAATTCTTTGTTCATCCTGGCGATACTTCGCTTTGTTTCCTTTTCCCATCCGACTCTATAGTGTATCGGTGGAGAACGGGATAGTGGTGTCTTTGGTTGTTAGAAACAATCGGCGGTGGTTAGTAGCTATATCGGAAGCCAACCGGACCTCTTCTAGTAGTAAGGCGGGCTGGGCGCTTTGACATGCCTAATAGATATAATACTAGCTTGCCTCTATTATTTATCTTGTTTGATAGCATTGTCTCTTTGGTCAGTATCTGCTTAGATATAAGGCTTAGAAGTGTTGTTAAAGCTATGTCTATACTAAATCAGAATATCCTTTGACTATAGTAGTATATAAGGGTACTCTAAAGGCTATCTAAGTCGGTTCTAAGACAGATCTAGGAGTAACTTAAATCGTCTTATAAACTTAACTCTAATGATATAGTCATGTTTTCTAAGGTCCAAAACTATAAAGGGCATGTTGTACACATAACGTCCGTCTATAGTCAGATATAGACATAAGTACTGTGTGATGCAAGTAGTGCGTTTGCCATTATAACTAGTTACTTTAAGGGGTATAGAAGCGTCTAGTAGGAAATGTTAAGGGTTTTTACTAGTTGGCCGGCCAGGTTTTGGCTTAGAAACAGGTAACTATATGCTCTAGTGTCTATAAGTGATTATAATGAAATGCCAGTTCTATTCTTAGTAAGAGTATAGGAAACTAAGAAGTGTGTTCCGCCTAATAGGCATGACAAGTTTAGTTTGGATAGATTATACTTTTAGAGACCTAGGAAGGAGTCTTTGCCTAGGCCTCTTTGTTTCCCTCTAGGAACTCCTCTGACTTGTCCTTAATAATTTCTTTAACGTTATCTTTAGCGTCTATATTATCCTTGGCTTCTCTATCCACCTTATTAACAGTTAGTGGGTTTGGGCAGTCACTCTTAAAGTGTCCGTACTTACTATAATGGTAGTACTTGGAACCTGTCGCTTTAGGCGTCGCCGTTATATGTCTATAGGTACTCCGGTTTAGGTCCGGGGCAGGTTGTCTTGACATTCTACAATCTGTAGAGGATGTTTGGTTATATAGATAGTGTGGTAGTCTGGTACGGGTTGCTTACAGATATATAGAGGGTTTGAAAGAATTGGTCCTGGTATTGGCTTGGTAGGATAAGGTGTTTCCTTAGACCTCCTTTAGGACTATGTCTTAATAGTCCTATATAGTGTTAGTCTTTATATACAAGTTTATACTTTGCTTTTGTGTTAATCTTGACCTAAGATTTTCTATCCTTAAGGATTATCTTATTGTTCTCTAAGAGCCACTATCTCTTATATAGTTTAGTAGATACTATAGTCCATTTTTTGCTAATGTCTAAGTAATGTGTTTTGTATTTTCTGGCGTTCCAAATAAGTTTAAGTGCCTGTTCTTCTTAGAGATGTACTTTAGCTTTGTCTTTGCTGCTTAAACTTTCCTTACTAGATTCTTCCTTAGGAATATCTCCTTCCTTTAGAGGTTGTGGAACTACTAGTGCGTTGTTGTTATTGACGTCCGTATTGTCGTCTAAAGATAGTATTTTGGCTATCTTTAACCGACTGCCTTCTTCTATAAAGATTATTACTAGCAGGTCTGAGGCCTAGACATTATATATCTGTCCTTCTCTTAATTTGTTCTTATAGGTCCGGGTATTAAAAAATGACTTATAAGTCCTAAGACAGGTATAATGATTACCTATCTCTATAACTCCTTAAAATACCCATTACTGTCCTTATTACAAGATAGTAACCTGTAGTGACATCATCTTGGCACCTTTAACTAATAGTCACGCCTAATGTTCTTATTAGGCTTAAGCAACATCAAGTTGTTTATAGATGCCTAACTGTTCCAATTCTTCTTTTATAAGTTCCTTATAGCCATACACTACTACTTCCTTGGTGGCGGCACTAATTTGTTTGCCCTTTCCCTAAGGTTTCTTGCTAGTGTTCTTTTTGCAGTTTTGTGCTTAATAGCCTGGTTTTCTACAATCAAAGCACAATTTTCCTTTATAGCGTTATGTCTTTTCTTTGTCTAAGAGTTTTCTGGTAGCAGAGAGCTGTTTGGTTTCTTTAGGTCTATAACATCTATAGGGTTTCCATTTCTTGCTATTCCTAGACTTCCTAGAACTCTCTTTCCTAGAATCTTTTCCTCCCTTCTAATCTTGGTGTTATTTGTATAATCTATTGTCGGTTCTGACTAATAGCTTAATTACTTTATTAATTGTCTTTAGTTTATCTATATATACTATATCGTCCTTAATAAATTCTTTTAGCCCTTTAAGGTAATGGCTAATCAAGGCTTTAGTGTCCTATCCTGTCTTGGTAGCATAATACTAGAACTCTATAGTATATATAATAGCTGATCCTGTTTGCTTAAGGTTAAACAGGTGTCAAACGGCTGTCTTCTTTTTGTTAATGTCTCTAAACACTTGTCAGATTTCTTTCTTAAATCCTACAAAGCTCCTAAAGATCTGCTTTGTGACATACATGTCCCCTTCCTTATCTAGGTTCCTAAAATAGTCCCTTAGATAGGGTTTAATCCACTTCTAGGCCTTACCCCTTAGGTAGGAGGTGGCCTATAAACTTTTCTCATTGTGATCTATAAACTTGTCCTTATTAAACTTAAAGTACAATTTTAATTAAAGTAGGAATGACTTAAGTTCTTTGCGGTTTCTATAAAATTTGTTTAGAAGGGCAACCTTAAGTGATTTGTTAGCCTCTACCCTAAAGTTCCCAGAATTGTCAACATCTAGTATAGAGACATTGTCTTTATCAAGCTAGTTGTTAATCAAAGGGTTTAGGATTGGTGTTAGTAGAGTTAGGTTAGCTAAACTAGCAGTTAGGCTAGTAACCTAGTAGGCGGCTTTTGGAGGCATTATTGCTAACTGTTAACTTTAAACAAGGTGCTCAAAGTATAATAATATAGGGATACTAGCTAAGTATAGCCGGGTACTTGGTAATGTCAGGTTGGTATTATAATAGAAGTATGGCAGTTAGGTGGTTGTTTACTTAAAAGTAAACCTGTTACTTAAATAGGTAAACAAAGCTTATATTAGATAACTAAAGTAAGTTGAGCACAAAGCTCCTATCTAAGGAAACACTTAGACTTATATAAAACCTCCCTGCTCCTAGAGCTTTGACAGAACCCTAGGATCCAAGCTCCTAGAGCCTTAGATCCTAAGCTCCATACAAGCTCTATTATATAATCCTTAACACATGACCCTATACTAACTGTTCTAGGTTCTCTGTATAAGTATACTAGTACCTACCAAGCCTCAGGCCTGGTCTGCACATAATAATAAAATCATAACAAGATCTAAGGAAAGGATCTAAAGGACTAATAGTTTGATCCCTTAGATCTTAGAGCAGGAAGGTTCTATATAAGTCTATAGTTATTTCCTTAGATAGGAGCTTTATACTTAACTTAATATAGTATTTATAATATACTCTATTCTTATACTATATAGGAACACCCTGACTTATTACTCTTATATATACTATATATAACCTAATGTTCCTACCTTAGTATAGTAACAGCTATATTATAAACATTATACTTTAAGCATTGTCACTAGCACCTAGTAATAAGTCAACTACTATTATATTGATAACAAGACTAATTATTACATCACAACAAGTCAAACTAGTAAAGGTCCTAGACCTAAGTGTAACGTTTATAGTATAGCCGATGCTATACCAAGGTGGGAACGTTGGGTTGTGTGTAGTATACACGAGAGTAATAAGTCAGGGTGTTCCTGTATAGTATAAGAATAGAGTATATTGCAAATACTATATTAAGTTAAGCATAAAGCTCCTATCGAAGGAAATAACTATTAACTTATATAGAACCTTCCTGCTCCTAGATTTAAGGGATCGAAGGCCCGAGTCCTTAGATCCTTTTCTTGGATCTATCCTAGATCCTCTTCGCTCTATCACGTGATCCTTTAATCGCGTGACCCGAGTGCCTTACGTCCCTAGTTCTCTGTGCCGTACCTAGGTACTGCCGAGCCTCAGGCCTAGGACTGCACGTGATAATAAAACCGTAACACTATCCCCCTTCTATACTAGCGTGGCCTCTACGCTTAAATGTTATATAGAAAATATCCTATAAGGTCAACGACCTTCTTCCTTTATTATGTCCCTCGACATCTCTAAGAAATATAAAGAACGTTTGCGGCTTGCCCGTCTTATCGAAGACACTGGTCTCGATATAATGCCTTGTTCATTCTATAAAAAACAAAATCGGAAGTATATAGTGGCGCCCGAGGAAGACTCCTCGCAGTACTCCGAGTGCGTTCGTCGTGGTGGAAAGTGCGACGTCGATGGTCCTTCGTCCTCGGACTAGGAGTCTATCGACTATCAGTAAGAAAAACTAATACAAGAAGAGGAGGAGGCGATGGCGAAAATCCTCCGGCTACGGAAACAGCAGTCTTTCTTGCGTAAGCGTAAGAAGGAAATGCTCCGTCGTGGTCTCCGCACCCTTAACGAGCTAGACGTGGCGGAAGGAAAAGAGAGAGAGGAGAAGGAGAGGCAGGAACACAAGAGGGAGTAGTAGTATAAGCTGTTGGTTACCAAACCGTCCGCCTTGGCCGACCCCGGCCTCCTAGGCCTCGACCCCGCCTTCGATCCCGGTCCGGAATACTAGGCAACCTAGGATGCTGGCGGTAGAACGCCGCAACCTTCTTAGGGCAGTTGAGATTTGCCTTGGGTTCCTATATGTTTTCTGATTGTGGGTGTCCTAACTATTTGATTAAATATATGACCTTGCCTTTAACGTACTAACAGTCTAGTAGTTCCTCGACATCGTACTTGGCGTTTGGGTTGACTGGTTAGATTTCTGTTTTCGGAGCCTTTAGTGCTCTAGGAGGTGCTAGTTCAAGAAGCGATATATAGAACACTAGGTGGATGTTTATAGTCTTGGGTAATGACAATTTATAATTCGTCTTCCCTTTGACTTTACTAATTCTAAATGGTCCTAACTTCTTGTAGTCTAGCTTACTGCTTGGTCGTTTTGTTTAAATGTTTTTTCTAAGCAGATAGACTCTATCCCCTCTTTTAGCGTAAGTCCTATACTACGTTTCTTGTTATAGTAGGATGCTATTCTTTCTGTAATAAACTTAAGGTCTGAGACCATCTCCTAATATAGTGTCTTTAGTCCTTCGACCTAAATCCTGGCTGCTTTGTTATTGTCTTTGTTAAGTAGCGGTGTTTTGTATGCAACTAGATCGTATTTATAGTTCGCGTAGTTTGGCGATATCTTTGTTATTTTGGTGCTAGAGCTATTATATACGAATTGTGCTAGTGGCAATAATTGTACCTAATCATTTTGTTGGTAGTTTATATAATATCTAAGATATGCTTTTATAGTCTGATTTAGTCGTTTTGTCTGTCTATCTGTTTGCGGATAAAACGCCGTAGACATCTTTCTTTTGACTCCTAGCAATCCTGTAAGGGCTGTCCAGAATTTCGACGTAAAGAGCTTGTCTCTGTCGGAGATGATTTTATCTAGTATGCTATAATTCGCAACCACGACCCTTAGGAACGTATATGCCAGTTCTTTGGCGTCGCTTGCTTCCTTGTATAGTAATATATACGTATACTTTGTAAGTCTGTCGGTGATGACCAGGATAGAGTCGTACTCTACTCCTGTTATTAGTTCCTTAGATAATAGTAGTTTTACCACGAAATCCCAAGCAATAGATCTCTATAGTTGAGATGGCATATCGGGTGTCTGCATTTGTCTATACGGGGCATGCCTCGCGGCTTTGTTCTATATATAAGTGTCGCAACTCGATACTACCTCTTTTACCATTTTCCTTATACTAGGAAACTAGTACGTTCTGGACAGTCGGTCTATAGTACGGTGTATTCCTTAGTGTCTATGTGCCGGTAGCGTATATTGTTCTCGAATAAAGTCTAGTCGTATCTTTCTTGGAATATAGACTTTTCCTTCGTATATAAGGAGCCCTTCCCTAGTTGTTCTAAAGCGGTACGCTTCTGTTTTTACTGTCGCATCCTTTATATATACAGCCCGTATTTGTTTAGTGTAAGGGTCCGTCTCGACCCTTATTACTACTATAATTTCTGCCTGATTAAAAACAATCTCGCCGTCTTTTTCTTTAAATATAGCGAATGGTTCGCTTTGGTTGTTTTCCTCGTACCTGGGTTTCTTGCTAAGGGCGTCTGCCCTAGCGTTATCCGTTCCCTTTATATACTAGATTCGCAAATCTAGTAAAGCTAATGTTTTTGCCTATCGGACCTGTCGGCGATTAAGTTCCTTTGTTGTAAAGAAGTATACTAAGTTCTTATAATCAGTAAGCACCTAAACCGGATAGTTCGCTCCTTGTAAGTATACCTTTTATTCGCGTATAACGTCCACGATGGCTAACAGTTCTTTGTCGTAAATCTTATAGTTTAGCTTAGCTAATAAGAGTTTGCGAGAATAGTAAGCTATCGGATATAGCTTTCTATCCTTTCCTTTCTGACTTATAACCGCTCCGACCGCTCCGTTAGATGCGTCTGTTTCCACAATTATTGGTTGTTCGGGATCGAATATCCCAAGTGTGGGTTCTTAAGTAAAGGCGGCTTTTAACGTTTAAAAAGCCTGTTCCGTTATCTCCGTCTACGCAAAAGGCTCGTCCTTATACGTTAGTTTCGTAAGTGGCTCTATAATCTTTAAGTAGTTCCTAACGAACTTCCTATAATAATTCGCGAGTCCTAGAAACGATTAAACTTGTTTTACGGTTTCGGGTTGTCCCTAATCTAAAATGGCCTAGACCTTTCGCGGGTCTATAAACACTCTATTAGTCGAGACAATATGCCCTAGAAACTCTGTTTTCTTAACGAAGAACTCGCATTTCTCTAGTTTGAGAAGTAGCGATTTCTTTTATAGTGCTCCTAGTACTATTATAATATGTCGTGTATGTTCTCTCTTATTCTCTAAGTAAACGAGGATATCGTCTAGGTAATATACACAGAATCGATCAAGGTATAGTCTTAACGCATCGTTAACTACTATCTGACATGTTACCGGGGCGTTAGTCAATCCGAATAGTATAACCAGGTATTCGTAATGCCCGTAGTGTGTTCGAAACGCTGTTTTCCATTCTTCGCCTTCCTTTATTCTAATAAGGTTGTACGCTCCTCTCAAATCAAGTTTAGTAAAGACTCTTGCTTTTCCTAGTCTGTCCTGTAAGTCGTCTATACGCGGAATTAAGTAACGGTTCTTAACCGTAATAGCATTCAGCTTTCTATAGTCGATATAGAACCGCTTAGCGGTGGTTCCTCCCGCCCTATCCTTTTTTGGTGCGAACACTATAGGCGCTCCTACTAGTGATGTGGATGGTCGTATAAATCCCTTTATAAGGTTTTTATCTAGATATTCCCTTAACGTCTTAAGGTCGTCCTTACTCATTCGTCTAAGTGGCTTAAAGGGTGGTTTCTCTCCTTTGATTATAGGTATCTCGTAATCCCATTCCTAATGTTCTAGTAATGCCACGGCATTATCTGGTTTCCTAAACATCTGTTCGAACTTCTTATATTCCTTAGGTATCTCTAAACTAGTAATAACGTAGTTACTAACCTGTGGTGGACCTTAGGCGGCGTGTCCTGGCGTATTGTGTAAGACTACGCTAATCTCTACACTACTATATAGTCATTCTGTTTTCTCGTAGGCGCACTTAGAGAACTCTACTATTCTTGTCTTCTAGTCGATCTTAGGATTATATTGTTTAATCCACGACATTCTAAGGATGGCCTCGTGCCTTCTTATAGGTACGACGTCTATCTAAATTTCCTTAATGTGTCGTCTAATCGTTATCTTTGTTAAAATGGTTCCCTTCGTAACTTTTCTAGCATCGTGGTCCGTTCCGTCGACCACTATTAAGTCGTAGGGGTTGATACTTCGTACTAGTACGTTTAGTCGTTTTACCGTTTCTAGTAATATAAAGTTGCCCGTTACTCTAGAGTTAATCATTACTCTAAGCTTCTTTCCTCGAATCTATACGTCGAGTGTTATCTGTTAACTATAGCCTAATGCGTATAGTTCCTTATAGCTAGTGCCTCGGAGAACCTCGACCTATCCATTCTAGTAGTCATCTCTAGTCGTTAGTCGGTAGACGTGTCCTACCTCAAAACCTTGGCCTAGGTCTTTTGGTTAGATAAAGTTGTGTTTTCCTTCGTCCGTCTTTGTCTAATATCTCTCGGCTCCGTTTCTTGGCGTTAGCTCTAGTTCTTAGGTCTCTCCGACCTTTAGTGGGTTACTGTTCTATCTAGTAAAGTCGCGTTCTTTTCTGGGAATTATAGTTATATAGGTGCCTACACCCTTAACTTCTTTCTAACCGATACGTCGTTCGTCTCGGTATACGACTTCCCATTTTTCCGTGTGTTTCGGACCTTCCGGGGAGAAGTATCCTTCTTCTTGATAGGTGACCCCCTCCCTAGCCTATTCTCGGGTATTGATATTAGGAATTATATAATACTCTCGTTGCGAAACCTCCTAAATCTGTCCTACTTGTAGTCGACCATCGTCTTCCGCTAGCTTTGTTTCCTTCGTAGGGTCTTCGTACCACGATTTTACGCTAATGTCGTCGTTGCTAGCCTCTTCCTACAAGACACCTTTCTCGTCTAAGTCTATAACATCGTACACGTCATCCACGTTGATTTCCCTAGTGTCGTTTAGACACTCAACCTAAATTCTCTAGTCGTCGGTAAGACATCTCTATACTAAGTGTCCCCGTTGCTTCCCGATAACCTTCTACCGTTCTCTAGTAGTAGGTTAATTAGCTCTATCGTAAGCCTCTTCTACGGTGATCTCTTTGCCTTTTAGGACATCGGTGAAGTCTTCTTTGCTCGATGTGTCGTCGACTAATCCTTCTCCTAGGAGTAGCTTTATAGTAGGCTCTCTTGTCGTAGTGTTAACGAACAGTACTTCTTTCGTGCTTCGTCTCTAAACGCGGTACTGTCCCCCCTCGACAAGCTTGGCTCCCTGCGTGGCGTCGCTAAAGAATGATTCCCTACTGTCCTCGTAGACGTAGTGGTTTCCGATTTCGGTGACTTCCTTGTATGTCTATATTTCCCCTACCCTCGGGGTTCTTTACTAAACATTCCTAAATTCGGCTTCGTCCGCTAATTCCGGTAATGTCGGTGCTAGTTCGAACTCGGGTTCGATCTAGGTTCTAATATTGGCTTCCTCGAGTTCTTCCTCCGACATTTAATGTCTGTTAGTAACGTATAACTCGTGCTGTCGTTACGTTCTTCCCGTAATATTAATCTGATGCCCACGCTTCTTCTAAGGCTTGCCTTTCCCTTTAGAGTTACCTTTCCTGTAGGAGGCAGCTTGATGACCGGGCAGTCCGCACTCAAAGCACAGACCTTTGTCTCGTCGCCGGTTTATCTCGTCCTTAAAAGGGTTTCCTTTCTTTGAGACTGCGTTTAGTTCTATCCGGTCTTCCTACCTACTAGTTCGGTCTTTCTTACCTTTCCTTTAGTGGCCTCCGGAGTACTGACCTCTCCTTTCCATCCTTCGCTTATATAGTCGGGAGTCGATGTCGATTGCTTTCTCGATCATTAGGAGGAGCTCCCCTAGGCGTCCTCCTCGTATAATGTCGTCCTTGACTTCTTCCTTTAGTCCTCGGTAGTATTAAGCAGTCAAGGCCTTGTCGTCCTAATCGATTCTTCCGGCTAGTAGTTAAAATTCTCTAGTATAAGCAGTAACACTTTTCGTCTAATAAAGTGTTTAGATAGCTCGTTCCGCGCGTTGTTCCTCGTCGATGTTCCCAAATATACGGGTAAGTTAGGTCACGAACTCCTTATAGTCGTCGAAGATTGTGTTCGTATCGTCTTCCCGATCGTCGTGATCGTTGTCGAGGTAGTCCTTGAGTTTCGTAGTGATCTAATCGTATACGGTCCCCTCTAGGTAAGAGTATGCCCACAACACCTTTTGTTCCTCTTGTCCGAATAATAATGGGTTTATACGAATATAGATCTCGCATTAGCTGATAAAGGGTCGTAGCTTGCTTCGAGTGCTATCGAATGGCTTCGGGTCGTGTACCTTAGGCGGCTTAACCTGCTAAGGTATATAGGCTGGAGGTGCGTTCGATATAACGGCGGTTGACTTATTACTAGGTGCTAGTAACGATGCTTAAAGTGTAACGTTTATAGTATAGCCGATGCTATACCAAGGTGGGAACGTTGGGTTGTGTGTAGTATGCACGAGAGTAATAAGTTAGGGTGTTCCCGTATAGTATAAGAATAGAGTGTATTGCAAATACTATATTGAGTTGAGCATAAAGCTCCTATCGAAGGAAATAACTATTGACTTATATAGAACCTTCCTGCTCCTAGATCTAAGGGATCGAAGGCCCGAGTCCTTAGATCCTTTTCTTGGATCTATCCTAGATCCTCTTCGCTCTATTACGTGATCCTTTGATCGCGTGACCCGAGTGCCTTACGTCCCTGGTTCTCTGTGCCGTACCTAGGTACTGCCGAGCCTTAGGCCTGGGACTGTACGTGATAATGAAACCGTAACACTAAGGCCATTTAATAGCACCTAAAGCAAACTGCAACACTTTATTACTTAATACAAGATCTATATTTGTATAAACCCACTATTATTTAGACTTGAGGAATAAAAGGTGTTGTGGTCTTACTCCTACTTTAACAGAACTGCTTATAACTAGGTTTTTACTTAACTTAAGGATTACCTAAAAAACAATTATACCAATCAGGAAACCAAGACTAACAAGATCTTTAACAATTATAAAGAGTTTATAAACCAACTTACTAGGATGTTTGGAAATATCAATAAGGAACAATATACAAAACAAGCCATCTAGTCACTTTAACAAATTAAGAGCATCATTATATATACTAGAGAATTTTAATTACTAGCTAGAAGGATTGATTAGGACAATAAGGCCTTGACCGCTCAGTTCTACTAAGGACTAAAGGACAAAGTTAAGGACAACATTATATAAGGAGAATGCCTTGAGGAGCTTCTTTATATAATCAATAAAGTAATCAATATTAACTTCTAACTATATAAACAAAAACTAGAAAGGAAAGGTTAGTATTCTAGAGGACATTATAAGAAAGGTAAGAAGTATTAACAGGATAGATAGTCTAACTATATAGAATTAGACCTAGTTTTAAAGAAAGAAAACCTATCTAAGGACAAGATAAACTAACAACAAGACAAGGGTCTGTGCTTTGAGTACAGACTACCTAGTCATTAAGCTGCCTTTTATAAGAAAAGTAACCTAAAGGAAAAAGGCAAACCTTAAAAGAAGTAAGGGCATCAGATTAATACTACAAGCAAATAACAGTATAAGCTATATGTTACCAACAAGTAATAGATGTTAAAAGAAGAACTTAAGGAAGCCAATATTAGAACTTAGATCAAACCTAAGTTTAAACTAGTACTAACACTATCCTAGTTGACAGAATTAGTAATAAGATTTGTAAATGTCTAATAAGGAACCCTAAAAGCAGGAGAGGTATAGATATATAGAGAAGTCACTAAAATTAGAAACTACTATTTTAACAAGAAAAGCAGGGAGATGTTCTTTAACAACACCATTATAGGAGCTAAGCTTATTAAGGGAGGGAAGTACCAAGTCTAGAAACAAAGCAACAAGAAGGTCCTCTTTGTTAATATTATAACAAGACAAATCACACAGGAGGTATAAACCAAAAACCAATCAGTTAATAACACCTTAAGCAAGGAAGATTTTACTAATATCCTAAGGGATAGAGAGATCACCTTAAAAGAAGTATATAACAAAGCCAACAAACCCATCACTAGAGAATAATAGAAGGTTATCAGGAAACAACAAGGACACTTGGTATAGAGAAGTGTTATCAACAATTAAAGGGTTTAGGTTAAGTGTCTAGTCAATACTAGGAAGATTAATATAAACAATGTCTATAAAGTTATAGACTCTGACAAAAAAGAAATCTTATAGGAGAAAGCTAGCAACAATGCTAATAGTATAGGATTATAGTATAAAGACCTTATAAAAGAAACAAAGCTAGCAGAGGACAATAGTTAACTATAAGTAGGGCAGGTATAGGAAGTTATATAACAAGAATATTATATGATTCCTAATATTAACACCTAAGAATAGGCCTAGAAGGGGATTACCTATTAAGAGGAAGGATATTTTGCCCTAGAAGGACTATAATATATAGAGAAATGGGAAGTTATATACTAAGACAAGTGATATATTGGTTAGAAAGAAGTTAAGGATATAGGCACCTATATAACTATAATTCCTAGAAAAGAACATAACTTTACTAGGTGGAATAGTAACCTACTAAAGGTCAGAAAGACCTAGGAGCTAGAGCTAGTGCCAAGAAACAGAGCTAAGAGATGTTAGACAAAGACAGACAAAGGAAAACATAACTTTATCTAACTAAAAGACCTAGGCTAAGGTTTTAAGATAGGATATATCTACTAACTAATAACTAGAGATGATTACTAGAATAGATAGGTCAAGGTTCTCTAAGGCACTTGCTATAAGGAACTATATATATCAGGCTATAATTAATAGATAACACTTAATATATAGATTTAAAGAAAGAAACTTAGAGTAATGATTGACTTTAGAGTAACAGGCAACTTTATATTACTAGACATAGTAAAATGACTAAACATACTAGTATAAAGTATTAACCTATATAATTTAATAATGGTTAACAGAACAGACTATAATACTAGGAAAGTTATAAAGGAAACTATTCTAACAAAGATAATAATTAGATAATATACTAAGAAGATTTAAATAGATGTTATACCTATAAGAAGGCATAAGGCCATCCTTAAAATGTTATAGATTAAGTAACACAATCCCAAGATCAACTAAAAGACAAGAATAGTAGAATTCTCTAAGTATGCCTATAAGAAAGCAAAATGACTATATAGTAATATAGAGATTAGTATAGTCTTATATAACAAACCAGGACAAGACACCTAAGGTCCACTATAGGTTAGTAACTATATTATTACTAGTTTAGAGATACCTAAGAAATATAAGAAGTTTAAATAGATGTTTAAGAAACCAGATAATGTTATAGCATTACTAGAACATTAACAACTCCACATATCTTTTTTGGATTTTGTGATTTTTTTGGAATTCCACACATATCAGACCAGAAAAACCTTATTCCTTCAGGTCATAGGCCAATTAGGACCTCCTCTTTCGACCAAAATCAAGTGCACTATGCTAGCATGCTTTGTTAGCAAACGGCACCCAAAAATGTCAGATTCAGGGGCTATTTTGCTCCCTTTAAGCCCACCACCACAAGGAACCAACCAATCAGCACATACTATAGACGTTGACAAAGGGGAAGCCCAGGAGCTTCCATCACTTCGTACAAGCTTCACTCTAGGCCCCCTACAAATGGACTTTAATAGCATTACTACTAGCGACCCTCTCTAGCAGCCATCTGTCCAGATTTTCCGGGCTAACCTAAACGGGAAACGACCCCTTATCGATAGCACGGAGCAGTATATGACTAAGCAAACACACCCCTCACTTGACCCTTCTATAAACGATCTTATTCTCCAGGCCCAAAGCCTAATTGTAAAGGCGGCAGGCCTTACTAAGGCACATAAAGAACAAACCCGACTACTAGACCTAATTGAGGTCTTCTAAGAATACACTGAAAAGGGAAAGGTTATTATGGCTTTATATATTATAGCCTTACAAGTGGCAAACCTTGAATCAACTACACAGAAAATCGACCTTAAGGCAAAAAAACTTAGTAAGGTGAAGCCTATTATAGCTCAAATAGCCATAATAGGAGCCAACCAACCAACTACTACTACTAGTTATAAGCCTCAGGAATGGCAACTAGTAGAACTAAAAAAGAAGACCTAACCTAGCCCGATTAGGAAGGACACCTTATAAAGACTTATTCTTATCCAATCAGAAAACCAGGATTCTATATTCAGCCCTCTCTTCCTCCAAAACCAGTTAAACCAAGCTTTTACCCTAAAAGGGTATAAAGAACCAGTAATAGCCAACATCTTTTTTGGATTTTGTGATTTTTTCGGAATTCCACACGCATCAGACCAGAAAAACCTTATTCCTTCAGGTTATAGGCCAATTAGGACCCCCTCTTTCGACTGTAATTGAGTGCACTAAGCTAGCGTCATTCGTTAGCGCGCTACACCCGAAAATGTCAGATTCAGGGGCTATTTCGCTCCCTTCAAGCCCACCACCACAAGGAACCAACCAATCAGCACATACTATGGACGTCGACGAAGGGGAAGCCCAGGAGCTTCCATCACTTCGTACAAGCTTCACTCCAGGCCCCCTACGAATGGACTTTAATAGCATCACTACCAGCGACCCTCTCCAGCAGCCATCTGTCCAGATTTTCAGGGCTAACCTAAACGGGAAACGACCCCTTATCGATAGCACGGAGCAGCATACGACTAAGCGAACCCACCCCTCACTTGACCCTTCTATAAACGATCTTATTCTCCAGGCCCGAAGCCTAATTGTGAAGGCGGCAGGCCTCACTAAGGCACATAAAGAACAAACTAGACTACTAGACCTGATTGAGGTCTTTCGTGAATATACCGAAAAAGGAAAGGTTATTACGTCTTCACGTATTATAGCCTCACAAGTAGCAAACCTCGAATCGACTACTAGGAAAATCGACCTTAAGGCAAAGGAGCTTAGTAAGGTAAAGCCTACTATAGCCCAAATAGCCTCAACAGGAGCCAATCAGCAACCAGCCACGACTACCAGCTACAAGCCTCAGGAATGGCAGCTAGTAGAGAAGAAAGAAAAGAAAAAGACCCAGTCTAGCCCGATTAGGAAGGACAACACCAGAAGACTCATTCTTATCCAATCAGGCCACCAGAACACTACTTTCAGCCCTCTCTCTCTCCGAAACCAACTCAACCAAGCCTTTACCCTAAAAGGGTATACAGAACCAATTATAGCTACTGTGTCTAGAACTATGACTCAGAATATAGTTATTACAACTACACCTACATTTACTTCTGATTTCCTAATCGAGAAGGAGGCTATATGGAAGGGTATTATACCATATGCCAATATCCAAAAAGACGAGTCCTGGTATAAGGTTATACTACATAGAATACCAACAGCCGACTTTAATACTCCAGACGGTATGCAACTAGTCGTTGATGAAATACACACCTTTAATAAGGGATATCAGCCAATCGGAACCCCCTACTGGCTTTCAAGCAAAGAGAATAGACGAAACAAGCTAGCTGGCTCAGTAGTAGTCGCCTTTGCTACTGAGGGTGAAGCAACACGTGCAATAAGGCAAAGACTTTATATTGCAGGGATCAGTGTAAGAGTAGAGAAGCTTCATTCGACTGCTCCTACTACTCAGTGTATCAACTGCCAGGGCTTTGGGCACTTAGAGCACTATTGCAAACGTCAGTCAAGATGCAAGCTATGCTCCAAATACCATACGACTAGTGCCCACTATTGCAATACTTGCAAAAAGAGGGGTGGCCCGTGCCCCCACCTCGAAGTGAAGTGTGTTAACTGCAAAGGCCCTCATATGGCTAGTAGTAAGGAATGCGAATCCCTACTAGCTATTAAAAACCCAACCCTACCAACAAACACTCTATAATTGGCGAAAATACGCGAATTATCTAAGTAAACCTTAATAGGAGTCAAGCCGCTACCGAAAACACACTTCAGCTTGCAATAGAGCTAAAAGTCGATATAATAGTAGTACAAGAACCTTTTATTACTATTACTACCGACTATGTAGAAGCCAGGTCAACAGCCCACCCAAGCTTCACCCAAATACTCCCAATATATAGTGGATACAGGCCAAGAACACTAGTATATGTGTCAAAAGCATATAAGCCTACTACTAGTATTTCCACAATATCCCCAGTCGACTCCGACTTTCTTATTGTCGATATTACTCAAAATAACCACAAAATAAGGTTATATAACATATATAACCAAAATCGACAAAACGACAACTCAAACCACAACTACCCCTTCCAGCAGCTACTATATAACCAAATACTCGAACCAAACTCGATTATATTAGGGGACTTCAACATCCACCACCCCTGGTGGGACCCCCTAGCTAGAACCCCCTCAATAATAGCAAAGGAGCTAGCTAAGTGGATTGAGAATAAAGACCTGGAATTACATAATAAACCAGGCAAAGGCACCTTCTACCGACCACATATGACACGGCCAAGTGTTATAGACCTTACTATTACGTCAAAAAACATAGCCAATCAGGTTACAGACTGGCAAATACTTGATTCAGTCGGTTCTGACCATTTTGGGATTATGTTCAATATACAGGGCGATAATACGCTATATATAGAGGACGCTAGCGCAAAAACCCACTTTCGTACCGAATTAGCTAATTGGGACTTATTTACTACAACACTAAAAGCAAATATAGCTAAATCAGCTATATTATGCTCCGACACCCTCAAAAATATCAAAAAGTCAATAAAGTCAATTGATATACTCAAGAGCCAATCAGAGACGCCAAATACACTAAATAGTACTATTAGTACTACTAGTAGCCGAAATATACCAGCCCCTGACTCTTACGGCCAGAACCGGAGAAACAGTAATAACGCTCAAAATAGCTTAATTGCACAAATTGCGCAATTATCTATTTCGGCCACCGTACAAGAAAATCGAACCAACCAAAAAGAACATATTTCTCCCGCTACAGTTAGTGTAGCAACTTCTCCCGACGCTAGTATAGTGCCATTTCACTATCTCTACAAGGATCCAACAGGAGATAGGGCTAGGGCTTTAATAGCCGAAGATATTCCTACTTTTCGGATTTCGACAGACGTCACTTACGTGCCACCTCTAGCGAGTCAAAACAATTCGATATCTTTACAGGAAAACATCGGAGAAAGTTCTTTTTGGGCTAGTTTAGCTCCATTAGTTACTAGTAGTCCAGATCCGACGAATCAGAGCTTTTGGAGCCAAAATACAGAACTTAATAATAGTGCTCCAAATAGCCCAATTACGCGAATTGCACAATTATCTATTTCGGCCACCGTAGTAACCGACTTCCTCGACTTGGCTGCACAGGAGCTTACAGACGTTATTACTGAGTCTGCGAGAGCTACTATCCCGATTAGTAAGCCTGGTGCAAGGGCTAAACCTTGGTGGTCACATGACCTACTTAACCTTCGACAAAATATGATAAGAGCGCAAAGGCTTGTTATATATAGCGACACAGACACGGTTCGACAATATCTCAGCGCCAAGAATACGTACTTCCAAGCTATTAAGCAGGCTAAAAGAAAGCACTGGAACTTGTTCTTAGAGAAGGAAGATCCAAAGTCTATTTTCAAGGCTATGAAATACACTAAGAGCACTATAATAGCGCCTATTCCGCCTATTAAGTCAAGTAACGGGGATATCCACAATACCTTCGAAGCAAAGGCAAATACTCTCCAAAATACACTATTTCCCCCTCCACCAATTATAGCCCCTCCTTCCTGGAGCAAATATCAACAAGACGAATGGGACTGGCCAGACCTCACTACTTCAGAGCTTAGTAAGGCCTGCTCTACGAAAATCAAGGGCAAAACCCCTGGACCCGACGCTATTACTCAAGTTATTATTACTAGAGCATATACAGCAATACCAGATACCTTCTTTCGACTATATAGTGCCCTTATTGATATAGGGCACCACCCTACTTGCTGGAAACAAGCTACTGGCGCTATACTCAAGAAACCAGCCAAACCAGACTATTCGGTACCAAAAGCATATAGAGTAATTTCACTACTTAATTGCTTAGGTAAAATAAGCGAACGAGTACTTGCACAGAGGCTCGCCTACTTAGCCGAAACGACTGGACTACTACACCCCTCACAAATAGGGGGAAGGCTAAAAAAGTCGGCAGTCGACGCAGCATTACTTCTTACAAACGAAGTAGAGCTTAATAAGCGAGCAAAATGGAAAACAAGCACTCTACTACTCGATATAAAAGGGGCATTTGATCACGTGGCTAAAAACCAACTACTCTCTGTCCTACAGGAACTCAAGCTCCCTGCCTCACTCATTATATAGGTCTCTTCCTTCCTAAGTAAGAGAATCCTAAGACTCCTATTCGACGGCCATATAGAAGGGTTTAAACCAATCGATACAGGCATTCCTCAGGGAAGCCCTATATCGCCTATACTCTTCCTTATATATATACGAAACCTATTTGACACAGAGCTAGCAATAAAAGGAGAGGTAAAATATATCTCTTATATAGACGATATCTCTATTTCAACTACATCAACTAGTCTAAAAAAGAACACAAAATTACTCGAAAGAGAGGTTAGTGTCTTATATAGACTAGCGGCTAAGAGTGCTATACAATTCGACTTAGCAAAGACGGAGCTCATACACTTCACTACAGGGAGAGAAGCACAAGAGAGAACCCTTATGCTACCCGACAATACTATAATAGAACCAAAGAAGCTAGTTAAGTGGCTTGGTATTTACTTCGACCAGAACCTTATGTTTAAAGAACACGTAGCAATACGGGTATCACAGGCGAGGTCGGCCTTTAATCGGATGGCTCGCTTAGCCAACTGTAATAGGGGCCTTTCTCCCTTAGCGATCTGACAGTTATATATGGCCTGTGTTACTAGTATAGCGGACTACGGCTCTATTATATGGTGGAGGGGCCAGAACCAGTTTAAGAAGCCACTACAGCTCCTTCAGAACCTAGCACTTCGAAAAATACTAGGAGTCTTTAAAACAGCCCCTATTATACCAATGGAGGTTGAAGCAGCACTACCGCCACTATATATACGACTTAACAACTCACTCCGACGATATGCCTTTAGAGCACTAAAGCTAGCCCCAAACCACCCAATCCCAGCCGAAATAGAGAAGTCGATAACCACTACGCCAAGCTTTGATATAATAGACGATATATACGACCAAAACGAGGAAGACGAGCTAGCAATAGCTAACTACCACCAGACAACTTCTTTAGACGCTAGTATAACCCCATTAGTTACTACTACTACAAACCCAATAAACCAGGTTTTTAGGAGCCAAGGTGCAGAAGTTAATAATAGTGCTCCAAATAGCTTAATTGCACAAATTGCGCAATTATCTATTTCGGCCACCGTACAAGAAAATCGAACCAATCAAAAAGAACATATTTCTCCCGCTACAGTTAGTATAGCAACTTCTCCCGACGCTAGTATAGTGCCATTCCACTATCTCTACAAGGATCTAACAAGAGATAGGGCTAGGGCTTTAATAGCCGAAGATATTCCTACTTTTCGGATTTCGACAGACGTCACTTACGTGCCACCTCTAGCGAGTCAAAACAATTCGATATCTTTACAGGAAAACATCGGAGAAAGTTCTTTTTGGGCTAGTTTAGCTCCATTAGTTACTAGTAGTCCAGATCCGGCAAATCAGATTCCTCAGAGCCAAAATGCGGAATTGATTGATTGATTTATCCTTTTAACGTCCTGTATAAGTCAGAGACTATCGTAGGACGGCCAGGGGATAAACCCCTTAGCAGGTCAATGTAGTTACAAAAGGGGGTCTTCGAATATATTCCAGGTGACAGTGAGGGTCTGGCCCTAGTAGTGCTGATAACAGTACTTAAACAAAGGAAAACAAGCTATATAGTACCCAGGAAAGTGCTTACTCTTCCCTAAGACACATATATAAACCAAAGCATAACAGCCGTTGTCTTCCTAACCTTTCCACCTTTCCCAGGGCCCTAAAGCCGTCCCAAAACACCCAAAAACGCCCTCCTACTCCTCTTCTATTATCCCTAGATCCTAATCTCAGCCCTGCTATTCCCTCTCCCTCTTTCGCCGTTATAGTCTCTGCCGGTCGAGGCTCGTATACTGGTTACAGAAGGCAGAAGGGCATGGAAACTCGCGTCGGTAGGCATGAAAGTCGTAGTAAGGAGGAAGTGAAGTGTGGTTCGGTCGTGATTTTGAGGCTCTGCCAAAAAGTGGGGCGAGTGAAAACTCTGTTTCGAATGCCCAGAGGGTGCTTCTGGCAGCCACGACGCCTGCACGTAGTGAAGCCAGAAGTTGGTGTTCTCTATATGCGAGAGACAGTCTTTGATTCGAGGTAGAAGGGCCTCTGTTCTGTGTGTTTTATCGTCGTCGTCGATTTGCCTGTACTGGCCGCTGTCTTGCGACAGTAGCACAAAACCTGGATCGCACCCCACGCCACAGCTCTATCTTGAATTTGATCCAAACTTCTCTATAGTACTCAGGAGAGCCCTATAAAGGACATACAAGGCCTCTGCAAGCATGCGCGAGCAGAAGTTGAATCTGGCCTTTTTGTTGTATGTGGCCAAAATGCGGAACTTAATAATAGTGCTCCAAATAGCTCAATTGCGCAAATTGCACAATTATCTATTTCGGCCACCGTACCAGATTCACTAGAGAACCAGGAAAACAGCCTAGCTTCTAATAAAAAGCTTAAATACTACCAAAACGACCCAAACCCAAGAATTGAGCACAACTTAGCTAGAACGGCTAAATTACTTCGACCAATCAGAGTTAGGCCAGGTAACCGACCTAGGAAGGAGCCAAAACTCACTCAATTAGAGAGGATCTATAAGTCTATTTATGGCTTATATTTGACTTTAAGTTTAGAAGTAATCAAGCATCACTACTTTGCACCTTAGAACCGTACTACGCCCTACCAGGTAGTTATATCAAAGTCAATAAAAGAAGACGAAGCAAAGGCACATAATACCTTCCTAGAATCACTACTACTTTCGGACACAACTACTATATATACCGACGCCTTATCTACTGAAAAAGGAAAGGGGATAGGCGTAGGTATAGTAGTATACAACCATTCCGACTGGAATAAGCAAGCTACTTTCCGAAAAAGCTATAATATAGGAACTAGTCAACTAGTCTATAATGGGGAACTTAAAGGAGTTACCCTAGCTATTAAATACGCAAGTATAATAGTAACAGAAGGAGATACCTTTATTGTCTACTCAGACAACCAAGCTGGTATATAGCGTCTTAAGACCCCTTCAGACAATCCAGGACAGGAGTGCCAGATTAGGGCTATTTAGGCAGCACAGACTATAGTCGACAAGGGCGGCACCATTACGCTTTAGTGGGTACCAGGCCATACTAGCGTCGAAGGCAACGAAGAAGCAGACACACTAGCAAAAGAAGGAACAAAAATACAGCCACAATCACAAAAATCAAGCTTTGCTCTACTTGGACAACAAATACGACAGCTAGGCACAAACGAATAGAAAAGAACACTAGCGCAGTATAAACAAAAGAGGCTAGACTCGATTAGGAACCCGAACTCATACACGAATCACTTTCCCTGGCACCTAGCTTCGAAGCTTAGTATTCCCCCTAATACTAAGCGAGAACAAGCAAGTGCTTTCTACCAACTCAAAATCGGCCACGGATATATAAAGTCCTATTTATATCGGATTAAGCGAGCGGATACTGACTCCTGTCGATGTGGAAGAAGAGAAACAGCAGAGCACTTACTCCTTGCCTGTCCTGAAGGCTGTACCCTAAGGCAGAAGCTAAAACATGACCTGGAAAACGCCCCACTCTCGCTAAAGCTCCTTTTACATACAGAACACGGAATCGAAAAATCACTCAACTATATTAAAACTACAGGAATAGCTACTAGGAAGTGGCACTTAGAGAGGCCTAGTAGAGGTGAAGAAGAAGAGGAGGAGGTGGTAGAGGAGGAGGTGGTAGAGGAGGAGGTGAGCGAAGGAGGGGGGAGTGAGTTCTGAAAACACATTCATTTTATAAATTTCCTTTGTCATTTGTGCTACTATTAGTACTACTAGGGCCTGACCCTCACTGTCACCTGGAATATATAGAAGACCCCCTTTTGTAACTATACTTGAACTGCTAGGGCTTAGCCCTAGCCGTCCTACTATAGTCTCTGACTTACACAGGACGTTAAAAGGATAAATCAATCAATCAATCAATCAGTCCAAATAGCTACATGCTCATATCTTTTTTGGATTTTGCGATTTTTTCGGAATCCCACACACATCAGACCAGAAAAACCTTATTCCTTCAGGTCATTGGCCAATTAGGACCCCCTCTTTCGACTGCAATTAAGTGCACTAAGCTAGCGTCCTTTGTTAGCACGCTACACCCAAAAATGTCGGACTCAGGGGCTATTTCGCTCCCTTCAAGCCCACCACCACAAGAAACCAACCAATCAGAGCAGGCTATGGAGGTCGACGAAGGAGAAGTACAGCAGCTTCCTTCACTTCGCACAGGCTTCACTCCAGGACCTCTACGAATGGACTTCAACAGCATCACTACCAGCGACCCTCTCCAGCAGCCATCTGTCCAGATTTTCCGGGCTAACCTAAATGGGAAACGACCCCTTATCGATAGCACGGAGCAGCATACGACGAAGCGAACACACCCCTCACTTGACCCTTCTATAAATGAGCTTATCCTCCAGGCCCGAAACTTAATTGTAAAGGCTGCAGGCCTCACTAAGACACACGAAGAACAAACTAGGCTACTAGACCTAATTAAGGTCTTTCGCGAATACACCAAAAAGGGAAAGGTTATTACGTCTTCATGTATTATAGCCTCACAAGTAGCAAACCTCGAATCAACTACTAGGAAGATCGACCTTAAGGCAAAGGAGCTTAGTAAGGTAAAGCCTACTATAGCACAAATAGCCTTGACAGGAGCCAATCAGCAACCGACTATAACTACTAGCTATAAGCCTCAGGAATGGCAGTTAATAGAGAAGAAAGAGAAGAAGAAGAACCAACCTAGCCAGAAAGGGAAGGACACCTTAAGAAGGCTTATTCTTATCCAATCAGGAAGCCAGGATTCTACTTTTAGCCCTCTCTCCTTACAAAACCAACTTAACCGAGCCTTCACTTCTAAGGGGTATAAGGAGCCAGTTATAGCAACTGTTTCTAGATCCCTTAGTAAAAATATTATAATCACAACAACACCGACATTTACTTCTAACTTCCTAATCGAGAAGGAGGCTATATGGCATGGCATTATACTATATACTAGCACTCAGAAAGACGAGTCCTGGTATAAGGTTATACTACACGGAATACCAATAGCTGATTTCAACACCCCCGAAGGCATGCAACTTGTCGTCGACGAAATACGCACCTTTAATAAGGGATATCAACCAATAGGAACCCCTTACTGGCTCTTAAGCGAAGCGAACCGACGTGCTAAGCTAGCAGGGTCAGTAGTAGTTGCCTTTGCTACAGAGACAGAAGCGACATGTGCAATAAGGCAAAGACTCTATATTGCCGGTATTAGTGTACGAGTAGAGAAGCTTCATTTAACCGCTCCTACTACTTAGTGCACTAACTGCCAAGGCTTTGGCCACTTAGATACTTACTGCAAGCGTCAGTTAAGGTATAAGTTATATTCTGAATACCACTTGACTAGCGCCCACTACTGTAATACTTGCAAAAAGAAGGGTGGCCCGTGCCCCCACCTCGAAGTGAAGTGTGTCAACTGCAAAGGGTCTTATATAGCTAATAGTAAGGAGTGCGAATCCTTACTAGCTATTAAAAACCCGACTCCACCAACCAACACTTTATGATTAGCGATAATACACGAATTATATAAGTGAACCTTAATAGGAGTCAAGCCGCTACCGAAAACACGCTTCAGTTAGTAATAGAGCTAAAAGCCGATATAATAGTAATACAAGAACCCTTTATTACTAGAGGCGACGACGGTAATATAGACCTTAGTACGGCTAGGTCAATTGCCCACCCAGGCTTCACTCAAATACACCCTTTACAAATAGGGGGAAGGTTGAAAAAATCGGCTATTGATACTGCTCTACTCCTTACGAATAAAATAGAGCTAAACAAGCGGGTAAAATGGAAGACTAGTACTCTATTACTAGACGTGAAAGGGGCATTTGATCACGTGGCCAAAAATCAACTACTCTCTGTCCTGTAAGAACTTAGGCTACCTACGTCGCTTATTGCATAGGTCTCTTCCTTCCTAAACAAGAGAATCCTTCGACTCTCATTTGACGGCCATATCGAAGAGTTTAAACTAATAGATACAGGCATCCCCCAAGGAAGTCCTATATCGCCTATACTCTTCCTTATATATACACAAAACCTATTTGACACAGAACTAGCAATAAAAGGAGAAGTAAAATACCTCTCTTATATAGACGACATTTCTATTATAACAGCATCAACTAGTCTAAAAAAGAACACAAAACTACTTGAAAGAGAAGTTAGTGTCTTATATAGACTAGTAGCAGACAGTGCTATACAATTTGACTTGGCTAAGACAGAGTTTATACACTTCACTACGGGAAGAGAAGCACAAGAGAGAACCCTTATACTACCTGACAACACTATAGTAGAACCAAAGAAGCTAGTTAAGTGGCTAGGTATTTACTTTGACCAGAACCTTACGTTTAAAGAGCAGGTAGCAATATGGGTATCACAAGCAAGGTCGGCCTTTAATCGGATAGCTCGCTTAGCTAACTGTAATAAGGGCCTTTCTCCCTTAGCGGTCCGACAGATATATATGGCCTGTATTACTAGTATAGCGGACTACGGCTCTATTATATAGTAGAGGGGCCAAAACCAGTTTAAGAAGCCACTATAGCTCCTTCAGAACCTAGCACTTCAAAAAATACTAGGAGTCTTTAAAACAGCCCCTATTATACCAATAGAGGTCAAAGCAGCACTACCGCCACTATATATACGACTTAATAACTCACTCTGACGATATGCTTTTAGAGCACTAAAACTAGCCCCAAACCACCCAATTCCTGCCGAAATAGAGAAGTCGATTACTACTACGCCAAGCTTTGATATAATAGACGATATATGCGACCAAAACAAGGAAGACAAGCTAGCAATAGCTAATTACCACCAAATAACTTCTTTTGACGCTAGTATAACTCCATTAGTTACTACTATTACAAACCTAATAAACCAGGTTTTTAGGAGCCAAGGGACAGAAGTCAATAATAGCGCTCTAAATAGCTTAATTGCACAAATTGCGCAATTATCTATTTTGGCCACTATACAAGAAAATCAAACCAATCAAGAAGAAAGCATTTCTCCCGCTACAGCTAGGATAGCAACCTCTCCCGACGCTAGTATAGTGCCATTTCACTATCTCTACCAGGATCTAACAGGAGATAGGGCTAGGGCTTCTATAGCCAAAAATATACCGCTTTTCCAGAAATCGACAGACGTCACTTGCATGCCACCTTTAGCCAATCAAAATAATTTGATATCTTCGCCCGAAGAAATCGGAGAAAGTTCTTCTCGCGCTAGTTTAGCTCCATTAGTCACTAATACTCCAAATCCAGCAAATCAGGCTCTTCAAAGCCTAAATGCAGAACCTAATAATAGCGCTCCAAATAGCCCAATTACGCAAATTGCACATTTATCTATTTTGGCCACCATACTAGATTTACTAGGATACTAGGAAAACTCTACCACTCAAGGAGAAATAATACTAGAGAGTTCTTTTCAAGCTAGTATAGCGCCATTAGCTACTACTAGCCTACTTGAGTCAACAGAACCCACATACACTTTACCTTCTAGGAATAGGGCTAAATATTACCAAAACGACCCAAACCCAAGAATTGAGTACAACTTAGCTAGAACGGCTAAATTACTTCGACCAATCAGAATCAAGCCTAGGAACCAACACAGGAAGAAACCAAAACTCACTTAATTAGAGAGGATCTACAAGTCTATTTATGGCTTATATTTGACTTTAAGTTTAGAAGTAATCAAGCATCACTACTTTGTACCTTAGAACCGTACTACGCCCTACCAGGTAGTTATATCAAAGTCAATAAAAGAAGACGAAGCAAAGGCACATAATACCTTCCTAGAATCACTACTACTTTCGGACACAACTACTATATATACCGACGCCTTATCTACTGAAAAAGGAAAGGGGATAGGCGTAGGTATAGTAGTATACAACCATTCCGACTGGAATAAGCAAGCTACTTTCCGAAAAAGCTATAATATAGGAACTAGTCAACTAGTCTATAATGGGGAACTTGAAGGAGTTACCCTAGCTATCAAATATACAAGTATAATAGTAATAGAAGGAGATACCTTTATTATCTACTCAGACAACCAAGCTGGTATATAGCGTCTTAAGACCCCTTTAGACAATCTAGGACAGGAGTGCCAGATTAGGGCTATTTAGGCAGCACAGACTATAGTCAACAAGGGCGGCACTATTATGCTTTAGTGGGTACTAGGCCATACTAGCATCAAAGGCAACAAAGAAGCAGACACACTAGCAAAAGAAGGAATAAAAATATAGCCACAATCACAAAAATCAAGCTTTGCTCTACTTAGACAACAAATATAACAGCTAGGCACAAACAAATAGAAAAGAACACTAGTACAGTATAAACAAAAGAGGCTAGACTTAATTAGGAACCCAAACTTATACACAAATCACTTTCCCTAGCACCTAGCTTTAAAGCTTAGTATCCCCCCTAATATTAAGCAAGAACAAGCAAGTGCTTTTTACTAACTCAAAATTGGCCACAGATATATAAAGTCCTATTTATATCAGATTAAGCAAGCAGATACTGACTCCTATTAATATAGAAGAAGAGAAACAGCAGAGTACTTACTCCTTACCTGTCCTAAAGGCTATACCCTAAGACAGAAGCTAAAACATAACCTGGAAAACGCCCTACTCTTGCTAAAGCTCCTTTTATATACAGAACACAGAATCGAAAAATCACTCAACTATATTAAAACTACAGGAATAGCTACTAGGAAGTGGCACTTAGAGAGGCCTAGTAGTAATAAATAAGAAGAAGAAGAAGAAGAAGAAGAGAGAATAGAAGAGAAGAGAAGAAGCAAGAAGAGTTAGGTTAAGAATTACATTTGCTTATTTTTCCTTTATTTTTGGTACTACTATTAGTACTACTAGGGCCTGACCCTTAATGTCACCTGGAATATATAGAAGACCCCCTTTTGTAATTATACTTAAACTGCTAGGGCTTAGCCCTAGCCGTCTTATAATAGTCTCTAACTTATATAAGATGTTAAAAGGATAAATCAATCAATCAATCAATCAGCTCTATTAGTTACTAGTAGTCTAGATCTGACAAATTAGAGTTTTTAGAGCCAAAATACAGAGCTTAATAATAGTGCTCTAAATAGCCTAATTATACAAATTGTATAATTATCTATTTTGGCCATTATAGTAACTAATTTCCTTAACTTGGCTATATAGGAGCTTATAGACATTATTACTAAGTCTATAAGAGCTACTATTCTGATCAGTAAGCCTAGTATAAAGGCTAAACCTTAGTGGTTATATAACCTACTTAACCTTTAATAAAATATAATAAGAGCACAAAGGCTTGTTATATATAACAATATAGACATAGTTTGACAATATCTTAGTGCTAAGAATATATACTTCCAAGCTATTAAGCAGGCTAAAAGAAAGCACTAGAACTTGTTCTTAGAGAAGGAAGATCTAAAGTCTATTTTTAAGGCTATAAAATATACTAAGAACACTATAATAGCGCCTATTCCGCCTATTAAGTCAAGTAATAAGGATATCTATAATACCTTTAAAGCAAAGGCAAATACTCTCTAAAATATACTACTTTCCCCTTTACTAATTATAGCCCCTCCTTTCTAGAGCAAATATTAACAAGACAAATAGGACTAGCCAGACCTTACTACTTTAGAGCTTAGTAAGGCCTGCTTTACAAAAATTAAGGGCAAAACCCCTAGACTTAATGCTATTACTTAAGTTATTATTACTAGAGCATATATAGCAATACCAGATACCTTCTTTTAACTATATAGTGCCCTTATTGATATAGGGCACTACCCTACTTGCTGGAAACAAGCTACTAGTGCTATACTCAAGAAACCAGCCAAACCAGACTATTTAGTACCAAAAGCATATAGAGTAATTTTACTACTTAATTGCTTAGGTAAAATAAGCAAACAAGTACTTGCACAGAGGCTTGCCTACTTAGCCAAAACGACCGGACTACTACACCCCTTACAAATAGGGGAAAGGCTAAAAAAGTCGGCAGTCAACACAGCATTACTTCTTACAAACAAAGTAGAGCTTAATAAGCAAGCAAAATGGAAAACAAGCACTTTACTACTTGATATAAAAGGGGCATTTAATTATATAGCTAAAAACTGTTATAGGCTACTCCCTTATTTGGCTCAGCTATACTATTAACAAACTAAGTACAACCTTAGTACAGGGTGAGCCAGGCGTGCCCAGGCTCCTAACCTCGGCACAGGGTGAGCCAGGCGTGCTCAGGCCCCCAGCCTTAACAGGCGTGCTTAGACACCCCTTATTATTATTTAATCTCCGCGCTTCGCCACTTACAGAGTTCTCCTTTTTCATGTCTCACTAAGTACAAGCCACCTAATTTCCCCCTTTTTCCCCCTTTTCTTCCCCTTTATTTAGGGGCGGGTTTAAGGATATATATATAACCCTTAGTTGATAGCTACTTTCTCTTTTCTCTTTATTAAATTCAAAGACGGTTTTACCCAGGCTTCCTGCTTTGATTGCACACTTTAGTAGGAACCCTTACAAAAACCAACTATTCTCTATCCTATAAGAACTTAAGCTCCCTGCCTTACTTATTATAGGTCTTTTCCTTCCTAAGTAAGAGAATCCTAAGACTCCTATTTAATGGCTATATTAAAGAGTTTAAACTAATTAATATAGGCATTCCTTAGGGAAGCCCTATATTGCCTATACTCTTTCTTATATATATACAAAACCTATTTGACACAGAGCTAGCAGTAAAAGGAGAGGTAAAATATATCTCTTATATAGACAATATCTCTATTTTAACTATATCAACTAGTCTAAAAAAGAACACAAAATTACTTAAAAGAGAGGTTAGTGTCTTATATAGACTAGTGGCTAAGAGTGCTATATAATTTAACTTAGCAAAGACAGAGCTTATACACTTCACTATAAGAAGAGAAGTATAAGAGAGAACCCTTATCCTACCTGATAATATTATAATAGAACCAAAGAAGCTAGTTAAGCGGCTTGGTATTTACTTTGACTAGAACCTTATATTTAAAGAACATATAGTAATATAGGTATTATAGGCAAGGTTGGCCTTTAATTAGATGGCTTGCTTAGCTAACTATAATAGGGGCCTTTCTCCCTTAGCTATCTAATAGTTATATATAGCCTATATTACTAGTATAGCAGACTATGGCTCTATTATATAATAGAGGGGCCAGAACCAGTTTAAGAAGCCACTACAGCTCCTTTAGAACCTAGCACTTCAAAAAATACTAGGAGTTTTTAAAACTGCCCCTATTATACTAATAGAGGTTAAAGCAGCCCTACTACCACTATATATATAACTTAACAACTCACTTTGACAATATGCCTTTAGAGCACTAAAGCTAGCCCCAAACCACCCAATCCTAGCCAAAATAGAGAAGTTGATAACCACTATGCCAAGCTTTGATATAATAGACAATATATATGACCAAAACAAGGAAGACAAGCTAGTAATAGCTAACTACTACCAGACAACATCTTTAGACGCTAGTATAACCCTATTAGTTACTACTACCACAAACCTAATAAACCAGGTTTTTAGGAGCCAAGGTGTAGAAGTTAATAATAGTGCTCTAAATAGCTTAATTATACAAATTATACAATTATCTATTTTGGCCACTATATAAGAAAATCAAACCAATCAAAAAGAAAGTATTTCTCCTGCTATAATTAGTATAGTAACTTCTCTTAATACTAGTATAATGCTATTTTACTATCTTTATCAGGATCTAATAGGAGATAGGGCTAGGGCTTCTATAGCCAAAAATATATTGCTTTTTTAGAAATTAATAGACATTACTTATATACTACCTTTGGCTAATCAAAATAATTTAATATCTTTACTAGAAAAGATTAGAAAAAGTTCTTTTTGTGCTAGTTTAGCTCTATTAGTCACTACTACTCTAAATCTAGTAAATCAGGCTCTTTAAAGCCAAAATGCAGAACCTAATAATAGCACTCCAAATAGCCTAATTATACAAATTGTATATTTATCTATTTTGGCCACTATACTAGATTTACTAGGAGACTAGGAAAACTTTACCACTTAAGAAGAAATAATACTAGAGAGTTCTTTTCAAGCTAGTATAGCGCCATTAGTTACTACTAGTCTACTTAAGTTAACAGAACCTATATATACTTTACCTTCTAGGAATAGGGCTAAATATTACCAAAACAACCTAAACCTAAGAATTGAGTACAACTTAGCTAGAATGGCTAAATTACTTTAACCAATCAGAATTAAGCCTAAGAACCAACATAGGAAGGAACCAAAACTTACTTAACTAAAGAGGATCTATAGGTCTATTTATAGCCTATATTTGACCTTAAGTCTAGAAGCAATCAAGCATCACTACTTTGCCCCTTAGAACTATACTATACCTTATTAGATGGTTATATCAAAGTTAATAAAAGAAGACAAAGCAAGGCACACAATACCTTTATAGAATCACTACTACTTATAGACATAACTACTATATATACTGACGCCTCCTCTACTAAGAAAGGAAAGGGGATAGGGGTTAGGATAGTAGTATATAACCACTCTAACTAGGAAAAGAGAATCACTCTTTATAAGAGCTATAATATAGGAACTAGCCAACTAGTCTATAATAGGGAGCTTAAAGGAGTCACTTAAGCAATCAAATATATAAACTTAGTTACTAAGAAGGGTAAGTCCTTTATTATATACTTAGATAACCAGGCTGGTATATAGAGGCTCAAAATACCTTTAGATAATCAAGGGCAAGAATACCAGATTAGGGCTATTTAAGCAGCCTAGAGTATAGTTAATAAGGGAGCCACTATTATACTTTAGTGGGTACCAGGCTATACTAGTGTTAAAGGCAATAAAGAAGTAGACATACTAGTAAAAGAGGAAACTATTATATAGCCACAAATATACAAATCAAGCTTTGCTCTACTTAGACAATAAATATAACAACTAGGCACAAACAAATAGAAAAGAACACTAGCACAGTATAAACAAAAGAGGCTAGACTTGATTAGGAACCTAAATTTATATACAAATCACTTTCCCTAGCACTTAGCTTTAAAGCTTAGTATCCCCCCTAATACTAAGCAAGAACAAGCAAGTGCTTTCTACTAACTCAAAATTGGCTATAGATATATAAAGTCCTATTTATATTAGATTAAGCAAGCGGATACTAACTCCTATTAATATAGAAGAAAAGAAACAGCAAAGCACCTACTCCTTGCCTGTCCTGAAGGCTATACCCTAAGACAGAAGCTAAAACATAACCTAGAAAACGCCCTAATCTTACTAAAGCTCCTTTTATATATAGAACACAGAATCAAAAAATCACTCAACTATATTAAAACTATAAGGATAGCTACTAGGAAGTAGCACTTAGAGAGGCCTAGTAGAGGTGAAGAAGAAGAAGAGAAGGTGGTAGAGGAGGAGGAGAGTAAAGGAGGGGGGAGTAAGTTCTGAAAACATGTTTATTTTATAAATTTCCTTTGTTATTAGAGCTACTATTAGCACTACTAGGGCCTGACCCTTACTGTCACCTAGAATATATAGAAGACCCCCTTTTGTAACTATACTTAAACTGCTAGGGCTTAGACCTAGCCGTCCTACTATAGTCTCTAACTTATACAGGATGTTAAAAGGATAAATCAATCAATCAATCAATTATAATAAATGGCCTTATAAAGGTTTTAATAATATTAAAATATATAATCTTCTTAGAATAGCTAAATATAATAAATATTAAGACTATAATTAAGTATAAGAAAAGATAAGGCCTAAAATCTAAGAATAATCTTATTTTTATCTTATTAAGAAGATAATAGGTAAAGCTAATAATAATAAACAAGACTATATTAATAGTACTTTACTATTTATATATTCTTATTAAAAGCTTATAAAGTATATATATATATTCTTTAGGATTATTTAGGCTTATATATCTTAGGACTTTTCTTTTAAAGCTTTTAATTTTTATTATAACATTAAACTTTCTTATTATAATTATATTTCCTTAGTAGAAGTAAGTAGTATTTATAGATTTCTTTATATTTAAGAATAGCTTTAATATTTCTAAATCTAAGAGGATGTGTTAGTCTAGTATAAAATCACGCCTAAGATTATTATCTCTTAATACTATATCTTAAATTTAGTTTTGTAGTTATTCTAATATATTCAGAACTCAAATCAACATTTAATGGCCTTAATTGTATTAATATTACCTGATCCAACAGGTCTTGTGTCCTTTTCTGCCGTTGCCTCTCTCCTCCAGAAATTAGTAAATACAGAATATATACGGCTTTCAACTTGGTCGGCCACAATTTTGCGCAGTGTTAGCCATCGCTCGTTCTTGCTATCTCTCAGCTGAGCCGATCGGCCTAGGGAGGCTGAGAAGCTGGGATCGGAGGGGAAGGACCAAGAGTCTGAGTTCAGAGGAAGTTTTTATTAAAATACCTATAATAGGGTTGCGAAGTTAAAACTATCTTCCCAAATGTTTAATAGGACCACATACGTGTTAGAATAGGGTCGTTGAACACCAGAAAAGATTGATAGAGAATGTGAGGAGTTGATGATACTCCTTGCAACAGACATATAAACCTCCTCAGCAGACCTTTTATAATCGGGAACGACGCTATCCTTGACGCTATCGATAGTTGTGAGGCCTAAAAGTACGAAAAATCCGATCTTGATTATCCTTGCACTAAAATTGTCGTGTTAACCTTAGGAGTTCACAGAACGTCAAGCAAAGAGGCGTGGAGTATGCCTAGGACCGAGATAGATGATAGATAAAGTAGGCATTGCTCACTCCAGTAGGAACCCTACGGGATGCTTCTTGGTTGGAGGTCCTTCGGGTAGGCGGTAGAAGGGGAAGCCCTTCCTTGATTGAAGCTGCGATTTGGTTGTAGTTCGTTCGGATTATGGCCGTAGCAATCCCGATCTAGTCCCAAAGATTCTCACACTTGTCCCAGAGGACGAGGGCCGCACGAGCAAGCGCGGCCTCTTGGATTACCCAGACTCGAGAAAACCATCGGCATTTGTAATGGGAGAAGATCATGTGTAACGTCTCAGATGTCGAGGTGAGCAGCTCAGGCTCGGGTTCAGTCTGGTATCCGTTTATGCCGGGAGAATGTGTAGCTAGAGGGATAAGAGCATTACCAATTAACTTCTTTCTCCAAGTGTTAACTACAGAACAGACTTTGGAAAAGGCTTGATAAGAACTACGAAGGCGCACAGGTGGGTTTAGCACGTAAGTCCCAGAAGGGTGACCACCTAGCCAGATCAGGATGCGGAAGGCTTTGTCAAAGATTAAGCCCATCCGTGATACTTGGTGACTCCTCTCCACAATATCGTCCTGGCTGATGCATAGCGGATCGATCGGCCCATGCGAAAGAGTCCTGCAAGTTGAGCTATTGACCAGGGTAGGGTTTAAGAATAACCCTTGTCTAGCAATATATCAAATGGTAACTTAATATGTTCTAGTCTACACACGAACCCCGCCCATTGGCGAATAGCCTATTTGTGTGTGGACTAGAACATATATATTATCTTCGGCACTCTAAAGTCAACTCCCGACTAATACTATAAATTAATTAGTTCATTAAAACAACGATTTCTTCAAATTCCAACGTTCTAGTTGGTCCCCTTTCGTCAGATGATGAACGCAACCCACGAAATTAACAATCTCAATAGGGGTTACAATCATCAGAAGGTCTCCATGGCCCCACACTCATGACTTAATCTACAAATCATATATAGAATCAGTAAAAAGTCCGGCCTTTGATTTAAGAAGCCAGCAAGATTTCCACACTGTGACATCGTCGCATCGACTTCGAAACTTCACGCAAAGGACTTCGCCATGTTTTGGAACGCTCTCGCCGCCGTTGCGCTTTTGGGGCAATCTGTCTCTGCGCAGAACATGCTTCGTTTTGCCTGCTCACAGCTCACCATCGAGCGTGCTGATCCTCTCGTCACCCCTGGACAAAATCCTGCCCCACACACGCATCAGATTATTGGAGGAAACTCCTTCAATCTTACGGTAGTGCACACAAATTTCATCGAGAACTACCACTAACATGGCTCAGATGGAACCAGCTAGCTACGATCCAGCCGCTAAGTCTACTTGCACATCCTGCACATATTCCGAGGACTTCAGCAACTACTGGACCGCCTCTTTGTACTTTAAGTCGCCCGAAAACGGCACCTTCCAGCGCGTTCCTCAGTTTGCCAATGGTGGCCTCCAGCAGGACGGAGGAATGACGGTGTACTACATGCCTTACAGCGCCAAAAATGGCAAAATGACGGCATTCAAGCCCGGCTTTCGAATGATAGCAGGAGACCCCATGTCCAAGAAAAACAACAGAGTCTCGATCTGTCACCGCTGCCTCGGAAATGGTGAGGGTTTCGCTCCATGTGATGCTAAAGATACTGGTGAGCTCCCAACCAAGTACTGTCCTTCAGGTATCCGAGCCACCATAATCTTTCCATCGTGCTGGGATGGAAAAAATCTCGATTCCCCAGACCATAAGAGCCACGTTGCCTACTCCAACAGTGGTGGCCTCGGTAGCACAACGTGCCCTACTACTCACCCCGTTGCTATTCCCCAGGTCATGTACGAGATCATGTGGGACACTGGAAGATATAAGAACAACGCTTGGTACGGTAACGGCAAGCAGCCTTTCGTTTACAGCTTCGGCGACGGGTAAGTCCCATTGACCAAGTCTATGTATAGGTCACGAAGTTACTGACATTGATGGTATGATAGGACTGGATACGGCCAGCATGGTGACTACCTCTTTGGATGGAAGGGCGACGCTCTGCAGAAGGCCATGGACGCTCTACCTAGCGGCAAGTGCGCCAACGCCAACTGCAGCGTTCTTAAGATACAGTCCGCTAAAGACTCCATGACTTGCAAGAAGGCCCAACAAGTAGTCGAAGACGTTGGTAAGAACGGAGAGTGGATTAAGCAGCTTCCAGGAGGCGTTTCGGTTACTTACGCTTAAGTTAAAATCGTAGACAGCGGCGGATTTTGAGGACTAGTTGTCTCGCGGAAAGTGGATCGATTGGGGGAAGAGTCGTTCTTTTGTGTATCTAATTCTCCATTATTGAAGTTTAGACTGTCATTCCCGTGGCTGGTGAAGATGTGAAAACGTGACGGCTTGATGGTTTGCTCGCCACTCTCAAATAAAGGGTCGTCCTCAGGGATCCATCACTCAAGGCTGTCAGAATAATTGCTTATTTTGCTGAGTCAGCTACTGAGGCATATAACCCCTCTCTCAGGAGCACCTGAATTCTATAACCTTATCCATCTATATCGTTCCCAAACCAAGCCATTTTATCAGTGCAATTGAACAAGTTATTCTAACAAAAGCCAACGCTTTCAGGAAGTGGACTCGGGTCGTTGAAATAAGCTCCCGCAGCATCTGCTGGTCCCCACAAGACTATTCTACAATCAGTGGGTATAGCGAAGCGCGTACAGGTTTTTTGCTTCTTCAAATCCTAGATTAGGTTATCATTCTCTTTGACTTTTCTGGTTGCAAAGCTTGCTTAGACGAACGCTGTCATCTAGACAAGTCTTCCAAAGCTCCAAGCTCATTTGCCTAGGCAGTCTAACTCAGCCACCGCAGCCACTTTTTGCTGACTTTGGTTTGATATCAGGCTAAGGTTATGGTGGACGCCCAGGCAACAACGCGAAGAGGCACGTAGAGCCGAGAGCCATTTCTGACGTTGAAAGCGGCGGCTGTCCCGTGCACGCAACTTACCCGAAGCGGGGGACGCAAACCCCCCCCGGGGGGGGGGTGCGGGGGGCTGGTCGTAGTACTAAGATAATATAATATAAGTTATATTTATATAAATAAAAACATTATATTACTTTCTTTTTTCTTATTATTAATCTTTAATTTATATCTTATTACTTATTTATAAGTAGGTGTAATAATTGGTCTTTTTATAAAATAAGAGAATTTAACAGTTTAAATATTAGTTTTATATTATATAATAATTTTTAAGGGCGTATAAGGAAGCCTCTAATAATACTAATTAGAATATAACCTTAAATAATAAAAATAAAGCTATTAAAATTTATATTATATATAAATAAAAGGCTTAAAAGAAATTATTAATAATAAAAGAAATAAAACCAAAGTTACATTTTTATATTAAATATAAAAACTTAACTATAAATAATTTTAAAGTAATTTAAGTATAACGCTCTTATTTAAAGGAAATAGAACACTTATATAAATTTTTATCTCTTAGGTTACTTAGGTTACTAATATATAGCAACATAGTTAAGTAGCTTGACTGCGTACTGTGACTAGTTGACCTAGTAACCTCGCCTAGACTATATAATAATTACTAGTATATACTAAATAGCCTCTTATGCTTATATGGCATATATATAGCTGCTACAAGAAGCACCTTATAGTATGGGATAGTTTTGCTGAATTATGTTTCTTTTATATCGAATAGATTGTGGGAAACCAGGCATAGGAGAATCATTGTCAAGTTCACTTGGACGGGTACAGATCTCTTCTGGTGTAGTGTAACCCATTCACTTATGGTGGGGCACTTGTCTTAGACTAGGTACGCGACGGTAGGGCGAGATCACACAGCAGTACAATATAAGGGGAAATCAGATCGTATTGATTTCTATATAAGAGTAAATCTGTAGGCTGTTCAGGCTGCCCTTTACGGGCTCTAGAGGTGATATGTGTCCTGATCAAAAGTGGGACTAATGGCTTGAGCCTCAGATTGCAGGCCCCTAAGTTACAACATTTAGCCAATCACACTTGATCTGACCTAACGTTCTCTTATATCACTTTCGTCGAGTTTTAATGACGATGCTCAAGGAGCTTAAATACGTTGTTAAGAAGGAAAAAAGTGAGTATTTCTAAACATACAAAGAGGTGTGTCTGAGAACATATCTTGCTCAATCTAACGCACGGCGAACCCACTTTGATCGTGTATCACGAGCGATGATGGAGAGCCCAGCTTTTGGCGCTAGTAAATCAAATCCATGAAACCCCCCAGGCCAAACATGCAATTCTGCTTGTACTCCAGCTTTCCATAAGAGAGTGGCATAGTTCACGGTTTCATCTCGGAAAACCTCTGCAGATCCCACATCAATGAATGTTGGTGGTAGCCCAGAGAGGTCATTCGCACGAGCAGGGGCAGCATAGATGCTAACATCAACCCCCCCACGACGTCGACCAAGCAGACAAGTCCAGCCAGTAAGGTTGCTACCTCTACTCCAAGACCCTTCTCCTATGTACTGATAGCTTGAAACCGTCTCGTTGCGATCGTCAAGCATAGGGCAGATCAGAATCTGCGCACAAAATTGAGGGCCTCCACGATCACGACTGAGTAAAGCCGTTCCTGCAGCGAGTCCTCCCCCAGCTGAGGATCCCACAATCATCAACTTCTTTGGATCAATTCTCAGCTCATCCAAATGTCCATGCACCCACAACAGTGCAGCGTAACAATCTTCGACAGGTGCAGGATTTGGATGCTCCGGAGGCAGACGATATTCCACGGAAACGCAAGTAGCGTTATGCTCCTCGACCCAGTCGAGTACGGCTCCGATGCCCAGAAAGCGGTTTCCGGCAATCATGCCGCCACCATGCGTATAGAAGATCCCGGGATAGTTCGCTATAGAAGACTGTACCGCCGTGGAACAAATGATGGATATGAGGATATCACCCTGAGGTCCGGTGATCTTTCGCTCTTCATGCACCACTGCTCTTCCTTCTAATGCTTGCTCACAACTTGGCGCGGACTTCTCTCGCACGTGGCCGATCATGTCTATCGTTACTGTTGAAGAAAATTTCATGGCTGCTAGTGCAGCGGCCAATTCCGGATCGTATGATGGACGAGGTGTAGAAGACATTGTGAACGATAGAGATAGATGAAATTATCAATAAGATGTGCTGCGTTGTAGAATGAACTAAAGATGATAGAGATGAGTATTGCTGAGGAGCGGAACAGCAACTGCTTATAAAATATATTTCCAAAGAATTTTAGGCATCTAAAATGTTAAACGTGTCTTCGCTTCGTCTTCGCCTTCGTCTTCGTCTTCACGTTCGCGTTCGCGGGTTTAGTCGAAACTCAGTGTGCGTAAACTCCCCCAACTAAATCATCCGAGAATCTTAGTCATTCGCTGGAGTAGCATTAGCTAGCTCCTACAATTGCCGACCTTCATTCGTGTTAAAACTTTTGAATTTCTTGAGCTCCGTGCGTAGGCTTCGCCGAATAAAGATGTGAACCCGCTTAGGCTTCTTGCTAAACCCGAACCACGAAGCGAACGCGAACGCGAAGACGACAAAGAAATGTTCACCTTCTCCATAGGACTTTGATATAATACAAGTGAAAATGTCCGTGTTCTCCTAGATTATTCCGGATTGAGATTCCCACCTTTCTATACCACGGCTGTCCTGTTCTATCGTGACTGTCAATTCACCTGTAAGTACCAGATGACCCGTCATCCTACTCTCAACTCCTCTGGCAAAAGGTACGCGACGCTACCTTTCTCTAAATCTCAGTATGCAAATTGCTGACCGTCAAACAAGGAACAGAGTTCGCCTGCTGTAACTTACCGATACCCTCATATTCCAAGCATCATCACCATGGGAATCGGCAATCTCATCCCATCTTTCGTAAGCAGGCGATGAGCAGATATCTCGGCGACTCCCGCGCTGAGGGCGGAGTACTGGAACTCGCAAATCATAAAGAGTGGAATACCACAATCGACCCAAACCACAGCTGCAATAATGTTGAAGATAACGCATTATCTGTTTGGTGGGATAGTGAAGATGACCGAGAGAATCCGATAAACTGGAGCGAGAGGAAGAAATGGAGTACAATTGCCATTGTTTCTATGGGTACCTTTATCACGTAAGATCCACCCATGTTACTTTCTCCTTGGATTTAGTAGAAGTCTAATGGCAAACAAAGACCTCTTGCATCTTCAATCTTTGCCCCAGCTGTTCTACTACTCATGGCAGAGTTCAAGTCAACGAATACCGGTTTGGGGGCTTTCGTAGTTTCCGTCTATGTTCTTGGCTTCGCAGTTGGCCCTCTGCTCATCGCACCATTGTCCGAGATGTACGGCCGCCTTATCCTCTATCACACCTGCAACATCCTCTTCGTCCTCTTTACCGCCGCTTGCGCCCTGGGTCCAAACCTCAGCACACTGATTGGATTCCGTTTCATCGCAGGATGCGCAGGCTCCGCGCCCTTGACACTCGGCGGAGGCAGCATTGCTGATATGGTTGCCCAAGATCGTCGAGGGGCAGCGATGACTATTTTTGCAATGGGGCCATTGATTGGGCCAGTTATCGGACCTGTGACTGCAGGTTATCTGTCAGAGGCGAAAGGATGGAGGTGGATATTCTGGCTCCTAACAGTATTAGGAGGGGCAACAACGATCAGCGATGTCCTCATTATGAGAGAAACCTATGCCCCGACGATTCTTGAGCGCAGGACGAAAAGACTCCAACAGGTCACTGGCAACGCTCATCTCCACTCCAAGCTTAGTTCTGGTCTCAAACCTCGACAACTCTTTGCGCGTAGCATTTTTCGGCCGCTAAAGATGCTCTTTCTTTCTCCAATAGTATTGGCACTCTCTATCTTCATGGCCCTTGGATACGGGTATTTGTATCTGTTATTCACTACTTTCACAATGGTCTTCGAAGAACAATATGGATTTAGCTCTGGGGCTGTCGGACTTACATACCTCGGATTGGGGACCGGAAGCATGATCGGAATGGGTGGAGTAGGTATAGTCAGCGATACCATTCTAAAGAAACGATCGGGGGCTGGAGAAATGAAACCGGAGTACCGACTTCTGCCAATGATATACATTTCGCCTTTGATGTGTATTGGGTTGTTCTGGTATGAATGAAGCGCATTAGCAAAGACCTTCTGGTTAGTACCTATCATTGGAACTGCCGTCTTTGGGATTGGCTTATTTGCTACTATGGTGAGCTCTCTCGTTTTCTTAAGACGTCATCTTACTACTGCTGACATCCGTGACGAAACAGTCTTGCATTACAACATACATGGTTGATGCTTTTACTACATATGCCGCATCTGCGCTTGCCTCGAATACCAGTCTGCGGTCTGTTTTTGGCGCCGTACTCCCACTTGTTGGCCAAAAAATGTATAACTCGGTTGGCCTCGCCTGGGGCAACTCGCTTCCCGCGTTTATCCCGTTAACGATGTGTCCTATCCCGCTAATCTTCTACCAACATGGAGAGATGGTCCGGTTGAGATGGAGTCCACAACTTTAAATAGTGCCAGGAAGTGTGGCCAGGTGTTTATTCACACCCTTTTCCTATCTTTGTATCGCTGTATATGGTTAGGTCATGGCTCCCCCTTATTTCAAACAATATCATAGTAGATGCATCCTAGGACTACTTAATATATCACCATTTTCTACATGGTACTTCAAAATCAAGTGGGGATGTATAAATATTGTACTTGCTTAAGTGGCCACTCCATCGCCCACATCCAGTCCTCTGGTACAACTGTAAGGAGTCCCAGTATTTCCCGCTTCGCCATGCCCTGTAGCCACCAGATCTCGTCCACCAACGGGATCAGCCCAAAAAAAAAATGCGCTGTGATGACCAAGGCCCTTGGGTCACTCATTTCCAGAAGTGATATGAATAATGGTGACACCCTGCTCGGAAATGCAAGGAGTTTTCTTCGTAAAGAGTATATTTCTTCCCCCCTTTGCCTCAAGATATAAACCCAATGGAGGTATTTGAAAGCACTCTCATATGCTGCTCCATATTCCAGTTCTGCAATACCTGCTAGAGCCCCCTAGAGTCCCGTAAAAGTGGCGTCCTGTTGCACAACATCAAATGGAAATTGGGGTACATCAAGCAATAATGCTCTGAACCTGGAATCCATGATGTAGGGCCGACCGGCCGAAGCGATAACGTTTACCCCTCGGAGTGCCTGAAACCAAGCTATAGGGACAACGTATCTATCTCCACAAGCGAGCTCTTGCCGCGAAAGCACCGACTGTAGAGCAATCAAGATAGAGGACGCAAATAACAGACACGAGCTCTTCTCGATTTGGGACAGCATCGCGTTGCAGGTTCTTAGCCTCTGTCGAAATACATGGAAGCTGCAGAAGCCACGGAGATGTCAGTAGGGTCGAGGAGCCGGAGGTGATGTGCAGAAACTCCAAGAAGGGTGTCAAGTAGAGGGTTAAGTGGTCCGTTCTGGAATGCCAACTGAAATATTTCGGTCGACTATATGCAGCGGATTGTATCGTCATGTATCAGAGCCCTGGAACAAGACGAGATACGTCAGTTGCGGAGTCATGCTGGACATAGTGGAAGCACTTACATAGTGGAGAACACCATCACTGTGCAATGGTGTATTAGTCGCAGCTCCAGCGGCTGAGCCGACCCGAGCGCCCAAATTAGCGGGGGGAAGGGAATTGGTGACGAAGGCTCTCCGAGAATCGTCGTAGCGGTGTACACCTGTGTATTTCAAACTTCTCCGCATCCGGCTTGCTGCCTATCTGTCCCAGGGCTCAGGTGAAGAGTCGATGTCGAATAAGGCGTAGGAGTTGTGGCTTCAGTGCGAAATTACACGAGATGTCACGTTTTTTGCAATTGCCACAGATTGGGTGTACTTCATCACACTGGGAAAAAAAGAGTCAGCAATCTGCTTTCGAATTCGTATCGGGCGCAATGAAAATAATATGCGCGTCTCCCGTTTCACCTACTTTTACCCTTCTTAACTTGCAAGTCCCGCAGCCTGCTCTGCTCTTCTTGTAAGAGCGTCTTGGAGGCATCGTTCTGCATATGACTGACTCCAAGGGGCTGGCCGTATGGTTTGTCGTTGTTTACTACTGAACGGAGGGTGGAAATTTACCACTGTTTCACCTGAAACACGCCAGATATCTCGGATGAGACTAGGTTGGTCAGGGCCGCTTTTGGCGCGGAAACCTGCGCCGCCCTAGTACCCCATAAACCCCATTTCCTGTTAGGCATTCCAGTCACTCCTAAGGCTCTACTACCGCTGAGAGCTAGCAATCAAGTTAGCCAGCATTTGATCTGGAAGCGGAGCGGAGGAGAGAGGGACCACACTGGAGGTTTGTAATGCTTCTTCGCGTTTGGTTCCGTCTTGTGGGTCGACGATGCCCCGCATGGTGGATTCTGTCTGATCAGAGAATATTGGTGCAATTGAGGCAATTGGAAGTTGCAGGAATCACTGAATATATTGGAATGACTGAAGAACTAATTCTAAGGAGTGGTGTTGAGAGATGGCAATCTCAGGAGCTGTTCCACGCTAAACCACGATAGGCAAGGCGTCATACCCTGAACTGACAGATTCGAGGACGACTTACCTCTCAGTTTGTTGAAGATCCGAGACAGTTGCTTCCACAGACTGCTTACCGAAGGCAAATCAAAAAAAGAGTGCTACACGAGGTAAACGGAGCAGTAAGCTTAGTCAAAGCAGAAAATACAACACAGTCAATAATCACTGGCTGACTGGCGCACAGGAAGTCCATAGCAGCTAATACCTCCTACCTTCCCCCACTGATTTTCTGCGCCTCCTTAGAAACTCATTACATTCTTTGAGATCGATCAGGGAAAATTAACGATGCCAATGCTATCTCTTTCAATAAAGCAAGTTCTCTTCATATCTTCGCAGTCTATGTACTCAGCGTCTAGAACGACTCAATACTATTATCCGGATGGGTTGACAGCTGTCGATTATGATTATGTGCCCTGCACCAACGCTACGTTCTCTGTCTGCTGCAATCCAGGTGAATCCGACATCTGCCAACCAAACGGCCGTTGCTAGTGGCCAGGAGGACCATGGGGTGGAGCTTTATATCGGGGAGCATGTACCGTACAGATCTAACTTAGCAGTCTCCTAATTGTCCGAAGGCTTGCAACACAGGTGCGCTTCCTAATACCTCGAAAGAGACTTATCACCACAAGCTAGTCATCAATTGTTGTCACAGTGTCCAAGCATACCTGGACATATGCGACTCCCTGCAACAATAACGGCAGCGCCGCGTGCAACTTGGGCGCAACTTGTCCAGCTGGGTCTCCAACCACGGCGATCTCGGTATAGAGGACTTCAACCGGCATGAGTTTCACGGAGCAATCGGTATCTAGAACTACGGAAACGGCAACCGTGTTCTCGACAGTAGCAAGGTCAACATCCAGCTCCGGTTCAGCTACGGGCGGACTTGGGTTGTTGCCAACTTCCACCGCCTCTCTGCACACCGCCTCTCTGCACTCATCAAACGCGAATTTGGGTCCGGGACCGGTTGCGGGTATTGTGGTCGGGAGCATTACTGTGCTTGGTGCGTCGTTGGCGATTTGCCTTGTGTTGTGCTGGAGGAAGAAAGAAAGTGGGAAGGAGCTGGTTGGAATGGAGGACCATGCAGCTGTTGTATTGAGTTCATATCTAACGGAGTTTATGAACTCACTATTGAGTTTGTATTTTTTAATACGAGAATACGATCTCCAGGCTAAAAATATGAACCCAACCCCTGGTGTTGAGTTCAGATCACGTGTTGAGTTCGTCATCTCATAACTGTTGAAGTGTGCCACGTGATCTAAGGCACGGACAGTTGCCTTGGCACTTGCCTGGCACTTGCCTGGCGTCGTTTCAAGCACGTCTCACTTGCAGACCATATATGTGGCCTGAATGCCCTCGTAGTTTATTCTGTACAGTTGTCAATTTACTTGATTTACCCTATTGAGTTCTGTTCACGATTCCTGTGACGTGATACTACGTTCCTAACTGGCCCAGAGTGTGCCACAGTCCAACAATAACTCACTAAGGAGTACGGATGTCCGCTGAGCTCTGTAGTTTTTTCACCTCTAAAACACATACTAGAGGACCTCCGTTCATAGTGGGGTGGACATCCGTACGGGCTTCAGCATAATGATTAGTATGTTGTAGGAAAGTAGGAATAAAAGATATATATGACCCCCTTTTTCCTTGCTTTGACTTTACACACTTCTGTCTTTAAACTTCTGTCTTTGCATTCCTGTCTTTACTACTTTATTATGTCAATGATAAACGCCAACAGCCCCGCTGCCTTGTCATCTAGTGCTTGGTATAAGGAGCCTCCTCCTATCATGCCTATTGTGAGTCGTTGGTACCTTGATCAAGTCCATCTGGATTGTGCAGACAAGGAGTTGAGAAGAGAAAGAAGCACGGAGGAACTCATTATAGTGCAGCTTCCTGAGTTGAAGCGATAGAAGGGCTATCCAACTAAATCATAGAGGCAGCAGCTCAAGGGAGCACAGGAACACCTGAGAGGGCATAGGTCAAGCCTAGATAGCCTAACTATTTCCTATTTAGGCTCTTTGTGCTGTTTTTCTTTAATATGTTCTGTCATCAGGTTAATAAAGAATTGTTATATAGTAATTATATAGCAATTGTTGAAGGCTTGAGTTGAGCTTATAAATCATTGAGTTGATCAACTCCATTGTGAATTCGTATTCTATTGAGTTGATAAACTCAAGGCCTGGAGTTGATCTAGAGTTGATCAACTCCAGGTTGAGTTGATGAACTGGCAAGATTATGAACTCAATACTACATAAGCTTCACCATTTTTAGACGTATCTATAACTCTGGACTGAATTCAACCGATCCTTGTACCATTCAGGAAACGAACCTGGTATGTGAGAATATCGACCCAGTGATGAAGCTTATACCTAATTATAGAGCAGAATAAGCACACCCACGGCACCACATCAGCCCTTCCTTGTGTCTGCTTCAATTTAACAAGATTCGTTTCGAAAAAGCCATCAGCCAATGTAAGATTGGAGAGTGGAATTGCGATGTGAATGTCGATCGCGGGAAAATCATTCCGGCACGAAATGCACGGACGACATGTCGATCGTGAAAATCGATGTAGCCACACAGTGCTAGTGTACGGAGTAGAGAGTGAATACTAGTCAAGTGGGGTTAAGTTCCCGCATGCAAAAGAAAGTAGCGGATGTCAGGCCGCAAAACATCATGCATGTAACCCCAACATACCAGGTAATATCAAAGTAAGACTCTGGTTTCTCTACAACACAACGGAAGCTTCCTTAACAACCTCCACACATTGCTCCAACAAATATGGCGAGCATGGAACTGCCAGACTTCCCACCCAGAGCTGACCTCTTGAACGATATCTACCAATCGTTACCAAAGGTGACAGCCGCCGTTGATTGGGATGCTCTTGATGCAGAGTCGACAGCGGTCCGAGTAGTTGAAGAGTTTGCAACAGCTCTGTCAAACGCAGATAGGCATGGAATGGCGGAGCTCTTTGTCAATGATCGATCATACTGGCGAGACACCGTTGCAATCACTGCTCATCTGAGAACTTTCAAGTCCCCCGACACCATAGCAAGTGTCTTGACTGAGCTCAACAGGCAACGCCATATCAGCGAGGTTTCCATCATTCCTGGAACAGCCCAGATCGTAAAGGCAAGCAACACATTGGTACGTTCACCTGCTATTGCTGTAGCAATGTGTGCCCGAATTGGTTCTGACCCTTAATTGCTCTAGAAATGGTTAGAATATTTCTTTACTTTCAAAACTGCCATACCGCAAGCTAGCTGTGCTGGTAGGGTCATGTTGCTTCCGGAGACTCCTGAGAGCGGACTGACCTGCTGGAAGGTCTGGACTCTCTCCACGTGGCTTAAGGACTTTGATCTTTTTCCTGAGGACGAACAACTTCTGAGGGCACCTTCTGAGAATATACCTGAGGTAGATGACATGAGTACAGATGTCCTAATCATAGGCGGTGGGAATGCGTAAGTAATCATTCTTCTCACTTGGTCTTGGAGCCACTCGGTAGCTGACAATCGACCCGATAGAGGGCTTCTACTAGCCGCTCGTTTAAAAGCACTCGGAGTGGATTATCTGGTTATTGACGAAAACGCAAGTGTCGGGGACAACTGGTCGCTCAGATATGATTGCCTCCGCTTCCATGTAGGCAAGTCATTTTGTGAGACGCCATATTTGCGTGAGCTTTTCCCAATCCATAGCATGAAGCCAAGTAGACTGCTAATTGTTCTAGCATATCCTGAGTCGACGTCCGATGGTTTGACGAGGGATGAATTAGCTGATCAGGTAAAGCGTTTCGCTAGGGAGTTTAATCTTCGCGTGCTTCATAACACAACTATCAAGACAACAACCTGTGACGAAGAAGGTAGACTCTGGGCCTTGCAATTGCTCTGTGACAAGGTCGAGAAGACTGTCTCATGTGAGCACTTGGTCGTGGCTACCGGTGCTGGATTTCGTGGCACTTATATGCCAGAGCTTCCGGGAGTTGAGCAGTACACGGGTGTAAATATCCACTCTGACGGCTACAAGAATGCCAAGATTCTCGCTGAGCAAGGAGTCAAGGTATGTGATAACTTTACCCCCCTCCCGCAGCCATAAAAGTCCGTATGCTAATATCCTCCACCCGTTAGTCCGCGCTGGTGATCGGATCGGCCAACACGGGCTTTGATATCATGGAGGACTGCTATGAAGCGGGTATCAGCACCACCATGATCCAGCGTTCAGCTACCTACGTGATCCCCATGTCTTACCTTGTACATCCAGAAGGTCTGGGACTATATGATTATGTAGCGGCTGATATTGGCGACGCAATTACTCAAGCAGGACCTCTGGCCGTGGGTGGGCCCTTGCTTGGCCTCACGCATGCCAAATTGGCAGCCGCAGAGCCGTAAGTCAAACGCGCAGCAGAAAACTTTTATCTTCTCACATCTGATAGGGAGCGCTACGCCGACCTTGCCAAGGCGGGGTTCCAGGTACGAAATTGCACGGAATCAGACCTCGTCGCGCATCTTGTCGACCGCTGTGGGGGACACTTCGTTGATATCGGTACCGGTGTTGAGTTGCTGGCTACCAAGAAAGTGGCAGTCAAATCCGGTGTTGTTCCCGCATCATACTCAGCGGAAGGATTGGAGCTCAGTGATGGAAGCACAGTAAATGCGGATGCCATCATTTGGTGTACAGGATTCAAAGACAAAGACGTTCGTCAGAGCATTCCTGACATTCTAGGGAATGGGTCAGAAGATATCCAGAACAGAATGGAGGCCACATGGGGCGTGGATACTGAAGGTGAAATTCGTGGTTTGTGGAGACGACACGCAAATGTCAATAATTTCTGGATTTTCAGTGGTGGTGCAGCTCAACATCGTTGGTACTCGAAGGTGATTGCATTGCAGATTAAAGGCGCTTTGCAACAGATCCTTCCGGAAGCCTACAGAGACGTTGGACATACATCCGAATAGGGACGATGATACTCTGGTCTATAGCATTGGGTGATGGGCGTTAGGATGCCTGACTTTAATTATTCCTCTAGTGACATTGAGTACGTTGCTGCATCTTCTTCAACTTTAACAGCCTTCTAGCATGTAATACATCGATGGTTTTCCTGAAGTTTGTTAGAACAGCTTACTTCACCGGAAGGGTTTGGAATTGTGGGAACGTAAGCCGTACCGGTGCTGAAAAGCCTGGTAGCCTCCATGCTGATTCGTCAGGCCAGAAGGTCCATGCTCTCGAAGTCTCAAGTGCATTTTTCAGCACTTTCCAGTCTTTCCCCAGGTGCTCGTGTCCGGTGAGACGTCTGTATTGTCATCATGTGGGGTAAAATTCAACATAATTAGAACTATCAACAATAATCATAATTGTAGTTGGCTGATTCTTGGAGGAGCCCATCGATATTATCTGTCGGCCACCAGAGATCTTGCAGGAATGCCTCTGATGATGAGGCTGGAGCTTGTGCCTCCCAACTACTAGGATTTAGGGAAGCATCAGTTGGCGAGCCCTGCCACGCGGATTGTGCTGCAGTTAACTCTAGATGTTCGTCTGAGAAGGAATATTTAGTTTTTGATCAATCGCAATCAATGCAGGAATAAAATACAGAAAGAACAGAAATGAACTTACTAGAATGCCCAATTGAGGCGTTTTTGCCAGTTTTTCGCATTTTACTGAGATGAGAAAGACACTTAGAGGCGAAGGGAACGGCGAGGCGTTGATACGCACGTAAGCATTCAAGGCACTGATCCCAGGATGTCTGCAACCGCTCCCTTTGTGTCACATCCAATGGCTGATAGAAAGAAGTAGTAAGAAACACGATCGCTAGTACAATTCCTGAAGTATAGATGACTATCGCAGCATTTCAATTAGATTCTGAATCAATGAAGCATGGATGTGAACTTCTTACGGAAAACAGTAAACCATGCGGGAGGAACGAGTAGCGTGCCAATGTGGGGTTGAATCACTTCGAGCAACTCTTGAGCCGCCGAGGTACATACGTTGACACATTCGGTAGCTATTGATTGTTGCAATTGTGTTAGGCGTAGCCTGGGATCGCGAGTAAAGCTTTGTACTGCTAATTGTACAACGGCCCTTCTGAATAGCAAAATCCTGGAATGTAAGAATCTAAACCAATTAGGGTTAGATTGACTAGTTGATATCCCGAACAACACGGAGTAAAGATGTAAAAAGCTTACCGATGATGTAGGAGATTGGCCTGACGTAGGAATAGTTTGTCATTTAAGTCGGCTTGGATAGAACTATATTGCAAAAAAGGTGGCAGCTCCTCTTTCCAACACATTATCTTCGCGCCTATCCGAAGCAAGGAAGTGAAATCATCGTATGGCAGATGTATCTGATTCAGTGCTGTAGTATAAAATGATCTATGAACAGCAATCAATTGACATGCACAAGGAAAAAAGACGGGACAGCATAAGTACTCACTGAAGAATCTCAGCGGTAATGTTCGACAATTTCAGAACCGAAACAAAATACGCGACTTCAGAATTGATTCCGGATGGCTGATGTCCATCCTCAGCGGAAGGATCTCTTGAAAGATAATTCTCGTCGACCACTTCAGGAAGTGGGTCTAAGGGAGCTGAAGGGAGCATCAGCGGTCTACCAAACGTCATGCTTTGGACCCTAGAAGAAATGTCGTTAGCGACTACAATTGCAAATGATGGATGGTTGGTCGTGTCTGGCTTAAGATTACCTATCTAGAAGAATGCAAAGACACCAAGTCTTCCTCCTCTCTTCGCGCTCAGCTTGAGTTTCTCCTTTGACGTCCAAGTGGAGAGCAATAGTTTGAGCCACGCGGACCGCCATGCCAACCACAACCCAGCATCGATCGGATAAATATATGCATTGAAGATAATGTGCCATCAATAGAAGTGCCTGTACTAATAGAATTGATCCGACATCCATGAGATCCATGGTAAGAAGCGCCGTTGCCCTATTGAAGAATGTCCGTTGGAGATTATCATCCACTGGAACTGAGGCCGAGTCTCTTTCGGCTAGAGACGAAAATCTACAGCCAAGAGCAAAAATTGTATTTATCATGCAGTGGAAGGTGTGTTCTATGCTGGCTTTCTCATCGGTGTTATCACTTTTACTCTCCGACAAATTTTCGTTGTTGCTCCATAGCCTTTCGTATCTGTGCAATGTTAATTTCAGAATTTCTGTTCGCGAAGTTTGGCGCAGACGAGAGGGAAATAAACAAACCTAGACACGAAGGAACGACGGCAGATAAAAGGCTGCAAAGGATAAGCCCCATTCCAATAGTAACCCAACAGGGTATCTGCAACCCGCCTTGGAGGAAGCACCAATTGGGCCGCTGAAAAATCGAAACCCTGATTGCTAGAAATGGAAGGACCAGACCATGCTAAAGAGGGCTGTGCTGGATCCTCTTCGGAAGTCAAATATTCATTGGCGGGTGAATGATGGTTGTTCGGAATGCCATCTCTACCGTGGAGACTTTGGAAAACTTCTGTCATGAAACCCATGGCGCTCGAGCTACCAAGGACAGCTGGACTGTGAGCCGATGCTGTGGGTGAAGGATTTGACCGGGCGCCAATCGATAGCTTGTTCATATTAGCATGCGGAATCACCCTAAAATCACTCCCTAGCGATGGCTGACTTGGCCCAGTCGAGCCCTGACCTGAATCTAGGGGTACGTTCCCCAAATGCCTCCCCGGGCGAGTAGTTGCGTGAGGAGAATGGTCATTACACTTGAGATGATTCCTGACAGTTATTTGTCCCGGCACTGGTTCGACTGAGAGGTTGAGTGGAGAATAGGACTGCTGGTTCCGAGACTGTGTTGCCTCAAGTTCTCGTACACGGCGTTCTAACATCTGGACATAACTATATGTACCTAGCTGTCAGCGAATGGTCGTGGTGTTTATCGTCTCCAACACCTCGGACTTGACATCCTCTTTCTTTGGCCAAACACAAACCTTTCTGAAGACTCTGAACTCGACGGGCCAACTGCATATACACAGCGATCTGGCGTCAGCTTCTTCCGAAGGCATGGACTGCAAGGATGATTGCCATCACAACGAATTTTCCGGTCACGGCATTCCTATGCAAGAGTTCATTTAGTACATGCTAGGTAGCTGGAATTGACCTCTAACTCGCCGAAGAAAGGGGACTGGATACCTGGCAGGCCAATCTGACCTTCTGTCGTTTCGGATGCCATCCAGCACTATCTCCTCCATGTCGGCCGTCACTTCCCCGATTTCGATACTGTAGTGCTAGGGGAAGCGGCCTTGGTTCCTCTCTGGAGAGCCTTTGCATGCCGCTGAGATCACATGGGTGAAGAGGAGCGAGAGCAACAGGGCAATTTTATGCGGGACATCGTCCGAGGAGGAAGCAGCGGATGCATCACATCAAGGAAGGTACGAAGTCGGTTTGCCAGGTCATCCGGAAATAACACCCGGATATCACATGATCTCGGCTGTGGCCGGCACAGTTCGGCCCGGCGCTTGGCAAACCAATTTCTTTTGGAAAGAACCACCCCAAGTCACCCTAGATGCTGGCAGAAGTTTACTAAACGCATTCTAAGCCCTCTCCATCTCATCTTTTTATCTGTTTGAGGCTTTGCCATGAATTGTCTCGGGCTAACATATCTACATCCTGTGCTGGCTCTGCTTCAAACACACTTGCGATTACTCACTTCATAAGACTTTCATTCATCGCCAAAATCTGGCGCCCCAACGGTACTTGCGTCCAAAACCATTCCTTGATCCAACAATCGTTTTTTGAGCTCGTTGTACGGGACTTTTTGCAGTGGGATTGACGCTTTCAGGGCGATATCGCACGCGTTGGCACATGCCTGTCCAATGGAATAGAATTGATGTTCAAGGCGCACAGCTCCTACTCGATAAGGTCAACATCAAGATCCCGCATTCACCAGTTGCATTGCTCCTTTCGCATGGACCAGAACTTAAGACTTACCGTAACCAACATGCGAGGATGACGGACAAGTGACCGTGATTATGTTCACAGCTTCTTGTATCTTGGGCACCAGAGAGCGATATGCTATGCCGAACGGTCTCCAACGATGACCATCTTTGAAAACGAAACCTTCATTGTGGACTCGGCCGTCACGCAGGATACGTCACGCACAGTGTGTATCAGTCGGCCAAAATGCGACTGCAATCGGATCGCTCACCAGGTCCTCTCCATCTCGAGATGCTGTGTGCTCGGTGATGACATAGTCTGAGACCATCCGACGTGCGTCACGGACGTAAAGCTTTCGGGGAAAGTGATTGTTGTCCGGAAATTCATCGAGGCAGTATCCAAAGCGCGACCACTCGTTTCGTACTTCAAGCTACAAATCTGTTACTTATTGTGCCCTCGTTTCGATTAGGGTCTGGGTCTGTTTGTGCTACAGGTAAAATTTCATCAGTCTTGAAAAACCAGAACAATCCTTTCGTAAATTGAGCGGTATCTTGGAGAATCCTTTGACGAGCAGCAGGAGTTCCAGTTGCCCACTCATCATTCATGCCGATCAAATCAGTTGCCAATGGCGCTTCCGAGCCAATCAAATCCGTTTTGCCCCCAGGAAGTCTTTTCTTTGGAGTATACAAAGCTCCTCCAGACACAGCGTACCGCCGATGGAGCTCGTACTGAGCTGGGTTATACCCCTCAGGCTTGTATATTGGAAGTTGGTTCTCCTTATCATCAGTCAATGGCACACGATATGAGAACGCAGCAAGATGTTTGTCCCCACTACCAACACATCCGAATGGCTCGTTGGAAATACCGTATATGAGGCCGCTTGAAGGGTCTCCTGGAACGATGTATGGGTCAACAGGGGTGATGATTTGGGTATATCTTGTGTTTCCTCGTACACCAGCAAGGCTTTCTTTGTAGTTTGAGCTCGGCTCTCTTCCATGTGTTGTACTGATTCCAGCTGCAGCAAGAAAATCACCTTCATACGAGGCTTCGATGAATTGCTAAGGTCATTAATAATTTACTAAATCAAGTTATAGGATTTCACGACTTACCCGTCCAGAAACAAGGCGCCCATTACTTAGCTTAAGAGCAGAAACTCGACTTCCATCTTTTATCACGGGCTTTTCAGTGGCCAAAATTGCCTATAAAGTTGCATAGTGTTAGGGTGTGCTAAGTGCCGTCCTCAAACACACCACTTACCTTGATAATTTCAATGCTTGGATATTCAGCCAGCCACCCTGCAATTACCTTCTCTGCGACACACGACTCAAATCGCCATACTTCCGGATCTTTTATCCTCTCTTTCACAACCTTCTCTAGGTATTCTAATCGACCATAATGTGCGCTTATTCGACGATGAAGCTCAAGTGAGAGACCGCCGAGTGTTGTGCTGTTGAAAACTTCCGCTTGACTGTCAATATCAGTTGCACCAAGACCTTCGACCTGAATTCCACCTTGGAGGTATTAGCTTAATAATGGAGTAAGAATATAATTCGAATTACCGATATGCTCATCAGGAGATACTAAAGCTACTTTCAGGCCTAGGATAGCGCATTGAACAGCGGAGGAAACAGCCCCGGATGTTGAGCCATACACGACAGCATCAAATAATGGTGTGATCATTGTGTCCTGTACAATTTCCCAATTTTTGCCCTCAGCCAAGTCGCAAGAAGTCTTATGCGTTCTGAACTTGGCTTGTTACGCCTCGGAATATGCACTGGAGAGTGTTCTTAAGTATTGGATGGCATGGGCCTTGCTTTACTGCCCATGAGAGATTCCGAAGATATCCTATCTTAAAATAATGCTCTGCTTGAAAGCCGGAGAACGACGGCTCGAATAACTTTCTAACTCTTCGGAAAACCTGCCGATGGGAGAATTCTCCTCCTTCACATATCATTTCCACTTCACAATACGCGATGGGCAAATCGGAGGAGGGTCCGAGCTCTTCCCCGAGGTCTCGGGGAGTGGATGATCCACCGAACCCCACTTCTCTCGGCTCAATAGTCGGATCTTTTTACACCAAAACCAGGTACAGAGTGGTCAAAGATGGGGACTTCTGGGGGGTTTAGCTGGGATTTCACGCTCGTCTTCCCTGGAAGTGCAGATTGCAGATCCCACCCCTCTTACAATTTGCGCCTTCTCCAATTTCTGGGGAGTTGTGGACAGACCTTAGCCGAGCCCGACAGCAACCCAATCAGTTTCTTCTATATATCCTCCCTACTCTCTAGCAGTTTGTCAATTTCTTCCTCACCTCAATTTCGACAGTAAGAGACACAAGTCCTCGGATGCAGAGTTAGAAGCTCGACAGCAATACACTATGGGTGGTAAAGGAAACATCTTCGTAGGCCGTAGTGCCTGGGCTAGTACGACAAATCGCCTGTTGTTCACTTGTGCAATCTACAGCATGGGAAGTTTGTTTTTCGGTAAGTTAACAATCATATCATCTGGTTGAAAAAACCAAGTAGACTTGAGGAAGTCTGACAATGTTTAAAGGATACGATGGGGCATCGTTCGCAGGAGTTCAAGCTTTCACTCCCTTCGCGAAACAATTTGGGAGCTATAACGCATCGAAGAAGATATACGCACTGCCGGCAAACCTTGCTTCGCTCATGAATAGGTAAGTTAGTGCCCTGCAAGACACCATCGTAGTGGTCACTGACAGCTGGTAGTCTGGCACTCATTGGGAAGTTCTTGGGCACAATCCTCGTTGGACCTCTGACTGAAAGACTTGGGCATAAAAAAACGATGATTGTCACTTGTGGGGTTCAGATCATTGGCGTCATCAGTGAGTTCCTCTCGGAACATCAGCTCTTTCTCCTGGTTCTAAACTTGAAATAGTACAGTGCACGAGCAGGCATCCCGCGCAATACACTGTCGGTAGAATTATCATCTATGGCGCGGTTGGTCTTGTCGAGAATGTAGATACCTACCCCTCCTCTAATTACCATGTAAATCACTTACACAAGTCCTTACATCTAGGTCGTACCAACTTACCAGAGTGAAATATCTCCCGCACCACTACGAGGTTTCTTCGTCGGCTCTATCCAACTCTTCCTCACTTTCGGATCTCTTCTTGCTGGGATTGTAAACAATTTCATGGCAAAGCGTGTTGATGAGTCTGGCTGGGTTATCGCTACCGCAATATAAGTTGTGCCTGCGATTGCCATCTTGATGGGCTTACCGTTCACACCAAATTCTCCCCGTTGGCTCATTAACAAAGATCGACCAGATGAAGCACTTGCGGTTCTTAAATTATTGAGGAAGAAAGAAGATGTTGCGAATGGACTGTGTGAGTTTGAGCTTGCTGCGCTTCGGGAGGAGGGACATGTCACTCAGAAGAAGGAACCTTGGGTTGCACTTTTCAATCGCAAGAATCGACGTCGTACAGGGTAGAGTGCCCCTCCATCTCCTTTATGTCATTTTGTCCTGATGAGCGCCACAGAATCGCAGCAGTAATAATGGCCCTCCAACAACTCACCGGCGTAACATTTTCCTCCTCCTATGGCCCAACATTCTACAAACAAGTCGGCCTCGGCTCAATGGCCTTCGCCTATGCCGCAATCAACAACGGGGTCTCAGTTGTCACAGCAATCATCGGCATGGTTGCCCTCGACAAATACGGTCGTCGCGACTGCACATTCTGGGGAAACTGGATTCAAGCACTCTTTCTATTCTTGATCGGCGGTCTTGGCTCAAAGCGAAACCGAACGCAATCAGAAACCGACGGCATGGTCGCGTCATTTATCCTCTATGCTGCTGCGCTTCATGCTACCTTGGGACCAGCAGCATATATCACAGCCGCTGAAGTCGGGACCGCCGCTTTGCGTGAAAAAACAATGGCGTTCGCAACGGCCCTCAACGTCATCGTCGGCTTCGTAGTTGTGTTCACAACACCTTATCTCCTATCTGCACCGTACGCCAATCTTGGACCAAAACTCGGATATGTATGGGGAGCATTTGCAGGGCTGGGAGCAGTATGGGTATGGTTTTTCATGCCTGAATTGAAAGGAAGGAATCTGGAAGAGATTGATCAATTGTTTGATGCCAAGGTTCCGATGAGGAAGTTTGGCAGCTTTGAAACGGAGGGGTTGAGTCATGATATGGCTGTGATTGATGCTGGGGGTGTGAGTGGGTTGGGGGTTGTGGGGAAGCAGGTTGAGGTTGAGGATGCGGAGGTGGAGGAGGTGGAGTTGGGGAGGGAGAGGGTGTGAGGTGTTTGTATGGTTGTTGAAGAAATTTTATACGCTCGTGAACATAATCGGTCATCACCACAGGTCACTTACAGATACTCATGCTACGGAAAATGGCGTTTCGGGGTTTCCAGATTGTCCTCCAGAGCAAGGAATTGCCACTCACAGCCCTGATGACTGATGAATATTCCATAGAATCTAGAGACACTAAAGTCATGACAGTGTTTTTGATCGAAGACGATTTTCGGCGGGGTAATGTATACGATTAGGGTAGTCTCAGTGGCCGGTTTTTCTGATCATATTGTAGTTGTAGGTTCCTTCTGGTCTCTTTTGACGAAATCCTCCAATGTTGGTGACTCGTGCATCGCCTAAAAACATGTACTCGGGCTGCACTATCCCGGGGTGGGGCACCTCGACAGCTGGAGCTCATCATCACGTTTCAACCATCTCCGCGACTTTCTCTACAAACCACTCAAGATGGTTGCCCCTCGCACCTGTTATTGATTTCAAGCCTGCAATTTGTAGTCGAAGGATCATTCCCTTCCTAGCTGGTTTAACCACATTCGCGATGTCTTGCTCATGCTGCCTAGCTCCGTCAGTCGAGCTTGACAGACCCCGCCAGCCATACATCGATGCTGCCCTACTAGTAGAACGATGTCCTCTGGACAACAAACGAAAGAGTTTCGCCAGTCCACGAATCAATCCTGGAAGCCCAACATGGAACGCGAGTCGTCTGCAAAGCCTGCCCATCGAGCTTTACCAGACATGCCTTCAGCACTTGGATGTTCAGAGCCTCACCAACATGCGCAGAGTATCGCAGTATACTAGATTCGCAATCGATGGCATTTACCAATACGGGGAAATATACAAGCATACACCACAAGCTGTGAGAGCTTGTTTGAGTACCGAAGTCGCCTGCCATGTTCCGCTGCGCAGGTTACATGATGCTTTGACGAGCCTGGAATGTTACTATTGTAAAACTTCGCAAGTCTATCTCTTCGACTACGAAATCAAGTCTCTATTAACAGCTACAGGGAAAATCCTAAGTCTCGATTCGGTACCTACCTATCCCTCTACGAAGCCCAGCGATGCTGCCTATTCTGCCTACGAAACAACCCGGAGCTGAAACAAGTCGAACTCATAACGGTTATGTCACTCTGTACACAGCGCAAGGGTTGTTCTATTCGCATGCTCCAAGGCATACCACGACTAAAGACGGTTCCCGACTCGTATGGCATAACGAGATATCGAGCTTTCGTAAGCAAATCACTCGTGCAAAGCAATGCTGTGGCAGCCTTGGGAATAAACTTGTCGGACAGGGACCGTCGGACCCTGTTTGGGAATGATCGAACGGCTACAATATATCACCACCCACTTGTCCACCCAGAACAAGAGTCCAATATTCAATTGACGCTCGACTTCACGCCTCCTGATTTACACAAACTCGTGGCCCAAACTTACATGTCTGCTGTTCCATTCCCATACCTTACGAGTGATAGACAACACGAAGACTTTGGAGTTCTGTGTGAAGAGTGTCTTCGACATATGCTATTTCAAGAAGATAGGTGGAAGAAAGAACAACAACGTCGACGGTTCGCTGGCGGCTCACCAATAGCGAGCGATCGCAGGAGAACATTTCTCAATGATCTTCGAGAGAAAGCTTGTCAGAAATATTCCAAATACGACACCACAAACAAAGATGCAAAGACTCTGGCGATTTCAAGAAGACAAGAGTATGGACCGGAGACGGTGATGAGTATTGAAGATCATATGTTAACCCACAGCAAAGAGATACTATCAGAGGAGGAGAAGCAGTGGAGGGCAAAAAGGAAGCGCGAGCTAGCCCTTTCTTGACTAGTAGCTTGATCTACTATCAGCGCGGTCTACCCTTGGCCGAAGAGATTGCTGCCTTCGCCTTCTTTAGGAGTTTTCAAGTGATAAGGGAAGTCAGCTTTCCTTACCTTACGATCTAGATACCGCTTGAGTAAGAATCTTCTTTCCATTAAAAGCTTGCCCGGTTTCTGGATGTGCCGGACTAATTCTAATTTGTACCTGGATTCTATTGCTTGCACTCTTGACAAACGAGTCTTTGAAATCATACATGTACATCGCATCTAAACCATACCCTCAATAGGGCAGTTCCTCCACACACGAAATATTTGGTGGTATCCCCAGCCTTGCGATGCGAACAAAGTTTTTTGTATTTCGAAGTTTCAGATCCCTCCGAATTCATCGCGCTTCCCCTTGCCCTTCAAGCTTTCCAAACTCCGAACGGAATTTCAAGAACAATAATCCTATTTTCCCAACGACGAGTAAGCGGCAGGGGTAATGATGCTGGAACTGCTCGTACTACGAAGTCTGTTATTATTGTCGGGTTTCTTGCATGAAGCAGACGTACAGTCATTTCTCCTCGTTTCTTCATGAGGGCGATCTTCTATCCTCGGCTCGCTGCCACATGTCTCGATTTCGTTGGCTTTGCAAGGCAACAGTTTGGTGCCCGTAGGTCCTTTGCAGGATAAGCAGTAATATTCAATGCAGTGACACATTCTGGTCCGCTAGATGCTTTTTCATTGGGCTCTATATGATGTATTAGTGTCGTTTGTAAGGGTTGTTTTGATTGCAATTGTTGATTTTGCTGCTGATCTCTTATTGTTAATTGTTTGGCTCTCATATTTCTGACATGTGGTCTGTGTCTCTTTATCTCTGTATTTGAATAATTTTGATTTAGAGTGCATTTCAAAATAATATTCACGTGCACTCCGGCTAGAGGCGATTCCTTTGTTCGATTTGAGAATTGAACATATATTGGTGGTTCCACAATATCTAGTGAATGAAGTAGAGCAACATGGAGCGCTTCCAAGGGAGCTGGCCTCTAAAAATCAACAAGTGAGGAGTATGTATATCTTTCTGGGCCTTCAATTCAACGTCCTATTTGACATACGTTGACAGAACATTCAGCTCGTACTCCATACCGTGATTATGGTGCCAGAAAACAGAGTTTCGTGGCTTCATTTTTGTGATTCAAGCAAACCGCAAAATCTTGCGTCGAAGACATGGTTTGTTTTGGGTGTATTCTGAGAATTACATACTCTTGACAATTTCTTGGAATAGGAGCTTATCAATTTATGCTTAATGACGGCAAGCCAAAGTCGAGGTTTACCGCACTTTGAGCAATTGGCGCCAAGCGAGTACGCGCGAGACACATCTGGGCATGTATCAACCCCCTATCAACCGCGCCCTCGGATGCGCACGAGCCGACCTGGGCAACGGTTCCCGCTCTCAACTTACCACCTCGTCACCTCCCCGCTATTCGTCCGCCGTATTCTACCCAGAATTTTGCTCGAACTCATGCAATTCGATCAGTGGGATGATGACTTTGTATGGAGATTTCAGGTTCTCATGATGGTCGAGGATCAGCACACCTACGAGCAGATAGCTTTGTGAGATTGAATTTCATGGAGAAGATAGGATACAAGACTTTTTGATGTCTGGTCAAGGCACGGGATAGCTCAGCAGCACACGTATTCTCACAATGGCATGGCATCTTATATGTGTACTTGGCATAGCGGAATTCCTCTCTCCCGATGTTCTGATGGCTGACATCCCTTGGCAGGAATTGGCGAGCAGGGTGGTCGGACGAACCCCTTCATCAGGTGAATGTTTGCCTTTTCTTTATGAATGTCCTGCCTGTCTCACTTCAATTTTCAAACACATTCATTCTTTTCTCTTCATTGTAATTTTCACGACACCCTGGTTTGGTGATCAAAAACGCTCATTTAATTTCACCTTGATTCTTTCACCTTCAGTACCAGTATACATCACATACTATCAGATCAACAAGTACTTCACCGTCTACAACACATCATCAAGCCACAACATTTTAATTGACACCTCCCCCAGCTCCTCAAAAATGAAGACCACCACAATACTCCCCTTCGCGATCTTCGCAACAACCGTCCTCTCCGCCCCAAGCATCATCAAAATCGCCGTAACCCTCGACGACAACCCCGGCGCCTCCCCCTTCCAATACTCCAGCACCTTCAACGTCATCGCCCTCCCATCAGAAGTGCGGAACGGAACGACACCTACACCGGGTGCTCCTGAAGCACAAGGCTTTTTTAACTACGGGATAAATGCCGAACTTGATACTATTTGCTATGTTCGTTCTTCTCCATCCTTATATCTTTAGATTTTAACGCAAGCTAATTATTTGCCTAGAACATCACCCTCCTCAACGTCGCCGGCGATTTCTCCTCCCCGGCCCTAACAGCAACACACATCCACGAAGCCGCCATCGGGACCTCCGGACCTCCTCGCATCGCATTCCCCAATCCCGTCGGTGATGATTTAAGGAAGTCAACAGCGGGATGTATGACGGGCCCGTTTACGACGGGGGTTAAGGCTGCGGATGGGACGGATACGGGGGCGGGCTTTAGGTTGAGTATGATTGAGGCGAATCCGGCGGGTTTTTTCACGGATAGTCATACAGCACTGTTTCCGGTTGGGGTTGTGAGGGGTCAACTTGCTTAGGTTTGGGGATGCGGGGGAGGATGGAAATGGGTTAGGAGGTGTATTGGACGAGCGTGGCTAGAGTGAAGATGTGAAGTGTTTTGTGGCGGTTCAGTCATGAGAATACCCTGATCTCAGGTGCATCTGTTGAGGTATTATTCAGTAGTCCTAGAAGGACGCAGTAATGTTTATAGAGTAGACATTTCAATTCTAATTCCAAGTTAATTCTTTCATCGAGGGGAAGTACCTGCCACGCACTCATATCACATACGTTCGCCAAAGTTTGCAAAACCTAGACACATCTGCGCGGAGAGACATGCCATTTAGTTGTGACACAAAAGCCAAGTGCTTGGGTCGTATACACCATGCGCCAAGTAGGCGTGAGCGATGGTGAATAATTCCGAAACTCTCCTTACACAACTCAACCCCGTGGCTTGGGAAGAACTTATTGGTAATCACCTCCGACCCACTCTTCGAATTGCTCCATACTCGTTCAAATACATGTTGGGGCCAAGTGATATCTCTCAAATAGGATTATATAGCTGCTTTGCAACAGGAAGAATCTGACCTCGTCTAGATTTTGAGGCCTTCAATAATTTCATGTGAGAGGTCTGAAGGAAATAATGGTACACTCTTTAAGTCAGAAAGAGAATTCAAAAGAGGAGAAACATATGTGACGAAGGAGAAGGCTCTGTGTTTTAGATATGAAGCTTTCCTAAGTTGTTTTATTTCCGACGAGATTTTGGTGTTCACTTCCTATATTGACAACGAGATAAAAGCTAAGCAATCGTTGGACGTCATACGGTATTTTGATAGTACCAACTACGGAGGCGTGTTAGTACCAAAGTACGGCATCCTGATAGTACCAACGGATCAATAGCCTACCTAGGACTAAATCGCAAATCGCAAATCGCGAGTTTATTATCCTTCTCTTATAGGGCTACTTCTTATTCCTTTCTACTCTTTTATTATTTTAATCACTTACTTTATTACGTGAATCACGAAACAATTTTTTTTTTTAAATGCTTCCTCTTATACACTCAAATTTTAGAAGATGCGGTGGCACGTAGGGGTAAAGAAGTAAAGGAGAGAGGAAGAAAAAAAAAAAGAAGTTCTTCTTATCCTAGTGAGTTTCTAAAACATACTACTACATCCTTCCGTTGTTTGCTTTCTTGCCTTTCTAAACTTATTACGACACACTTTATCCCCTCCTTAAGCCTTCTTCCCTCCCCCTTTTTAACCCCTTACGGGTGTGATATAAGTAGGAATAATAAGATAAGGAAATAAAAGTCTCTTCTAAGGAGCGAGCAGACATAAAATAGTAAGGAGCTTGTTATTATAGTAGTACTAATATATTAAGTACTTCTTTCCTTAATTTGCAATTTGCGATTTGCTCCTACGTCAGCTATTGATCCATCGGCACTAACAGCATCTCGTACGGCAATCACAAATTTAGTCTAGGGTCCAAGATTTTGGAGAGGGATCTTAGCACAATACATCCTTGTCTCTAAAGGTCATTTACAGTAGCTGGTAAGCTGCCTGTGGCAACCGCACCGACGCTATCAAAGAGCTTCACTCTAAACTCAATACTCGACCACGAGCTGAACCCAAATGAAGCCAATGCCTATTCGCAGCAGCAATACTCGCATGTTGAGAGTTTAATATGAATACTGAGGGGAAAAAACATTGTTCCAATTAACACCAAAATATTAACACCGTGGCCCTCTAAAACCACACAATCAAGATACAAACTCCCCAAAATGCAACCAACCACACCCAAGTGCTTTACGCCATCTACAATGCCTCCCTCCAATTTCCCGTCGCCGCCCAAAATTATACACATACGGCCATCCAACCATCAGCCATGCATTAATTATAAGAAGCCTTTACTCATGCTAGTCTGTCTGCTAAGACTGCTCTTTCTCTTGGGGACCTCGATCCCGTTCTCGTCCACGCCGGTTCCGTAGCCTCCAAATTCCGACGCGGGTCTCCATGACCCGGTGCGGTTGTGCTGTGAGACAGGAGGCTTCTCAAGTCTTAGGCCTTTCCACCCTTCTAATTCTCGCTCCAGTTTGAGTGCCTTTTCTCGTTCTTCGCGGAGCTCGCGTTCTGCTCGGCGGGCGCTGAGCTGATTCGTCGAGTCACTGCTCTGCAATTCGTCAATCGTCTTGAGTAGTTTCTCTGCTCTATCACGAGCACGGGCAACATCCTCCTCAAGTTGAGTATTAATCTTATCACGGCGCTCGATTTGTGTTTGAAGATCCTTCACTGTGCGATCGACGTTTCGCACTGATCGTTGGGATTTGTTGCGCTCATTTTCCTGTGCTTCGAGTTGAGCTTCGAGCTTGATTGTCAAATTAGCATATATTTGGTTTTATTAAGAATGGGGAATAACTTACTTCTTGGATCCGACCATGCAAGAATCTCACGTCTTGACTGGCGCTCGAGTACCCTTTGGTTTCGAGATCCACCACCCTGACTTGAATTTCTTTGAGAGCTTTTTCTAGACCGGCCTTCTCCTTGTTCAATTGGGCTGTCATTTCTCGCTCGGCAACGATGTCCTTCTGCATCTCACCAGCTAGGGCTTCTGCTCGTCGCATCTTACCAACAGCAGCAGCGGCAATGTCCTCTTGTTGTGCTAGGTTCGACTTGAGATCTAGGAGTTCACGATCCATACCGGCAGCATTTCTAAGAGCAGGACTGTCGCTTCTTGAGAGATCCTCCAGACCAGCTTTTGCTTCTTCCAATCGTGCCTCAATGCCACGCTTTTCTCTGTAAAGCATGTCTCGCTCCGCGCTTAGATCGTCAATTGTTGTTCTCAAGCTTCGCACCTGCGACAAGAATGCTACAATCTTCTCCTGCGCGTCCTTATGGGCATTCACGGCTTCATCTCTGGACGCAGAAAGATCTGATAGGGTTGATTCGAGACGGGCCTTTTCCTTTGACCAAGTGGAACTGTTGAGCACTTCATCATCCCACTTCGAGCGAAGCTCATCAAGCTCTTCCCTAAGCCTGGTGTTTTCTGCTTGTTTGAAGAGCTTTTCTTCTCGAGCAATATCGAGCTCATTCGTAAGGGTAGCAAACTCAGTTTGATACTTCTTTCGTGTCTGTTCCATGCTTGTCTCCTTGTCCTCGATATCCATTGCTCGCTGACTTCGGTAGTCCTCGAGCTCATGTTGAAGACGCTTTCTCGCTTGAACAGCAGCCTCGAGATCGGCCGACATATCCTCAAGCTTTTCTTCATAACGTTGATTTTGTCGTTGCAGATCTTCAATAGAAGCATCCATCTGTTTCCGCTCAGACATAATTTCTGCGCATGTCTCCTCGGCTTCCTTTGCCTGTGCCTTGGCGAATTGTTCTGCTCTGGATGCCTTCATGACGGCGATTTCGGCTTGCTCAAGTTTACTGAAATACTCATCTGCGCGACTCTTGTACAACGACAGACTCGAAGAAACATCAGCCAATTTAGAAGTCTCTGCATCTAATCGGATTTGCAAATCTGAGAATTCTTGCAAGAGTTGGCTTCGACTTGCAGCATCTTGATCTCTGTGAAGAGTCATGTCCTCGAGATCTGATTTCGCATCTCTCAGCTCAACCTCCAACGTCGCGCGAGCATGCTTCATAGCTTCGAAATGCTTCTTTGTATCAATCAGATCAGCGACAGTATCTTTATGGGCATGCAATATCGATCGCCTTGAGTCTTCTTGGTTGTTAATAAGCTCGAAAAGTTCTTCATGGGATTTGGTCTGAACATCGCGCAGTGAAAGTTCACCCGATTGTATGCTTTTCTCAAGACTAGACACTTTCTTGGCGGAATCATCCAATAATTCATGAAGTCTGCTATTTGCCTGCTCAAGCTTTTGAACCCGGCGAAGAGATGGGCTATCTTCTGGCCATAGCTCTCGAGCAGGAGTGGCTCTTTCCAGCTGACTCTGAAGATGTCGGTTTTGCATTTGTGTCATCTGAAGTTGGTTTTGCAATTCCTCAAGATCGGCTTTGAGGTCCATTCGATTGTTGAAACTTAGGATATCAGCAGTTCGATCCGATCTGCCTGAATCTTGGGCCCCGTCGTTACCATTACTTGGGAAGCGCCGAGTTGGCGTCGACAAATTTGAACGAGGACGTGCATTGAGCTTTTCCCTGAGACGACTAGGCGACTGATTGAATGGGGCTTGATTTGGATTGATTTCTTCAAGCTTAGGTCGAGTTGGGGATTGTCTATCGCCAGAGTCGGCAAATTCCTCCTCAAATCTTCTTCGCAAATCGGCGACTTGCGCCTCAGCGTTGGATCGACCAGCGGATTGAACACGTAGATTGTTTTGAAGCTCTTCAATCTTCTGGATCAAGCTCGGCACAAGATTAGGTGACTTGGCCGGACTTCGGCTACTATCTCCATCGAATTGTGGCACTGGTTGTGTCATGTCCGGATCCACAAGTTTCATCAGTTGTAGAACCTCTTTTTCGCGAGTGTCAACAATGTTCTGAAGCTGGCGGTTCTTAGCCTGTGACTGAGAATGAAGCTGGCGTTCATCCTCAAGCTTCCGATTTGCCTCAGCGAGTTGGCTGGTGAAAGTGGATGAAACCTTCTCTGCGTTTCTGCTGGTTTTATGCTCTCTCGCTACTTCGTGATTCAAATCTTCAAGGCTCAATTCGAGTTTTTCCTTTTGCTTCTCGAGCGCGGCCACAGCTAGTTGGGCATCTCCCAGTTGCTTGTTGAGTTTTTGATTCTGCTCTTCAACCTTGGCCTTCTCGCGCTGTAGGGTCTGCAATTGAGCTCGCGTCGTTTCGCTGGCTCGAGAGCCTGACCTAGCTATCTCGAGTCCCTTCTGTTGAAGCTTGTTGAGTAGTGCGCGATTGTCGTTCTCAGATGCCATAAGTCTACTCTTCACTGTATTAAGCTCTCGATCTAGACGCTCTTTCTCCTTGTCGTTTCTGATCCCGAAATCCGTCGACTCAGCTATGATGTTGGTCAACTCTTTCACCTCCTGGTTTAAGCGACCACATTCGTCTTCAAAATACCTCGCCCGACTCTGTTCTGCTTCCAAGTCTTTTCTCACGCTAGCCTCGCGTTCCTTGGCAAGTCGAGATGCGCTTCGGTCATTAGCAAGTTCGGCCTGGATCCTTGCCTCTTCTGCAGCGGATTTTGCTTCTCTTAATCGTCGAATTTCGTTTCGTGCATCATTTCGCTCCTTTTCCGCGGTAACTCTTGCTTCCATTGCTCGCCGCAGAGTGTCCTGCTGCACATAGAGTTCTTTCTCAATAATGATTTTGGCCTCATTAACTTCTTGGAACTTTTCATTTAGCTCTCGGTATCGATGTTCTGCTAGTAGTTGTACATCGTCTCGTGACTGGCGTTCCTTGCTTAGATCTCTTTGAACGTCGGAAAGTTGTTCTTTAAGGTCCGCAATCTGCCCTTCAAGCATTTTACGGTTTTGTCCAGCTTGCGCATCCTCAGTCAGTCTCGCGTCCAACAGCTTTTTAGCATCTGCGGCCTCCTTTTCGAGATTGGCCTTTTGTGATTTCATGGCAAACATTTCGGCTTGAACCTCACGAAGACGGTTGACCACATTATCCTTGTCCTTAGTCAAGGCTCGCTTTTCATCATCGAACTTCTTCCGCTCTTCTTCATATTTGCGATTATCAGACCGCAGAATGGCTAGGTCGCTCTCTTTTCGCCGCACAAGATCCTCATAGCTAGTGGAGGTGGCGGATAATTCGGAAATTTGTTGGTGGACGCGTCGATTTTCAGCAGCAAGATCGTGCTCCCTCGTGCGAGTTTCTTGGAGCTCTTTCGTAGTTTTCGCCAGTTTGATATCCAGGTCTTGATCAACCTTAAGAAGTTTGCCCTCGAGGTCGTGAACTTTGCGATCCTTCAACGACAATTGACTGGTGAGCATGTTGATTTCCTGGTTTAGGCGGGATTCTTCCGCGCTCCTTGCTGACTGATTTTGACTCAAGTCATGCAATTGAGCATCTATATCATCAAGCTTTTCGGAAAGCTCTCTTTTCTCTGATTCTAGTTTTGCGATGATATGCCCAGCCTGCTCCAGTTGTGCTCGCCATTGCTCAGCTTGGTGTTCGGCCCTTTTCTTTGCTTCTAGCAGGTCATCGAGCTGATCTTCAAGCTTCTCTTGATCTTCCAAGGCACCAGCTAGCTTATCGCTAAGCTCTGTTTCTCGTAGCTGCAACCTTTTGAAAATCTCCTCTTTGTCAAGTGCTAGTGCTCTTTCACTTTCAAGAGTTTGCTGAATTCGTTGCATCTCGGTATGTGCATTCCGTCGTTCCTCATCCAATCGCTGGCGCTCAGAGGCTTCTTGTTTCATTTTCTCGTTTAATTTGAGAATCATTTCGTCTCGCTTTTTTACTTCGCCAGATGTACGAGTAGCACCTAATAAAGGTTTCATCTTGACCAACAACCTCCACCATGGATTCTCGCATAGGTCGAGATAAACGTGGAAGTTCCTTTGTACAATGCGGGTTGCTTCTGCACGATAGAGACGTTTGTGGGCGATTCTTCTCTGTGTAAAACCTCGAGCAACTGATTGGAATCTGGACATAATCTCTCGAATTAAGGCGTCACGTTGTTCTTCCAGCTCCGCCAAAACACCTGCTCGGAAGAAGACTTTGGTAAGACCTACGCGGAACAAAGACTTCTCTAATCCAAGCTTTTCCAGCATGAAAATGGCAGCACTCTGCCCTTCGAGATATCCCTTGGGCATATTTCGACAGAGCACTTCGTATCTCTGCCTAAATTCCGAAAATGGGAGTCGATTAGGGAACCCGGTACGAGCAATTCTGATGCCCTCGAGCACACCGTTACATCGTAGTTGGTCTAGCACCAATGGTGCACTGAGCTGCTTGGGTCGCTTTTTGTGATTTGGAATGATGCAGCGAACGAAGTGAGGATGGGTTGAATGAAGTTGTGCCATGAGACTGGACAACTGCTCTTTATGACGCTGGGCAACTGTGCGGAAGAGACCCTTTTTGACTCTGCTGCGAATCGCACCACTTTCCTCATCGCCATCAGCACAGTCTGCAAACAAAGATGCAACATGTTTATCCGTAGATGCGGCTAGGAGTCTCGTAATGTTGTCGTTGAGTGGATCTTTGTTCTTTTCCAGCCAACCTTCTGTGGAATATTCAACCTCGGCTGCGTAATGGGTAAGCATGAAACCCTGCCCGAGTCTAGACGGACGGTATTTCGGAGATTTTCGATCCCAAAGAGAGTGAAGTTTCTCGGTGAATGATTTATCTGTTGCTTTTGGCATGACCGAGTCTTCATCGAGACAGGAAAAAATGCCTATTGGATTTGGCAGTTCGATCAGGTCAATCGTGGGCTGGAGATCGTGGCCAAAGTCGATGAATTTCCACTCAATTTGTTCACGAGCGTATTCTTCTTGTTCCAGAACAAACATATGATGGTTAAAGAACTGCTGGAGCTTTTCGTTCGTGTAGTTGATGCATAGTTGCTCGAAGCTGTTATCCTCGAATATCTCGAATCCGGCAATATCTAGCACTCCTATGAAGTGGGAATCGTCCATTCCCATTCCAGTACGATCAAGTTGTCTGTTGATTCGAGACACCAAGTCCCCAAACCCTCTCTCGTATATACCTTTCGACAGAGCATCTAATGCGAGGCGAACCTGCTCTGGCGTCTGAACTTTCTCGACCCATTCTCTACCAGCCTTCACTTTTGGATGAAGCAGACCTTGAAGGAATGGCTCAACTGGCATTCCAAGAAGCTTGCAAACCTTCTCTGCCTGCGATCGAGCATCGGGTGCTAGTCGGGCCTGGTCTGCCCCTCTGCTCTCTTTCACCACTGCGATATTTCCAAGGTGGAGCACAGCAGCTATGGTTTTAAGAATAGAGGCCTGCTCCTTCTCCGTGAAACCCATGATCTCAAAAGCTTCAATCAGAGAGTTCCACTCGTCACGATCCGACACTCCTGTAATTGTGTCGTGGCCGTCTCTAGTGTAGGCGAAGTCTTCTACATCTTGGTCATCGAGAAGAAAATCGCGCTTCATTTGTCGGTCTGCGCCTTTTAGCAGCTGGTAGAAGACGTGGTAGTTTCGCTCATGAGCATTAAGTCTTACTACACGGGATTTCTCGAGAAGATACCAGTCGATAAAAGCTCCAGCGATTGTCCCCGTTCGTGTAAATTCGATTCGAATGAACTTTCCAAATCGCGACGAGTTGTTATTTCTTACAGTCTGGGCATTTCCAAATGCTTCCAAGATTGGATTTGCACGCAAGATCTGCTGCGACAGGTTGGAGTGCTCTCGTGCCTTGGCTTTGACCGGCGATTCAGAGTGCGCCACGGCTGCGAGGTATTGGATGACTTTCTTAGTGTTCTCCGTTTTCCCAGCTCCGGACTCTCCAGTGACTAGGATACTTTGGTTTTCTCCTTCGTCCACAAGATTCCGAAATGCTTCATCCGCCATGGCAAAAATATGTGGTTTTGTCTCTTCCCGGCTTTGTCCCTTGTACATGTTGACATACTCGTTTGTGTAGATTGGCAGGTTGCAGTATGGATTAATGGTGACCAAAAACAGCCCGGAATACGTGTATATCAAATCCGCTTGGTATCGCATATGGAGATTGTGAACAACGGACGCTTCATTCAGGTGTGTGAGCTCTGCCATATCGTCCGCTTTGTCGAATTTCGCTGGATTGACTTTATCGACGCTATCCGCGTCGACTTCTCTTTGCTGCAAGGTGTTAGTCAATCGCACTTAGAGATAGGATTTAGGTAACATACGCTCCCATCGTCACATTGGACGAGTATGTGATTACCTCCCAGTTCTTCCACAACCCAGCCTTTTACGAAAGCGGTCTGCGGGTCCTTCAACCAGACATATCGTTTCCCTGAGAAGTCATTTTCTCCTTCGATACCCTTAATCGGCTCTGGACCCCGCCGCATTTCTTCTGTTTTTATGAAGGATGGCGCAAAAGTGTTCGACGTCTGTGGGCCACTCTTTGAGTTTGATCGAAACCGCGTACTGGCATTATGACTTGGGACTACTGATGCTGCCAGAGAAGAATAAGACTGATGTCGGTTGTGCGTGGGACTGGTGTTCCCAGATAACGGAGAAGATATTATTGTTGATTTGGGCCTGCCATTGGAGCTCCCCGCCCCAGAAGATGGGGATGCTGCTCTTGCGAAAGGATTGTTCCGCACATGACCTGAGTTTTGAGCCATGCTGTGCGCATTCCCGATGCTGAGGGTGACTGTTGGTTAGTATTTTTGGGATTGCAGCGATATGTTCAATCCATGGATCTTTCGTAAGTTGCGGTTCGTGTTCGAAATGGCGTAGCAAGCAACAGTTCTTGCAATGCAAATGAAACCGAGCGGAAAGCTTGTATGCGATTTCTCTGGTGAGATGTAGACTCGACGGCCTTCCGTTGTGGTGCTGGCAGATTCGTTGCTGGCGGAGGCGTTGTTGATTTGGAGTGTGTGAGACGCGCTGTGAGTGGTCGCTAAATCGCATGTAAACAGAAGTCTGTGGCGCCGAGTCGCGACTTCTGCAAAGCAGGGGCAACGGTCAGCTGATCTTCTTCGGATGCTAGCGTGGAGGCCTGGGCGCCTGGTTTTCTGGTTTTCGGATCAACTTAAATCTCGATGTGCAAAGGAGTCCTGGATCTTCCAACCTCGCGCCCATCAACGCTTTCCCACGACTCCATTCATCGATCGCATCCGCACGCAGTGGTTTATCAGTCTTTGATTTGAGACTTGAATCTGCGCGAACATCTCTCTCGTTCCCTGGACAGACGACGATTCACCCAATCCCTTCACTTCTCTGTGTAAAACTTTCTTTTGTTGCAAGATATCAATGGGCTCGAGTCTCTCATGAGCGCTGTCCAAGAAAAAGTTGCGCGATTTCTGAGCACCTAATTATTCCGCCACCGGCAGGATAATGCGAGTTCGATCCATCCTCTGCCACAATGTCAGACTATCCGCCGGCCTCCTACGGCATGGGCTATGGCGCTCATGACCAGAGCAATCCTCCCTACATCCAGCCGACCTATCCAGCTCAATATATGGCACAGAACGATGGGCGCATGGCGCAAGGCAATATGCCTGCCAATTATGACGCGTCGATGTCTTCGTACGGCTACAATGGGCCTGCACCATCTTTCAGCGCTGCTGCTATCGCCTCGGGTGTTCCCCCTTTGCCTATATTTCAAGGTTGGAATCAAGATGCAGTCCCTTTGCCCCCTTACCAGCCTGCCAATGGGCCAGCATACAACTCCTATTCCGAGAATACACATCCAAATCCCCAATACTATGCGCCATCCAACCAGCATGCATATCAACAGAATGCACTTGTAACTAAACCTTTTGATGAAGGTGAGGTGAGCGAAGGTGAATTTGAACCTGCAGCAGCAAACATTCCAGCAAACATTCCTCCAACCTCATATGCTTCGAATCAATATCGTCTGAATGACAGAGCCGAGTATTCTGAGCCTGCTCGACGTACGGCTTCATATGCTGGAGCTCCAAGTCTAGCTGCTCACCAACAATATAATTCTGGTATGTTTGTCGGAACACTTCGAGGATTCTTGGATATCTAACTCTGTCTAGTCAATAATTACAATGCTCCAGCCCGAAACCCAGCTCGCGATTCTCCTCGAACAAGACGGGAACAACCCGACACATATTCCCCGTACAATTCACCTCGACCGATCGAAACCACAAACCCAAAAAGTACATCTAGCCCTTACACACAAAGTCAGTCTCAAGGCTCAAAACTTGGTGCACCCAGAGATTACTATAGCTCAGCCCAGAATGGTGCCAAAATCTACCAAGAACCATCCTCATACTCAAATGGTCATAGCACTCCTGTTAGAGAAGATTACCCTGCAAATCGCGCCTCTTCCCTTGCACCGCCATCGACCCAGAAGAGCTTAATCAATAGCAGATCTGTCGAAACCATCAGAAACGAAGCTGGAAAGGCGGTGCTTCAACTTTCGCCTCTTGCAGATTATGTTCAGTTCCAAGATTATCTTGATGAGGGTATTCGCGAGAACGTATTGACAGGTCTATACAGCCATCTCAAATTGCCATTACAATCTTCTGTAAAACCAGGTAGCCTTGCGGCGAGAAGAGATGGCCACGCATCAACAACACTAAAGCCGGGCGAAGCACTTCTGCCTTCGAAATCGACCGGGCCCTCGGGACAAGAATCTCGCTTCTTCAAGGCCGCTGGCGAGCAGCCCGGAGCCAGTGGTATCTCGCCACCGAGCCATACGAATGGCAAGCAGACAGATCCCATCGCTACAGATCTAGCCAAAAGCTCCACTGTTCCTCCGCCAGCCGTGGCTGCTACCCCTGCCAAACCTGTCGCCATGAGTGAGAAAGAACGAACTCTTCAATCAAAAATGGAGGCGCTTCGAAAATCAAGGGAAGAACGTGCGCAAAAACAAGCAGCTAAGAACAATCCCAAGTCTCCAATAGAAGCTTCGTCCATTCAAGCTTCAGCCCAATCTCAACCTCAACCCGCAGCTTCAATCCCTGGCTTGAAACCCCTAAGTATACCACCCGAGCCTGTGAAAGCTCCGGTTCAATCCGCAAGCTCGAACTCGGCAGTATCATCTCTCTGTGTGGTACAGACACCCGCACTCCAAGCACCACCGCCACCGCCAACTGTTATTCCTGGTCTGTTTCTTGCATCTACGGTAGCGAGCCCAGCATCGGTTACAAATGTCCAGAGCACGCCTGTTCCTGCACCTCTAAGCACTCAACGCAAACGTCCTGTTGCAGCTGATTTCAACACACCTATAACATCGACTCCTTTCAAGCGACCATTTGGCCAGAGCCGAAACGAGCGTCCACTAGTGATCGACGTTAGTGATGAAGAAGTTGATTCCGAAGACGAGGATGTCGAGATGGATCTCGAGTCTCAAGCTGATCAAGAATCTCCAATGCAGACGGCAAGAATGATGTCAGATCACCGGTCCATGGCAATTCAAAACTTGCCACAATTGTCAGATTTCCAACCTCGGAAGCCCTTCACGCCGCCCCCAAATTCCTCCGCAGCCACAACTCCACCAACTGTCCAAGGTACATCTAAAGCGGCACTCGGGAGACCCGAAATCTTGCAGAGGAAGGAGAGTGAAATAGAAATTTTAAAGAAAAAGATTGCTGAAGCCGAAGCCAAGAAAAGAGCTCGGCAAACTCCAACGGGTACACAAACACCTCGAGCGGTTCCGGAAATTCCTAGCGTGGAAACAAAAGCTGGCCTCAACAGTGGAAATCTGGCAAGCAAGATAGAGGCATCGAAGAAGATCCAAGAACTCATAGGAATCGCCAACAACAAAACTGATAACGATCAGCAAAAGCTCGTAGAAGCCCATGCTGCCGAAGATGAAGAAGCGGCCCAGTTAAAGCGAAACGAAGACGAAAGAAAACGTCTCCGACGTAAAAAAATTGCCTCAGAGCTTCCACTCGTCGATGCCAAGGTGCAAGAGACTCAAGCTAGACTCGATCAAATGCGTGCCGAGACCTCAAGACTTGAGGCAGAATACTTGAGCAATGTCGAAGCCAAGCGCATAATGGCAGAAGAGATGGAACGTTTAGGACAGGAAGCAGAAGACGAGCTTCAGGAGGTGAAGAACAAGCTACAAGATTTGACGAAGGATGAATCCAGCAACAATGATGGTAAGTACATTTTCTACCAGACGAACTTTGCGAATTGCCCTCCTACCCTTTCATATGATCTCCTTCCATTCTTTTGCCTTTTTCATTCTGCCGTGTCACTCTATCCCAGATTATAAACTTACTCTCCAGTCACACTCAACCCTCCAGCAGTGGCCATCCCAGACGAAATAATCAATTCACCTCCTCCCGCGATTGTGGCCCAGACCACTGAGCACGAACCACAGTCAGCTGAACTGCAAGCTCAAGAAGCGGAAATTGTAGATGTTGAGATGAGTGAGGACAGTTCACCGCATGCTCCATTACAGAACGATGGCCAAGCCGCTTCTAACGTCGCCTTGGAAACGCCCATCAGTCTTCCGCAACCACTTGATCTAGTCCCACAGAAGGCTTCCCAAGATGGCAAGGACCAAGTTTCGGATGATCGAGCCCTTGAAGCAGCACTGCAAGAGGCGGTAAGAGCTGAAGCAGACTCCCATACCCAAGAGGATGTAGACATGGAGGCATCATTTCCTCCCGACCCATGTCAATTGGCACCTGCGTCATCTTCAAATCTTGCTGAAGAACCCCAAAGCTCTGATTATTCGCCCGTCCTTCATCGCACCGCGTCTGATAACAATGATGCTGAATCCGACACCTACGAGCCACCTGAAGCAACACCTCCTATCGACGCGCCCGCCCCTGTGGAATCTCCTCCTTTTAGCCCAGCTCCACCCGATAACATTTCTGAGCCAGCGGACTTTGACCAGCCATTGCAAGTTATTGACAATCAAGCAGAGGACGGAGAAGTACTACCAGAACAGAATGGTACAACTGAACAGGTACCCCAAGTAAACGAGAACTTCCTTCATCGTTTTAGAGCTTGTGGCATGCTAACTCTGGAACAGCATGATATTGTCGAGGCTGGAGGAATACAGTTGTTCACTCCATATAAAAGTCCTCTCAAACAGTTTCACGCCTATCGATTTCACCCTAATTACGAGCAGGAAGTTCCCGGTGGCTTGAGATCATTGACATACAGTCACAAAATTCAAGCCGACAAGGAGTTTTGCCGTTACGAGTTGGCTGGCGGTGTCTGCAATGATAAAACCTGCGAATCCCAGCATTTCAGTGACATCAAAATTCTTGGTGCGTAGTGAAATGCAGCCAGAATATTCTGACTTTGACAAGCCCCCTGCCTTGTCTGCGAGGCTGACTTAATTATAGACGACGGTATATTAAGTACACTTGGATCTCCTGATCAATTCACCGGCACCCAACGCGAAGAATATTGTTCAGGACTCCGAGGAGTTCTGCAAGATCTGAGAGCAAGAAAGATTCGAGCATTTGACGTAATTGCACCTGAAATCGTGGCCTTCCGATCTAAATTTCTCGGCGATTCCTCCAAAGTACTAAACCTGGAGGGTACGAGGCTTTGAAACGAATTCCGGCTTCGACTTGTAAAATTATCATTTCCCATCTTGTTGTGGATAACGAACAGTTCTTGAAAAGGTTGCCCACCAACCGTGTACTCTTTTCCTTTTTCTGTTTACATATTAGACTGGATCAGTGCCCAGTCGTTGACAAGTTCTGGACCTGGCACGCGGAGTTCGTTCTCAAGTTGCCATGGTGGAGGACATCGCATTGACGGTGTTTGCTTGCATGGATCATTTGGTGTTGTGCAAAGATACCCCGTCGTCTGGCCTCTAGCTCTGAGAACCCATCTATTGATGGAAAGAAGATGCTTAGATAGGTGACTTTCACGAACCAGGAATACGTAGTCAGCGTTAATAGATGATAATGGATTATATTCTCTCTTGAAATAATGGTGCCTTGATGTGAATCCAGTGACCTGAATTTGCAAGTGGCGATATTGCACCCACCCCAAATTAGAACCTTCACCCCCTCTTGAATTCCGACGACCGCGACAAACATACGAAGTTCCTCTTGTAGCACATCTGCTTCGTACCCTTCCTCAATCCCACCCTTCCGAAGTAGCAACTCAAGCTCGTCACATGACCTTCCAGTGCCCTCGACTGCAGATCTATTCCTCATAAATACGGCAACCATTTCAATCACGACATCGCAACCATCGGTATCGACATCACACTAAACCACTCTCAACCTCTCAAACCTCTCCCTTTGCTCAAGAAACGTGTATCTGATCCCCTGGCATGGGTTTTGGAGTTGGATGTGCCGAGGATTTGGAGACGGAGGAGAGGGAAACCGGGCATTGAAGAGGTGTGATTTGGTGAGGGTTGGTGAGCGAGGGAGCTTGTAGGGGTGTGATGGGGGTGGGAGGCATGGTAATGGATGGCGGAATGACGGAATTGGGGGATGGCATTGTGTTATATATCTGGAGGCTTATTTTGATGTTGGATTTCTACAAGTATCGAGAGACGTACGGTCGCAAGTCGTAATTGCTGTTGTTGTACTTTTCGCTGAGCATTTGCGCCTCAATTTCCCTCCGTCAACAAGGCAGGTCTGTTCAAACGCACCAAGATGGCCGTCCCGATGGGCGAAAGCGAGAAGGTCGCTCTCGATCGCGAAAATGGAAACAGCAGTGACGTTTCCGACGATTCTTTTGCTAATCCAACGGGAATTAACGATAAAGCCCTCCTTCGTAAACTCGACCTAAAGCTTCTCCCTCCTCTCACGATTCTTTACTTGTTGTCTTTTTTGGATCGAAGCAATATTGGAAATGCGAAACTCGATGGCTTGACGAAGGATTTGAATATTACGGGCAATCAGTATTTGTTGACGCTTACGATATATTTTGTTGGCTATGTGAGTAAAAATGGGAACGGGGAAGGGGAGGGGAACTGGAAGTGGAAATGAGCTGATGGGTATCACAGGTGCTTTTTGAGATTCCGTGTAATATTGTGTTGAAGAGGACTACACCTAAGTGAGTTCGTTGCGTTTCGTTTCACGTCATACACCACCGGCTTTTGAATATGGTGGTTTTAATTTCACGTTACTTCTTGTCTTTATTCTCCTGAGAAGTGTTGCATCTCAAATTCAAGAGGTTGGATTGTGCTTTATTCAAAATCTAGGCTAGAAAGATCGAGCAGCCGTTCAAAGTCTGTCTTACACTCTGATACTCCCACAATGAGTGGCCATTTTCCTGCGTCCTGCCTATCACCTTATTGCTAGAGGTGCCAATTCTGACCTACTTCTTACAGATTTTGGCTACCAACACTCATGTTCGTATGGGGTGTAGTTGCGACTTTGCTAGGAATCACGCAGAACTTTGCCGGCATCGTAGTTGCACGTTTCTTCCTAGGTGTCACCGAAAGTGGATTATTCCCTGGTGTTGTGTTCTATCTGTCGATGTGGTACAAGAGAACCGAAACGCATTATCGTGTTGCTCTCTTCTTCTCAGCTGCCTCTTTGGCTGGTGCCTTTGGTGGTATTCTGGCGTATGGAATTGGGTTTATGAGAGGAACAGCTGGCTTGAATGGCTGGAGATGGATCTTCATCTTGGTAAAATATCCATCCCATTCTGTTTTTGACATACGATGTCTAACACGACCCAGGAAGGACTCCTCACCGTGGTAGTTGCCCTTATCTCCTACCTTTTCATCCACAACTACCCCGCCACTGCCCCCTTTCTCACCGACCATGAGCGCTCATACATCCACGCCCGCCTCAAAGGTGACTCCGACGCTACAAACACCGAGCATTTCGCGTGGTCAAATGTCACTGCGGCTCTCAAAGACTACAAATGCTGGATGTATGGCCTAGGATTTCACACCTTGTCGCTTCCGTTGTACACACTTTCCCTCTTCCTCCCAACCATCATCAACGAGCTCGGCTACAAAGCCGCCCAAGCTCAGCTCCTCACTGTTCCCCCTTACGCCGTCGCCACAATCCTCACCGTCATCGTCGCAATCCTCTCCGAGCGAACAAAGAAACGCGCACCCTTCATCCTCGCCTCCACCTCCTTAGCTATAATCGGGTACATAATCCTCCTCACCGCACCCCGCTCAAAACCCGGCGTATCATACCTAGGAACCATCTTCGCCGCCGCAGGAATCTACCCCAGCACCGCAATCGTGCTAAGTTGGCCAGCAGCCAATGTCTCTGGACAAAGCAAACGCGCCACAGCTACAGCAATGACGATAACGATTGGGAATCTGGGAGCAGTGCTTGGGACGCAGTTGTATAGACCGTCTACGAGCCCGAGGTGGTATTTGGGACATGGGTTTGCGTTAGGGTATTTGGTGGCGAATTTGGCGAATACCGGATTGCTTTGGGTGTTGTTGGAGAGGGAGAATAGGGCGAAGGTGGAGAGGAAAGAAAGAGGGGAGGGAAGTGGGAATGACAGTGATGGGGGGAGTGTGAAGAGTGATGAAGATGTGAGGTTTATTTTTCAGACTTAGTGGTGGGGTTGACCCGAGGTGGCGGTGACGACCACGGGGCTAGATGGAGGACTGAGGAAATAGATACCATTATTGCTTATTTAACTATATAAAGTGCATATAAAACTCGGGTCTTTTGCGGGGCAAAGGTTGTGGTGTCGTGAATTCCAAATTTGGACATTTTAGGGAAATCGAGGCGGGTCACGCGATATCAAATTGTTTTCGTCAGGCTTTGGTGCATGTCACACTTCCGCATTTTTATGATTTGGATATCTGTCTCGCTGTGGAACATTTAAGTGTTTAAGGACTTGAATGTTCCACAGCGAGAGAGATATTTTCCGGTCCTTTCATCTGGATTTCCGTCCGGAATTCTGGTCATGTGATATTGATTTGACGCCTTTGGTTGCACATCGCACTTCCCTCTTGTTCCTCCGTTTCAAAACTTGGATCACTCTCTCACTATGAGTTATTCACGTGCTTTAGAAGTGGTCTTTTTATCTGATCTTCGGTCAAATTTGACAGACTCAGGAATATTCAGTCCCTCGATGCGAAGTACTTTTTGAGTCAAACCAGAAGCCCCAATATTTACAGAGTTGATGGTTTCAGGAAATATGAATTGATACCATGAAGATGCAAAGTTTTCACAATCAAAAAGTGATGAGATATGCCCAAGTGTTGACCACATTTTGGTCTCGCTAAGCTTAAGCCTTGAAAATTTCAACCTGTCGAAACGCATTTACATCACGCTCACTCTTCCTCTGCACCCCTTGTTTGTTGTGAATTTTTCTTCTGCTATCATTGTTGAATTTTCTTCTTCTTATCGCAATCCTCATTGCAACCTACGTACACACCAATATATCTCCTCTCGGAAACATTCTACCCGACCAGCCACCTGCACAGCTGACCGGAAACGACGAATTCCGAGAAAATCACGACTTGCAACAAAAACTTCTCTTGTATTTATTCCTTATCCGCTTCAAGCTACAAAAATTCCAATATCCTCCTCGCGTCAAGGTGTAAAATGTTGTTGCCTTAAAGAATTGGAGGCTGAACGGTTGAAGTTGCCATATGTCGTGACCGCCTGGGATGTTTCGGAAATGGACGTTTCCGAGAGTGCTGCGAAGTGCAACGAAAGTTTCGAGCAATTACTGGTTAATCTGTTGGGGGACTGTAGGGTGTTATTTGGGCCGAGAAGTATATAAAATTATTGTTTAGCATTGATGATTGAGATTCATTTGCATGAGCCGCATGTGCCATAGCTGTCGAAGGCGGAGTTGGACGTTTCCGAGAGCACTGCGAAGTGAAACAATTATTGTAACTTTTCGTGAGGATACCTATTAGTGATAGGAAATTATTCCGCAAGCACGGAAGAAGACTGTTATAGGAAATTGTGATCCGAGCTGAGAATTGTTGGTATGCAGTCTGGTTAGTAACGGAATTGAGATTGTCGGAAAGAGAGTTTCCGAGAAAATGCGAAGAGCAACAAAGATGCAGGTAGATGACTGAAAGTGATGGTATATTGTCTTTTATACAGAGGTGATGTGAGAAGTATATGAAAATGCCTGATGAGGCTGACTTGATAAATGATGTTTGCTCTCATGACCGGGAAGAGATGTTTCCGGAGAGAAGCGATGTTCATGATTTTAAACACTCTCTTGTTGTGGGACATTTGAGTGCTCTTTTATCTAGTCTTCCTTTCCGGTGATGAAAAGCTCATAAAATCTTTTGTTGCGCATCCCACTTCGGCTTTCCTATGATTCCAAATACTCTCTCGATATAGATTATTCAAGAATCGGAGTACATGAATGTTCTAGAGTGAGAGAGACACTTTCCGCTCTTTTATCTGCTGCTTTCCGGACGTTCTATATGCTTTGATAACAGAAGATTCTCTCGGAAATTACTGAATCAGGAGAATCGGGAGACTATTGTGTAGAGGTGAAGGGGAGATATTATGGTTGGATATGTATGCCGTTGACTGGAGACCAAAAGGGCAATAATTGGAACGAAACATTAGACGTGAAGATATCTGCGGAGACCTTTTTAAAACGTGTGACAAGTCCAATCTAAAAGAATGTTTATATTATATTTTCATTAATAAGGAATGACTATCTATACCATTCAAGTGTTCATGTGCTTCGTTAAGAACGTGGTTGTATGTATGCATTTTCCATTTTCTCCCCTCCCAACCCTGCAATACTTCGCTGATATTACACTATCGTACAACTTTCACTGCACTTCCCCATCACTTCATATCCCCCCCCCCCATAGCACTTCACATATATGATGAAATGCATCCAGCAAGTAGTGATGTACAAGCCGATCGGGCTTGGGTTGTAATCCTGGAAGAAGTTCAAGGTAGTTCCACTAACCGCGCTCAACTCATAACTGACAGCCTCGCCAGCTGGGCAAGCAAAGGTCGAGACAACAGTGTTTGATCCTGGGGTAACAGTCTTGACGCCAAAGTCCGTTGCAACAGCTCCTTGGTTGGCATAGGTCGTGCTCTGGCTAGCAACGTTCTTCAATTGCTTGAAATCCACCTCACCGTTTCCGGAGAAAGTGTATGAGGAAGTCTCGAGCTTGTCTTGGGTGGGGAACAAGAAAACGAGAAAGCAGGTACCGGCGTATGAGGTTGGGATGTCGAAGTTGAAGATTGAGGAGACAGTGGAAGTGATGGTGCCGTTGTAGGATGTGCCATATGCCTTATCTTTGTTGGAGGAGTCGACTGGGGCGATGAGGTGGGGGTATTGGTAGTTTCCGCTCAAGTCGGCGGGGCAGGTCTTGCCGCCGCTAGTCGTTGGCTGTGGCGCTTTCGACTTGGAGGCTGAAGGCTTTGGCGCCTCGGTGGACTTCTCTGGTGTTGGTGCTGGGGTGGCAACGACGGTAACGTAGATAGTTGATGGAACTGGGCAAGAGGTTCCAGCAGTCTTGGTATCTTGTTGGGTTTGGGCTTGTTGTTGTGTTGCAGTAGCAGTCTTGCTCTGGACTTGAGTAGCTGTCTCAGTCTGCTTCTGGATTGCGGTCTTGGTCTGCTGTTGGGTTTCGATCTGCTTTTGCGTAGAAGTTTGAGGTGCTTGAGAAGATGACGGTGCCCTGCAGCCGCTTGCGGTCAATTCGACCTTAACACATTTATCCTGGTCAGAGACCGGAGTAGTATAGATGTTGTACTCGTTGTCACTAGCTGGGCATGCGTAGAAAGCGGGGGGCCATTGTATGTGACTCCTCCATTGCTGCCGATAGAGAAGCCTCCGGTGGGTGTGGGGCCAACATCACACTGGAACTGTGTGGTTGGTAGTGTAAGAATGCATCCTCGGCCCTGGGAATCGGTAATTTGGCCATTGTTAATGGAATATGTTCCCTTTGGAAGGTTTCCCCCAACTCTGTTCTGTCCATCGCTCAGTTGGCCAACAGTTCCTGATTAGCCACTAGACGCTGTTAAGCTGAAAGTGCAAGTGTCTCTTCGAATGGAAGCGGCAGAAGCGCCGAGGCCAAAGGCCAACGTAGCGAGAGTGTACTTCATGCTGTTGACGGAGGAAAGCGGAGCGAGGTTGAGAGTGGTATCAGGTCTTTCGTGAAGATGAAAATGCTGTCCCAAGTTGTCGAGAACAGCTGCTATATACTCACCAAGTGTCCGAGTTCCTGTTACATATGACGAAATATTCAGAGGATTTCATTTTTGTTACACATAGTTTCCAACTGCTAGAAAAGACCAGATCAAAAGGCGCACAAGTGTAAGAACTTTTGTGGGGAACTGAACGAGAGTGAATATTTCTTATTCGAGCCAAGACATAGCTTTCAGCATCGCAGATCCTCTTCTTAATGGACAAGTAATAGCCATAACGTGTGAAGCCAACTCCACAGAAACCACACGCTTGAAACCGAAACCCCATAATACTTGGAGATAGTCAATACGAGGTTCGCCGAGAGACGGTTTGTAAGGTGTGATATCTGAGGTTTTAAGTTTCCCCCACAAAAATCGTTAATTGTTTCCGTTTATGCAGGAAGAAGAGAGTAGAAGCTGCCTTACAGCCTTCACAGTCTTTGAAGCTTCTTGCCTATTCCACCAAAAAGTGACCCGCTTGGGCCTAGCTTGTAAAAGCGATTAAAAAGGATATGCTTAAATGAAAATATGCTTAGCTGGGCAAATAAAGTTGCAGAAACAGGAAAGATTGAAAGGTTTTCAAGGCAAACTCCGTGGTGTTGATCATGATGGTAAGTTCGTCCCACCTTAGTCTGTCCAGACCCCGCGAATTGGAAAGCAACATTGAGAAGAGCGAGCAAAAGTATCACTGCGATTGATGCACACTTATGAACAAACTTTCGAAATTGTGAAGCGATCGAGATCTTTAGGAACGGCAGGAATGGCTCGAGAAGGTTGATGATGTTATTTGGGTCGCAAGTGTTGTTGTACGGCTTCGTCTGGCACAGGTACAAAAGCCCGCCTCCTCTCGTGTTGAAGAAATGAATTCATAAATTGCACAAATTGTTATGCGTTCTGTCAATGAATGTTGTGCAATTTATGCAACTAGCCTTGGCGTGCCAGACTCTGCCCACAAACATATCATCATCATGGTCCAACATCTGCGACGGTTTGGAGCTACATCTCATTTTTTCATTTCAAGTTGGTCGATAGCGCAGACCGCTGACAGAAGGAAATCTCATATTCAACTCGACGCTCATCGTCGAATTCTTTGCTCCCCTCAGCATCAATGTTCAGGAGTTTGAGAAATCCTTTTCGGCGACTCGACGGAATTATTAATTCCATCAAATTTGATGGAATTTCGCGATTCGAAAGGGGAAAAGAAGACACTCAGCATTATCGTAGCCCGCCGCAAAGCCTTCCCCCGTTGGACATCGGTTTCGTATAGAGGTGATGTGTACCTGACGAGGCTTCAAGTCGTCGACCGCGATGCCCCTCTGTGGACCTTTAACCTGGAAATCTTCAATGCCGAAGCGCCCTGCACCTTTCAGTCAATGAAGTTGAGCAATGCGAGGTTACGAATCTTTGTTCGCATAGTTTCGTGGCATTCCTGGGGTGGCCCAAGGTTGGACCCTCATGACAATGTGGTCGTCAACATGTTTGTACTGTGGTCTTGGTGCATTATTGCCGTTACCTCGCCCAAATCGCGCAGGAGTACTTTCATCACTCAAGCTTTTTTGAATCATAAGGCGAAGAGGTCAGCCCTGGGGCACTGAGTTCTTGTAAGTGAGGATCCGTCATCGACGAGGGATTTGACTGTTTTATGTTGGCTGCACAGCCGCCTTACGTACCATTTGTCCACCACGACTCCCCTCATGTTTGGTACACCTGCGCCCCGAAGCTGGGGATTTGACATTACCGACAGGAGGCTTTGCGGGAAGGCGCGGAGAAGGATGTTTCACAATTGATCGCTGTATTTTTGGGCTGCATGTTGGATCCTTTTTAATCGTCACTGGTTACCATCTGGGCCGTCGTCTGTTGAGCCTTGTCACGACCAACATGCTGACCGCAATGACCTCTTAACGCCGGCTGCCTTGCCTCATCGCCTCATCCAGAGGCCCTCAAGACTATCCTCAAAGTCAGAGTCATCAGAAGGTCTTGATTACGTTTTGATGGATATATACACGAAAAAGAGGTTCTTTCGACTCTCGCCAAATTTCGAGAAGAACATCAATTTCGCATCGCGATCATGGAACGGCGATTGTTTGTTTTGCTCATATTGTGTTTCAGGCTGGCTGCCGGTATTTCCGCTGGCGTTGGATTGGGTTACTTTGCGGCATTTATGATTACGGTGAAGCATGCTGGATTTCAATCATCTTTCTACATGCAGGTGTCTATCCCAATCATGGCAGTAAGTCACATCGAAACCAGATAGAGAGTAGTACTGATATAATGCGAAGGCTTCGATTTCTATCATCTGGAATGTGTTCGCGCTTGCAACAATTCGGTATATGCGTCCCATCTGGCAAGGAGTTGGCGATCTTATCATGATTGTCCTTCTTGCCGTTCTCGTTCCCATCGGACTTCATTATGTCATGACCGTATATAATACCAAGAAATGGTTCGATGTTATGCCTTTGGAAGTTGATTGGTGGCGTCGAGTAATGACGGGTGGAGTTGTATTGATCGCATCAGCGTTTGTTCTCTATTTCAATTGTCCTCACGGACCACACCATTAACTGCGTGTTAGACTCATACAAGCCTGCATCGCAGTTATCAACTTCTGGCAGCAAACGCATCTGAAGAAAGAAGCCCTGCGGAAGAGGAAAGGAAAAGGTCGTGCGACTTCCGATACGGAGTCAACTGCTTCAAGCCGAACATCGAATGCGCCAAGTATACCGACATCTCTTTATGCCGTTCAGCCAAACCAGGAACCAATCGCAGCGCCAAAAACGAAGCGGAAGAATAATCCATTTCAAGGTCTAAAGAGGATTTGTACCAAAATCCCACCCAAGTCACAGAAAGTGACAAAACCAGAGCCAGCTGTCATGCCTGTGGCGGCGAATGGGCACCCGTCATACCATAGCGCCGTTCGATTTGCCTAATCATTGGGATCTCATGAAATTACATCGTGATTTGTTAGGCCCTTGAGTCTTAGGATCAAGGAAAGAGACGAGTGACATTCTTGTCGCCTCAATTTTGCCGACCCACCGCGGAGAATCGATTATTCAAGAGCCCTCGTGTTGTGAGGCATGGTCACTCTCATAAAACTCACGCTCATGGCGAGGACGGCGGCATCTTTGACTCGACGGTTGCCGAAAGGCAGTCTTATATCTGTCGCATTTTGTAAGAAATGGCAACGCTGATGGCGGGTTTAAAGAAGACCATCTTTTGTATCATGGGGTTTACAAGAAAAGCTCTAAGTTATGCTGGAAAGCATTGTGAAGGAACAGAAAGAACAATGGATATATCCTGTAAAGAATTCCTACGATTACCAAGTCGAGGAATCTAGGGCTCGAGAGTTGGCAAGGAGAATACAGTACTTACGCCCTGATGGCGCGCTGCTGCCACCACAGAACAGGGGGGAACGAATTCCATGCTTGATTAGAAGACTGGTTATTTCCATGTAGTATTAGGTAGAAATTTTGGATTATACTAGAGCAGAAGGTAGACTATCAACCGTATTCCCAATATTAGACTTCAGGCATTCCAGTTTCGATGACTGCATTGCTTTTGACATCGGAGATGATTGTCCTTCTCTTTCATCCAATTTCCGAGAAGCATTTCGCCTTTGTCATTCATGGCATCAACAGCTACAAGGTTATTCATTTGGTAGTATTGGCATAAGAGTTTCATACAGAACTAGAAAGGCTAGCTCCCTCATGTCGTTGAGGTTGGTTGATTTCCCCTGATGGAGGGTGATGTTGGTCATCTCTAAGGACAGCCAAATACAAATACGAATTTGATTTGGCCCTTAAATTGACTTTGGGAAGATTTGGATCACTCAAATTTCATTGGGGGCTTATCATCAAAACCCACACACACCAGCTCAGTTGTCGGAATCGACTCTGTTGTCACGTGATTTCTCACGATGTCAGCACTGAAGTATAATTTTAAGTAATAAGTAAGCTTGAGACACTCGGGTAGGAGATTTTAATTGTTTATTCTGAGATGTTAAATCTCAGGAAAAGACTTCCTGATAAAAAGAAAGATCATTTCACATTATATGTATATCACGTGAAGTGCACGTGGTCTTCGACAATCAAAAATCGTCTTTGACTGGAAACATCGGTCAAACCAGAGAGAAGCTATGATCTTGAATTTTTGCTTTGCTTTGCTGTCGGCATTACACTATCTCCCATGCAGCACCCTTTTCTTTGCAGGCGCTGGCTTGCTAGAATTGCGAAGAAGCGGAAAGGACTACTTCGCTGAGAGAGACCACCAGGAAAAATTGCAACTCCTTTGGTAGCACCTGAAGGGTTTGGACTCTAGTGGACTAGCTTAGAAAGATACAGATGAGAAATTCTAATGCATTACAAAAGCTTGGTCAATCTTAGGGCTATCTCTGAATGCCTCCCTCAAGGCGGCGGCTTCATCCGGTGCCCTGGACAAACTAACATAGCGGCCGAGGTAGGCTTCTCCGACAAATTCATAATGGTTGACCGCTAAGCTGTAAACATCGTGCAGTTTCCCTTGTGAACGAAGGACTCTCTCGATTTCTTCCTTTTCATCTTGAGTAGCGCCTCGCGGACGTAGGATGTATGAGACGGTAGTCGACAGGATTAGCTAAGAAATGAATTTCTGCCTAAGGATAAAACATGAGCACTTCCACTTCCAGGCTGACGACCCATCTACATAAACCCTGTTGAGTAAAACTCTGTCGCCGCAACTCGACATTTCGAACCAGAATAACTCCTGCCAAGTTCATTAGTATATAGATGGACGGCTCAGGACGGTCAAATGGCGTACAAAAGCTCGTACGCCCTCAAAAACGGAACAGGCTTTCTGTATCCTGTAGCCACTGTAGAATCAGAAAGTATGACCAATTTCCGACATGTTAACAAAAGTTTTATGGTATTTCATTATTGTGGCATCTGGCTGATGTTATGTATTCAGGTTAAAATGTAGTCGAACCCAGCCATGCGACTCTTGTCTCCGCACAGGTGACTCCGACACTTGTCTTTACGCCTCACGATCCACCCGTCAGAAAAATGACGATTCTCTCGATCACAACACTAAGCAGGAATTGACTGCTCGAATTGCAAAGCTGGAAGGTCTCCTATTGTCCGTCATGTCGTCTGACAAGAACACGAATTCAATTTCTGCAAACACCGTCCAAAATTATCATTCTGGAAACGTTATGAGCTACGCTCCAAACACTTTTCCGAGCTCTGAAACTCGTCACTATCAACACGAAATGGAAAGAATTCAAGATGTTGATGATGTGGCAAGGGCTTTTGGATCGATGAGAGTTGATCCAAGAGAGAATCAAACCATCTATTTTGGTGGTGCTCATTGGATCTCCATCTTGAGTGAAGTATGTCATTAAATTGTAACTCTTGGCATAATTTATTAATGGCTTTAGTCAGGTTGATGAGTTGAAAAATTATCTTATCGATAATGATGAACTCGAAGATGTGGCTCTGAAGAATAGTGCAACTTTGAGAGATGTCCAAACCCCATCTAGCTTGTTACGGGGAATTGCTCCGCCTGCCACCCAAGAAGATATCCTTTCGTATTTACCGGCACGAGCAATAGTTGACGTGTTTGTGAATAGATTCTTTGAAGTCTACGGTACGACTTTTGGTGGGTCAATTCAATATCGTCTCACTTCTGAGATTGTCTAAAAAGATTATTAGTTTTTATTCACGAGCCAACGTTCAGGGAGGAGGTGAGCTAACCTGTTTATGCTTACTCTATTTCGTACTCATTGCCACATCAGTATATCGAGCACTGGAACAATCAAACGAAAACAAAAATTATATGGCTTGGACTGCTATTCGCAATCCTACATGCTGCAGAAGTGTCTTATGAAGAGGCAGGCCAGGTCTCTTTTTGGGATCAACATGATCTTTTGAGACCATTCGCCGATTTCAAATCTCTCACGGTTCAATGCTTGATTGCATCTGACTACACAAATCCGGTAGCCTATACGGTGGAGACCCTGATGCTGTACATTCAATTTGATGGGATAACGACCCCAGATCGAAGCATCGAGACGTCATTGATGCTAGGGATCGCAACACGACTAGCAATGCGAATGGGAATCCATCGAAATTCCAAGGCACATCCGGGACTCACGCCTTTCCAGGACGAGATGCGACGCCGTCTTTGGGGTACAATCCTCATATCTGATACACTGCACTCGTTCCAGTTATCTCTTCCAGCAACCATCAGTCAGATTGACTGCAATTGCGCAATGCCTAGAAATATACACAATGATGAATTCGGACCTGATTCAACGAAATTGCCACCTCCAAGGCCGCTCAGCGAGTACACAGAAGTTACTTACACAATCTTGAAGACTCGGTTGATTCTGGTCCTCAGGGAGATCATGAATCTTATCAACTACAATGATAGTCCGAGTGCGGGGGATATCTCTCGGTGTGAGCTTTCTCTTTCTGAAGCACAAGCGACAATACCACCATTTCTCCAGGTTTCCCGAGTCGAAGAGTCGGCTTCGGTTTCTCCAATTATCCAAAGCCAGCGCATATCCTTCGACCGAGTGTATCAGCTAGGCAGATGTATGTTATATCGTAAATTCCTTCGCCGAGCTCGCACCGACCCTTCGGTTCTGCAATACCGTCTGTCGTGCGTTAATGCAGCATTGAAAGTACTACAGCACCAGGAGACACTGTTCGTTCATTTCAAGCCTATGTTCTCACCAAGTGTACGAAGGCGGCACAAGTTCACTCATCCAACTCTAGATTTTTTCACCGCTGGAATGATCCTCGCGTTGGACCTGTATTATGGTATAGAAGCCAAATCCCGGGCTCCGAGTAAAGACTCTGAAGCTTCGAGGGATTTCCCTAACCGCATGGAGATGATTGCAGCGCTTCAGAGTTCGAATCAAATCTGGGCTTTGTCTAAAGATGATTCTGTGGAGGCTGCAAAAGCTTACGGTATATTCTCCTTCATATTGCAGAAGGTGGCGAGCTGTCAATCTGCGAATGAGGATGTCGTTGGTGAAAGTGTGATAGGCCCAGACGCCTTAGCCACAGCAATAGAGCTTCGAAACTATTCTTTCGGGACGCAAGAGAATATTTTGGAGTTCGATTGGGTAATTTGACATTCTTTTGTTAGTTTAGACAGATCTTGGATCGGTAGCTGACCATGAGGATAGGACACCTGGAATGCATATGCTGGGACTGACATGGATTTTGAGGAATTCTTGCAATGGCCACCAATGACAGAATAAGTCTGGCTCTCTTGTACGACCCACAACACTTCTCCGATCAACGAGAACTGAAACTTCAGGCAATAAGACAGCAAAGACTGTTAAATCCGGCAGACCCCGTGACTAATAAGCACGTGAATGAACGAACAAGGGGTCGGAGATAAATCACACGAGATGTGATTGGAGGGACAGGGGGCCGGACTTACAAATGATAGGGTTACCGAGTTGTAGATAGACAGGGGGTCGGAAATACTTCAGACCATCCGTGAGTGCTTCATGGCGTCACCGGCCGACCTGTACCCAAGGAGTGTGCTAGATATAAGACTCGCACAGTCGAAGGATTTGATCTCATTCTTACAGGCATCTCTAACATATCAATACTGTATTCATTAAATCGTCTCGAAGAACTCAAAGCATCATTTTTGACCTTCAATTTCAACAAGTCAAAACCATACAAAATGTCATCACCACCACCACACTGGGGTTACAACTTCACCAACACCTTACACAACGACATCTACTCCTCAACTGATCCCACCAAAACCAATCTCTCCCAACCTTCCAAGGTGGTGCTTATCACTGGAGCGGGTCGTGGCATTGGGCGATCCATCGCATTAAGATATGCTGAAAGTGGAGTGGCATGTATTATCATATGCGCTCGCACAGTCTCCGAATTAGATGAGGTTGAGAAATCAATTAAGAAGCTCAATTCAGGCGTGGAAGTCCGCAAGCTTCCTCTCGACATCACGAATGAATCGCAAGTTCTCGCTGCCGCCGAGATAGTGAAGAAGGAGAAAGGAAGACTAGATATTTTGGTCAACAATGCTGGTGTCAGCGCTCCTTGGGTACCTATCACGGAGAGCAATCCAGAGGAGTATTGGCATACCTGGACTGTTCATATAAAAGGAACATACTTGATGCTTCACGCATTTCTGCCCTTGATGGTGGAGACAACGAAAGTTAGCCGGACCGTGGATGTCATCAATATGACTTCCATTGGAGCTCACACAGTTTTTAACGGAGCTTCTACGTACCAGACGTCAAAGTTTGCTCTTTTGAGGCTCGGTGAATTCGTCGAGGCTGAGTATGCGGCTAAGGGTGTCAATTGTTTCTCAGTTCATCCCGGGGGAGTTCTTACGAAGATGTCTAAGGATATCGAGGTGATCAGACAGAGTAAGTATATCACCCATAAGGGCGCTCTTGTACTTCACTAACTTTTTACAGGTCTCACTGATACTCCTGATCTCTGTGGAGGTTTTGTTGTTTGGTTGACAAAGGGTACAAGACGGTGGTTGAATGGGAGGTATCTAAGTGCCACCTGGGATGTTGATGAGTTAGAGGCTAAAAAGGATGAGATTGTTGAGGGGGACAAACTGAAAGTAAGAATGGCTGTATAGTTCAGATTTCGGTCAGGACTCTGCTTTTGTTTCAGGAGAGTTCTCGTTTATACACGTGGTGTTATAGAACTTAAAAGACCCTACCCAGCCGATCTCAACATATTGAACCGCAAGTGATATGTTGAGACAATCTGATTCCCCCCATATGGGAGGTTCGGATCGGGAATTTCTTACTCTACGATCAAGTTCTATTATAGTAATTGTTACGTTTAGAAACCGTGAGGTGCACGATGCTGAAGAGGTCAACATGGAGAAAGGTGGGTTAGAGATGGGTTCAATACGCAGAGGGCATATGTACTCCTAGATCTCGACTGCATAGGAGAGTGTGCCTACATACGAATTCTTTATCATGATCTCAATTTATTGTTACAAATTTGAATGCTGAGAAAGTAGCTGTTGCAGCCTCGCTAGTAGGACTGAACTATGGCGCTTACGAGCCTAGACAGATAAGTCTGAGGTTTCAGGCTATAATTTAGCGATTTTCAGGCTTCAAGACCTCACATTCAGGCTTACGAAAACTCAAGTTGTCGCGAACACTTCAAAAGTTTGAAAAAAATCAGTAGTAGTTATATTCTAGGAGCCAGAAATCACGAGCTATTTAAGGCAAAGGTGCTTTCTATTCCCTAAATTTTAAAAGTTTCGCAATTTTTGGTTCTGGTTTACTAGTAAAATATGCTAAAAACTTAGACTTTTCTTTCTAGGCTCGTTAATCTGGATCACACCTGAACACAGAATTCTGCTTGAACAGACAAAAGATTTGTGATTTCTGCATATCACAATAGCGAAAACGAAATTTATAAGTTACTAGATAATCCACGTATGTTCTAAATAGAAATACTGGTCTAGTTGCTTATTTGCGGTGGTATCGGCTTTCGGTTTTGCTCGTCCTTCAACGTGCAAGCTTAAGTTCAAGCTTCACTTCTTCACCAAAAACGAAAACGAAGATTTTAAGCACTATACAACATCCCCATAATAATGTAGAGGGAGTTAGATCCCGATTTAGTAGAAAGGATGTGTGTTCAGGGCCTAACTTGATTTTAAGAAAGTGATGCTTGAGTTTTGCGAGGACCAAAGCAGAGATACTACCCTCGGCAGCGGGCTAGAAGTGAAAATCACAACCATCCTAGTGATTCTACAGTGACAGTACCTATGCTGCTATTAAAAATAAAAGGCAATTTAGTGTGTTACGCCATGTTTTGTAATAGCGCAATTGTTATGGTTGCGAAGGTTCTGTGTGGACGATTTGGTCCAAATTAAGCGCCATACCAGGCATGTGGCGGTGGCTTTGCCTTTCGATGCCCCAAAGGAGTCACCTCAGCCTGACGCCTTTGATTTCCTGTTACCACTCCCTTCAAGTTCTATTTTTAAGCCAGGTGACCTGCATGCGGCCTTGATTGAACTCGGAACGTCTGGAAACTACCAGAAGTTGCCCTCGTGTTAAATTTACTCTTGCAATATCTTAATCTCTCACATACATTCCACATCATGGCCGACCCAATCTCCATCACAGCCGGTATTTTGAGCATCTTGAAAGGATCGGTGACGATTATTCAAAGCCTCAATACTCTTAAGGAAAAATTCGACTTCTCGCACCTCACCATCGCGTCACTCTCCGCGGAATGTTCCACCACTTCTATGGGGCTATCGCAGCTCCAAAGTGCCCTCCAAACCGACCCAAATCTGTTGGTCACTCTTTCGCACTCACAAGAAGAGTTGACGACATGTTTCGAAATGGCAATTTGGAGCATTGCTACAGTATTTTCGCTTCTTGACGACGAAGTGACGAAACTTAATAAGAAGTCATCCGCTGAGACTAAAATTCCCTTCCGCAACAGAGTGCGATCCCTTTGGATTGAAGATCTCCTAAAAGAACGCGCGCAACAGATTAGAGATCAGAGATCGTCTCTGGAATTCCTCCTTGATTGTGTAAAATTGTATGTACATATTTCTCAAACTACATCCACAGAGCCTAGCCTTCATATTTGCAAAAGTCTACATTGAAGTTGTCGAGTCCATATTCCTATGTTCGGTAATTTTGTTAGTCTAACACGGGACCCCTTGTTTCTTTCGTGTTCTGTAGCTAAATTGAACAGAAATCGTAGTGGCGAGAACAAAAGGCTTCAAAGGAATATATCCTCAGCTTCAACTACATTGCGGCGAAACTATACCAATGCAAGGTCCCTCCGACGTGAAAGTAACAGTACTACGATTCGTGACTATGGAGTCAAGAATCTCGGCATCAATTTGGAACAAAGGACGTTAGAGATATTTCCCGCACAACTTTCTGACCCATCGAAGGTCAACTCGCCATCTTTACAGAACCGACCACACTACAACCTTCCTGCCGGGGCTCTGTCGTCACCTCTGAAGAGAAGGCCATTGGTCGCGACTATACCGCATGAAAATCCAGAGATTGACAAGGCCTCGACTGGGTGCAAGCATATACCAGCCCGACAGCCAGAGGTGACATCCCCGACAAACGTTGAGACTGCTGGAAAAGATAACCATTCAAGACTGCCTTTGGTCTCAAACCAGATGAAATCAAGTGGCCACCGTTATAATGAACAAATAATCGAGCTACACGTTGCAATTTCGAAGGAGTTTACACGGAAAGCAGAAGCACTCATCCGTGGAGGATGTGATATCGATCTCCGAATCAGATTAGCAACCGATCCAGAGGCGTACTCGCCACTTGAACGAGCCTTGCTGAAGTTACCCTCAAAGCACTCCATGGATATTCTTTATCTTCTGCTGAAGGGTAGAGCTGAAGTCGACGAAGCTCTGTTTAAGTCATTGAGGTGGGGAACGATCGATCTCGTGAAGATGCTAGGGAAAGATTCTACCCACATTACACCCGAGGAGATTATAACAACTGCACTAGCCATAGCTTGTCACGTAGGGGGCCTAGACCTGAAGAAACTGTTACATAAAAGAGACGGTCCATCCACAATAGAGTTGGCTTGTTATGAAACCAGGACGCCAATTTTGAAAGGCTCACTTCAGACCTCCAAAGGGAAGTTTCTACGGCCCCTCCAATGTCAAGACTTATGGACGCCCCTCCATATAGCTGCAGCAGCTGGATTCTCGGATCTCGCCAAATTCTTGATCCAAAAAGGGGCAGTAGTGGATGCTAGAACTTCTGACAATTGGACACCATTACATTGCGCTGCTAGACGAGGACATATTGGTATTGCAGAAATACTGATTTTAAAAGGCGCAGAAGTGAATGCCAAAGCTTCTGATCTTTGGACGCCGTTACATTTCGCTACTAGACAAGGACATATCGGTGTTGCAGAATTACTAATTCAAAAAGACGCGCAAGTAGACGCTAAATCCTTGGAGGATTTAACGTCGATCCATCTCGCTGCATTTTCAGGACATGCCACTGTGTTTAAGCTTTTGATTGACTCTGGCGCCTCGTATACTAATAAGACCAGGAAGGGTGAGACTCCACTGTTCATCGCCGCTCGGCAGGGTTTTGTAGAAATCATCAAGATGCTTCTACAGATCAAAATACAGGTGCAACTCGATGAACGAGACCCAGATGGCCGAACTGCACTTGGGATAGCTGCTTTGAGAGGCCATCAATCTGTTTGTAAAGTGCTCATCTGTTCTGGCGCTAGCATGGAAAGCAAAAGCCATGATGGGGAAACACCATTGATGAGTGCCGCCAGGAACAATATTGTCCCAATCATACAGTTTCTGATTTTGTGTGGGGCAGATATTCATGCTAAGGATCTCGACGGACATTCTGCGTTGCACTACGCCGCAAGAGGTGGCCATACCGACTCTATCCATGCGTTGCTAGATGCAGGAATCCTAATTGACGTTATGACAAGAGAAGGACATACTTCTCTTTACTATGCAGCAAAGAAGGGTTACTACGATGCAGTCAAGCTACTACTATGGAAGGGGGCTGATCGAGCTCTGACAGCCGAAAATAAGTGCACACCACAGCAAATTGCAAGAAAAAATGGCCATGAAGACATTGCCGATCTTATCGAAGACTGAACTGAGTATGCAGCACCACGCTACCTCAAACTGCAATTCCCGACTTGGAAAAGAACAAGATTTCGAATTCTGACCCTTCAACCTTCATAACACTATAAATACAAATCATATCTTCAGGCACGCTTCACGCTATACTGCTTGGTACGATCAGCAATACATCTGGTACCGTCACAACCTCGACAAACTACCTCATGAGTTCCCGAAAACAGACACACTCCTAAGAACTCCAACAACATTAAGGGATGAGCTTGAGACATCTAGAGATTGACTTCGCTTGACGTCGTTCTCTCAATCACTTTGGAGCATGCCACGTTAACTTCCTTTCCCCCGGTTGTACGTCCATATCTGCAAATCAAACCTAGCCGTATAAACCAGCTGGCAGATTAGTAGCTTAGGATGGCTACCACTTACGCAGAGGTGCCTCCATTCGAGAGTATCTCTTCTCGAGATTTATTTTCATTTCAAAGTTATTGGAAGAGGTAATGGCATGATGAGTGATCTCCGTTTTCTCATAATTGGGGTTTTAATAGGGTTTCTTTCACTGTACAAATAGTGGCTTCCTTATAGGGTTCAAAAAGGTGTAAACAGAGCGGTGTTTTAATGTACATGAGGCTCTCATCCACAGCCCCCAGTAGAAAGGAGCGAACAATGTACCAAGATAAGCGATGATGACAAGACGTGAAGAACATTTAGCGGTCGTACACTCGGGCATTTGAATCAGTAAAATGAAGGTCGTTTTCTCGTTGATATCTTGTGCCTCCCAAGATGATGCGCATTATGAGAGATATTTCAGGCAACCATGGAAGCTGTGCGATCATCAATCGCGAGAGCAGATACTGTAAGAGAATTTCTTACTCTTACCTTGCTGTGAAATCAAAACATTAGTATAGTCGTCCAGATACTTCGTATCGATTGCCACTTGGAAAAATACGCTTTAATAACAACCACATAAAGTATGTTTCTGCTATGGTTGATAGTTCCAGTAAGGTGGAAGTGATCGAGGCATGGTGACATAAGCAACATGGCATGTTCGATCAACTAATGCTAGACTTTCAATTGGCCGAATCGAACACACAATACCCCCGCACTTGCAGGTTTCTTGGCATGAGATGACGACTACTTCTGAAAAGGAAGGGTTTCTGCGGGCACACCAAGCTATTCAAAATGGAACAACGGAAACTCGGAATGTAAAAACTCGCGGTGGTCAAAGTACATATAAAGCATGGTCACTTTTCCGTCGCTCTCTTGAATCTGCAATGTCCTTTTGAAGCAGTATGCAGAGAAGACAATAAGCTGGGAAGCAAAAGCATTGGCGTGACATTTGGGGGACCGATTGAAAACTGATAAAGAAGCTGGAAAAATGACTCAAAGAACCATAACAGCTGGTCGAAGCGAAGGTAGCACATGACTCTACCTCGCTAAATTAAGCATGCTAACAACGACGGAAAGAATACATCGCGAAAGGGGCCGCGCTTCTCAGTACAGCATTCCTCCCAGATGCAACAATAACATACCTTCTTTCATCACTCCCTACCAAAGAAGCACGGGAAGCCTATCATCCCCAGCTTTTTCATGTTTTCTTGAAAGCGGCAGCTCTGAATGGTGGATCGATTGACGAAGTTGATGGATGGAAAAGTTGTGGCGTACTCTTGCCGCCAGGCTGTGATGTTGGAAATCCATTTAAAGTTGTCCAAGCGGGGTTTCTTGTAGTGATATGGAATTTGGGATTGGGTGGGATACGTGTATGTTCCCCGCACCTCTTATAAGATCGAATTCTTTACTGATGAGACCCGAAGAGAATGAGCACCGAATTGGATGCTTTAAAGCACGTTTGTCGCGATAAAGTGATTCCAAAAGGTCAATCTTTTTATACCATTTTCTTCCTTGGTACGGCAAAGGAGGGAAGAGGACAGGGAATGTGTTCCCGGTTGTTAAAGCATTATCAAGCTATTGCGCGGGAGAAAGGCTTGCCAATTTGGATGGAGGCTTCGAATCCGTATTGTGCTGGCATTTATGAGCGTGCTGGATGGAAGCATGTCGAGCCGATCGTGATTGGGAAAGGCAAATGTGGAGCTGATGGAGTGTTGAAAGAGGGAGGTGAGGGGTTGACGATTTATGGGATGGTGTGGTGGCCTGAAGATGTTCAGGGGAAGTGAACTTTCTAGGCGCGAAAACTTGTGTTCGACCACTAAATTTCTAGAGACTAGCCTCGGAACCGAGAAGCTCCTAACGTCCGGCCTTTTACGCCGAAAAATAACTTATGATACTTAAACATTTTCATCAAGTGCTCTGGATTGATGTCAAGAACTTTGTAGCAATTCTAGAGGGCCGATTGCTCTCGAGGCTCTCAAGTCCAAGATTTAATGGTTGCATGTTGACTCGCTAGGGGACATGAGGTTAGAAAATTAGCGAGTTGCCCCTGAAATTATAGAACCATTGCCCAAGTACTCCTTTGCTACATAGGGAATCTAGAAAAAAGTATGAATTTAAATGTTGCTGCCGGTTTTAAATACATCTGGTGGCTGGGAGCTTAAATTTTATCCTAAATTCTTTTGTTTCCAGACCGCTGTTCTTCCCAGAATATCTCGGGTGGGGGTCCCGCCAAAAGACAAGAAGAGGTTTTGCCTTGAATCGTGACGATGCTAACTTGGCTTTCTTCATTTGATGGCAGCTTTTCCTGGTCTACTCGTGAAAATGGAAGCATGATAATGACCCACATCGCTGAAGAAGGATTTTTGGAAAGGTGTGATTTAGACAGGACAACCTACGGATTCAATTAAAAAAGTTTAATTCCCTACATTGAATATAACAATCACTTCTCAGGACGGGGCTCAAAGTTGACAAATAGCTCAACCATGTCTACTTGTTAAGTTGTTCACTTATACTTCCTAGAATTTCGATATAAATACTTTTACGCCAGCTTCTCCTATCCACAATTAAGCTAAGCTACATCGGAAAGTAACAAGGTCAATATGATGGGAGCGGCGAAACTTCTAGAATTAGCCATTACTGGTCCTGAGGTTTTGACTTGCCGGAGAATGCTCAGAGATTCAAAAACTGTTGAGTTATTCCTGACGAATTGTCCCACTACGACTATATTTTTCGAGGTTGATCAAATGCAAACTTGAATGCTGTCACAAAACCCTCACACGGATAACTGCTTTCTGCTGTCAAGAAAGGCACCTGTAATTTGAATAGGCTCAACGCACTACCATAGATCCTGCACCAACACACCAGGCCTCTAACACTGCTTTGAACTTAAGTCCAACACCATTATCTTGCCATACTCCTCACTCAGTTGCAGCTTGAAGGCGCTTTCTTAGTCTCCGTTCGTATTGATGAGAAGGCCTTGTGTGGGGTCGAAAAAGCCTGCAACTGCTGGAGCTTTAAAGTCTGTAATTACATTCGATACCGGCAGGAGTTTCGAGTCTTCTGAGCTTGAACAATCCCGCTACCAGCGTTTCAAAAGTTGTCTCGGATCATATTCTGGTATGAAACTCACCAGTAAAAAGTTTATTTTCTCGTAGTAGAGAAAGAAGACCAATCCATCCCTCCGGTGATCATACGACGGATAGCACCCGTGTGATAGTGATGTCTGTGTTTAGGAGGATCATTTATGAAATTTAAGTTCAATGTCTTGAATGCTAGCAAAATCCGAATTGTCTATGATTTCGCTGGATAATATAAGCAAACTGTAGCCGCCGTCACCAGGAGTCTTCGAAGGTTATAAGAAATACGGATTGTGGTCAGAGATCTAGACACGTAAGAGAAGCAATCGTATGTGATGCGTCATAAGGTGAAGCTTGTCTTGTCCTCCATGTTCAATATGTTCATTCTCATCTATCACTTTATACCACCGCCCCATCTCATCTAAACAATAAAGTGTTCAAAAACCGTGGCAGTTGAAGCCAGCCACCCAATCTATAGAGTTATAAACGCCCATCCCACCCCATATCATGCCAGACCACAAACGCCACGCTGAAATCATCTAATGTTGAAATTATTTTGGTATCCAGCAAGCCTCCATGTCTCATCAATTCTAAATCCAAGCATGGTGGTATAGGTGGGTAAAATTTAAGTGGGCATTGGAGCAGAAGCGCCGGTGATGCCGTCTTCGGCGTCGTCGACGGGGTCGACTGGGCCGCAGGTGCAAAAGAGGTTCATGTCGCCGTATGCTGTGGTGGTGTTAGTTGGGTATTGGAGAGATCAGTGGGACAGGGGGTGGGGGAAGCATACTGTCATCCAAACGAGTGACGCTCGGCCAGAACTTCTTCTCCTTCAACCAAGACAGTGGATACGCAGCCTGCTCTCGGGTATAAGGACGATCCCATTCTCCAATCAGCAAATCCTTTTGTGAATGTGGTGCCATCTTCAAGACGTTTCCTTCTCGGGGAATAGAACCATCTTCAACAGCTTTGATCTCCTTGCGGATGGAGATTAAAGCATTGATGAAGCGATCTAGCTCGTCCTTGCTTTCGGATTCCGTTGGCTCAATCATGAGCGTGTTGGCAACGGGCCAGCTCATTGTTGGTGCGTGGAAACCGTAGTCCTGGAGACGCTTGGCGATATCGATGGCTTCGATGCCGGCGGTCTCCTTGAAGCCTCGGACGTCAAGGATAAATTCGTGGGCACAGCGAGACTTAGCATTAGTGTAAAGAATGGGGTAGTGAGGACGAAGTTGGGACATGATGTAGTTGGCGTTGAGAAGAGTGATCTTGGTTGCGTGAGTTAAACCTCGGCCACCCATCATCTTGATATAAGCCCAGCTGATTGGAAGAATGCTTGCGCTTCCCCAAGGAGCAGCACTGACAGGCGCGATAGCTTTCTCACCACCAGTCTTGACGAGAGGATGACCTGGCAGGAAAGGAGCCAAGTGGGACTTGACACCAATTGGGCCAACTCCTGGACCGCCACCACCGTGAGGAATGCAGAAGGTCTTGTGAAGATTGAGATGGCAGACATCTGCACCAATCTCACCAGGTGAGCACAAGCCAATTTGAGCATTCATGTTGGCGCCATCCATATAAACCTGGCCGCCGTGCTGATGGACAGTGTCGCAGACAGCCTTAATCTCTGGCTCAAAGACACCAAATGTGCTAGGATATGTGATCATAATTGCTCCAAGTTCCTCACTGTACTTATCACACTTCGCCTTAAGATCTGCCATATCCAAATTTCCTGACTTTGTGTCACACTTGACGGTTACAACACGCATACCAGCCATAGCCGCAGAAGCAGGGTTAGTGCCGTGGGCGGATACAGGAATCAAGCAGATATCGCGCTTCTTTCCTGGCTGTTGCTCTTGGTATTTGCGAATTGCACGAAGGCCGGTAAATTCGCCCTGGGCTCCAGAATTGGGTTGCAGGGATACCGCATCAAATCCAGTAATCTTGGCAAGATCAGCCTCGAGTTCATCGATCATAACTTTGTATCCAGTTGCTTGGTCGACAGGGACGAAGGGGTGAATGGAAGCAAATTCTGGCCAAGTGATAGGCGCCATCTCTGTGGTAGCATTAAGCTTCATCGTGCAAGATCCGAGGGGTATCATAGAGTGTGTGAGGGAGAGATCTTTTGATTGTAAATGGTGGATATAGCGGAGTAACTCGGTTTCGGAATGGTGAGAGTTGAATACAGGATGGGTCAGATATTCTGATGTCCTCTTGAAAGTATCAGGTATCGAAACAGCTTCTGGCAATGAGCCAATAATCTGGTCAATATGGATCTCCTTTTTGGCTGGAGAGAAATCTTTGAAAATGGCAAGAATATCATTGAGATCTTCATAGTCCACAGTCTCATCGATTGTTACACCAACGCGGCCTTCGTCGAATTTGCGCAAGTTAATACTGTAGGCCTTTCTTGCGTGCTCCAAAATGGTCTCAGCCTTGCCTTTGCCAACGCTGATAACAACAGTGTCGAAAAGGACTCGTCCGTCTTTTCCAGTTCCTCGAGATCTCGTCTCAAATCCGAGACTTTTGACCCCTTCTTCAACAATTCTAGCACCTTGAATGGCGCGCTCGGCAATGTTCTTGAGACCTTTGGGACCATGATACACTGCGTAAAAGGCGCTCATATTAGCAAGCAATGCTTGAGCGGTACAAACATTGCTGGTAGCTTTCTCTCGCCTAATATGTTGCTCCCGAGTTTGCAATGCCAATCTCATTGCATTGTTGCCCAAGCGGTCCTTCGAAAGCCCAATAAGACGTCCTGGGATCTTTCGCTTGTATTTGTCGCTAACGGCGAAAAAAGCAGCGTGAGGACCACCATAGCCGAATGGAACACCAAATCGCTGAGCATTTCCAAATGCAATATCTGCACCAAATTCTCCTGGAGGGGTAAGAACCGACAAAGCGAGAAGATCAGTTGCGACACTGAAAGTTGCTCCTTGTTCATGAATAGCGTCGGCCAGACCCTTGAAATCCTCGACACCTCCTTCGGTATCAGGGTATTGGACAAGAACCCCGATAAGATCTTTGCCAAGCTCCTTTACACGCTTTCCTCCATCTGCGAGAACATCCGCGACCTCGATCTTTATGCCAAATCCGTCCGCTCGACTTTCTAGAACGGCTTTTGTTTGTGGGTGTACCAGATGAGAGACAAGATAGGTTTTGTTCGGGTTCTTTTGTCTAGATGCCGGCAAAGCATGCATGGATAGCGTCATCGCTTCAGCTGCAGCCGTGCCTTCGTCCAACAATGATGCATTGGAGATTGGAAGTGCCGTGAGATCGCAGACCAGTGTCTGGAAGTTTAGAAGTGATTCTAAACGTCCTTGACTGATCTCTGGCTGGTATGGGGTATAGCTTGTGTACCATCCTGGACCCTCCAGCACATTTCGCTTTATAACCTCTGGCACTCTGGTTCCCGCATATCCACAACCAATGTAACTTCGCATAATCGTGTTCTTAGAAGCAATTGAACGAAGTCTTGCAAGCAATTGTGATTCTGTGAAGCCTTCCTCCCCATTTTTTCTCGCAGCGTCGATATCGAGGTCGGTTGAAGACAAAATATCGCCGGGGAGAACCTGCTTGACGAAATCATCTAAACTCTTGACAGGAGGATCCAATGCCTTCAACATCTGCTCAGTTGTATCTGGTGTAGGACCAATATGTCTTCGTGTAAAGGTATCTAAAGGAAGATACGCGCTGCGAGTAGCAGCAGCGGCTGGGGCGCTGTTCGATTCATCGTTCGCTGAGCTTGTGTAGAAAGTTCGTCTTCCAATGGCCTGCGAACTGGTTCGGGTGAGAGGACATGCCCCAGGTCGCGTGAGTTGACATGCACGTCCGATTCTTGAGCAATTTGTTTGCGAACTTACTCGTCGCACTTGCATGCGAAGAGCAAGACTCGAAACCGCCATTGCGAAGAGAATTGAAGGTTGGAGGTTGAAGCAAAAGTCGGTGAATGCGAATCTGATATATTTTTTGGGTGCTCAATGGAGGGGTCGGGCAATTTAGGAATGGATTCAGCAACCCCTCATGATGCTTAAAATGCCGAGGACTTCGAAGACGAATTTCTGGTGCCTTCAAAGGATCGTCCGAGTTGTACCAAAGGAATACGAGGCGATTCTGACAAAATTGCAACAGTTCAATGAAGGTGAAAAGAGAAATGTAGAAAATAATGTCAAAAATGGTGGTTGAGCTTAATCTTGCATGATCCGACGCGAGCCGCCGCTATTGCCACCCCAGCAAGGAGCGAGTCAGGGAGCTAGAAGGCTTGGCACTTGTCAGAAGCCAAAAATTATTGCCGAAAGGAGTTCGAAAGTCCAGCACCAGCAACGTTTTCGACCAGCAACACCACCTACCTTCACTCGCACCTATACCGCAAACATGTTCGGAGGACGTAAGTGTACCTCGCGCGACATGGCCATGCTTTTACTAACCATCTCGTAGCACCACCACAAATGAGCGCCGCCGAGCTGAAGGCTCAGGAGCAGGAGGCTGCCCTTACCGTCCAGAAGGTCATTGTTGGAGCTGTTCTGCTGTACTTGTGTAAGTGCATCCGTCCTACACGTCTATTGCTTCCAAGATCCCAGCTAACATGAGCGTGTGTAGCACCATTTGCGATCGATGCTGTCAAGAAGCTCGTGTAAGACAAAAACGACATCCATTGAAGAAGACGAAGGCCTGGACGTGTTAGCACAAGAGTGTACAAACAAAATAGTGTACAATAAGCATTTGGGACGGATGGATGGGGAAACGGAATCATAATGTCTTTTGGGAGTCAGGCTAGAAAAGCCACCAGGATGAAGACTGTACGATAGTCAGGAATCACATACCTCTGTTCCAAGTTTGGCAAGGCCAATTTCGATAGTTCTTGAAGTTATAGAACTCTACAAATGCTCGCGATAAATTACGATTGATGGGAGAAAAGTTCCGGTCATGAGGTCTTTCGGTCTTACTGCATAAGTCGCTGGGCGGAAGATGTCTCAAATTTTCACATGTTCATCCCACGTGCCGTCGGTCGTCAACAAATGCCGCAAATTTGTCTTCGTCAAAAATTGAGGAATACAAGGGATTTGATTTCGGGAATGCTTTCTGCTTGACGTTTTAAAATAGAAACGAGATTGCAATTTACGTATGAGAACCGATACCAAAAGATAGTTTCTGTTAATTCGGTTGTGCAGAAAGATTCGTAGTTGGCACTTCTTGCATGCGAATTAGCCCTGTTCAGCTTCTTCAGTGCCATAGTTGGTAACACATTATTTCGTGTTTGTATTTGGACAACTTCTAGTTGATAAGTATAGCTCTGAAACATTGGGGAGGTATTACGGGTAACAGACTTTCACCATACTCAATGACAACCTCTGCAAGATATGAGCTTTGAAATTGCGGTGATCTGTAGAACTAAGCTCCTCAAAAGGTCCAGCATTCTGCTATGCAGAATTTTTGGTGTCTATCTGCTAGTCTGACAATGTAACCTATTTGTTAATTTTCAGTTTTGACTTGACGGGCTTCGTGACATGTATCTTCGAAATATATTCTTCTTGTTGTGAAATTGAATTAAGATTTCTCAGACAATCATCTCCTTTCAATTATGAAAGTCTGTAGCTCTTGCCAAAGCAAGATTCCCCTTTGTCGCTGAAGTTGCCCTATAATCATCACGTGGGCGCCGATGGTGCCTTGCTTCTTCAACCTCGTACGACTCACAGGCGGAGAAGAGTGAATATCATGGGAAAATATTCACTTTCAGCCTTGCGAGCTTGAGATTACTTCTTGTATCATGCTCCTCTTCGCTCATCTTTACTTAGACCCCAATTCTCTTCCTAACTCCTCTTCCTTCCTCCAATAATCCCTCATTCTACAACACTACTCCACATCCTCAATTCTTCTCTTTCAGCCATCGAAAACACTCCCCACATATCGCAAACAGCAAGATACTACAACACCAAGTCTAATCTCATTGCATACCGAAAGACTTAATTTTCGAAGTATCAACTTTGACGATGTGAGTACACACTTATCCTGTTTCATTCCTCAAACCTCTCCGTGTATCCAATCTCCCGAGATCTCACTTTTTGGCCTCACAATTCTTGCCTCATCTTCAAAATCTTCGATCTTCTTCGGAACGCTTCCCTCAACTACCCATACCCTTCTCAGCTTGCTACCTCAATTCTTGCTTTTAAAGCTCACTTTGAAACTTTTGTTGCTCATGCATGTGAAGCAAATCATCCATTGTTCCCATCTTTTCCAATTCCTCCAACGATCATCTCAATGGCGCAATGACATTATATCTTCTACGAGAATACTGATTGCTCTAGCTTCCTTCAATCAAGATCCTGCCATTCATCTTCATCAAACCCGGAAATTCTATTCGACAAGCGCATCACAAAATCTTCCCGTGGCGGCTAATGCATCATGACGGATATCAAAGTCGAATCCAAAGATGGCTCCATGACAGAGGAAACATCTGCAAAAGATGTCACCAAACCACATATCAAAGATGAACAGGACAAACCAAAGCCCAAGGACGGTCAGCACCCAATGACGCCAAAAGAGCCATTCACCGATGCATTGTGGAAGAAGGATGTTGGCCGAAGCCGTTTGAAGCATGTTGAAGAGATGGAGAAAGCAGCTCGGTGCGGACTAGCTTCCTTGAATCAATTAATTGCTACAATGAACAGACACGTGGAAATGAATCCTTCAGCAAAAGGTCGGATCGAAAGAATCAGTAAGTTCAACCCTCTGCCTCCAATCTTCGGAAAGATCCATACAAAATGCAATCTGTTGATCATTTTTACAGAGAATATTATCACTAGGAAGAAAGAGTTCCAAGTCTTGGTCGGATTTCTCGGCTCAACTGGAAGTGGGAAGACTACTATTGTCAATGCCCTGCTGGGAATTCGCGATCTTTTGCCGTCGACTACCGGTCGAGCCTGCACTGCGGTTGTCGTTGAGGTTTCCTACAATAACAGTAACAAACCAGAGTCCAAATTTCGAGCAGAGGTAGTCTATATCAGCGAGGAGGATTGGCAAGCTGAGATTGAGCAGATATTTGAGGACCTCAAGGAAGCGAATGCGAATTCTGATGAAGACGAGGCCGAGGCAGACTCCGAGACATCCGAGCGCATTGAGCAGACATTTGACAAAATCAAAGCTGTCTATCCTCACATAAAGAGCCATGAAGATCTTCAGGCAACAACGGCCGAGAATCTTCTGAACCACGAATCTGTCAACGGTCTACTCGGTAGTACTCGGTTCATTACCAGCCCCTCAAAAAATCGCTTCTCAGATAACATAAAGGAATACGTCGATAGCGGAAATTCTCAAAAGAAAGTTATCGCCCACTGGCCGCTGGTCAAGCTCGTCAAGGTCTTCGTCAAATCACGCATTCTGAAAGATGGAATTACTTTGGTTGACCTTCCGGGCAATTCAGACAGCAATGCGGCTAGGTCGAAAGTCGCCACGAGTTATCTTCAGAAGCTCTCCGTCACTTGCATCGTAGGAACTGCCATTCGTGGTATTGATGAAAAGAATGTAAGAGAATTCTTGACAATTTCTGGCATGTCCACTGATTTTATGCAGGCCCATGATCTCCTAGAAAAAATCACCAAGCGACACTTACAGATGGACGGATTGTACAACCAAGAGTCACTCTGTTTCATTCTGTCACAAACTGATAGGGACTTTGATAAGCACAAGTACATCAGGGACAATCCTGAGTTGTCTGCCACCACTTATGAAGATAGACAAGCTATCTCTTCGGATCAGAGATTGCGCAAAGAGCTAGAGGCCGAAGTCAAGTCACTGAAAACCAAGATCAACAAGAGCAATAAGGAGATCAAACAATTGTCCGACGCAATTCGGGATATCATCAAACCACCTGCTCCCGGTCAAAAACGAAAGAGAGCAATGAAGCCAAAAGAAGTCGGTAAGTTACACCCAATGGAAATTTTTTATGGACAAGTGCTTATTGCGAAACAGAGGAATCGCTATCTCAAGTCCAAACTTTGCCACTCGGTCTACAGCAATCTTTCAAGGATTTGCACAATAAACTATCCATTGCTAGGAGAGACAAGGAGGGCACCAACTCCAAGGTAAATTCGCTCCACCGCAGAAAATTTCACCTAGAGTTGGCGGAGTTTCACAAGATGTCAAGAGTCGCAGCGAAGTGCATCGAACATCGAAATACTCTATCTAGTGAAGCAATCCGACGCGATTTCAACAAGACCCTTCAGGAAATGGGTAAACTTCAGACTGATTCATTAGAGGTATTTCCTGTTTCTGCTGATTTATATACGATCTACCTTCGCGACCGGGACTCGAAAATACATGGTTTTCAGACTCTGCAGGATACTGGCGTTCCGCCCTTAAGAGATTGGTTGGTTGGAACTACCATTACGACTAGGGGTAAATATGCCCAAGCATTTCTCAAAGAAGTGGAACACGTTGTTGCATGGATGCGACCTTGGGTCAACGATAAATTTGCAGACACCAAGATGTCGTGTGAAACTCGAGACCAATGGGAACCGGAGATTGACGCTGCTCTCGACGCACTCTCCAAGGTATGTTTATCTCTTAATCATACCTACGAATAGGGCATGGTCATTCTAACAACTATACGTAGAAACTCAACAAGCTTGGCGCAAAGACTTTGGAAAACATGCAACAAATTTTGAAGAGCAATCTGTACCCAACCATGCAAAAGGCAGAGCGCAAAGCTAGCAAGAAGGCTATCCAAACAGCTAGATCATGGAGTAAGCTGCATTGGTCAACTCACCGGTGTGCAAATCGTGCTCATGGCCATTATCGTGATGGCAAACGCAATGAGCACAAATGGAATGAGGAATTGTAAGCTTCTGATGATTGTCATTTCCGATAAATCTAACCATTTCCAGGGTTCATGACATGACAGATGAGCTGCTACCCTCTTGGAATTCAATCTTTGAAGATATTCTTCCAACGGTGCTATCCTCCTTTGCGAATGAAGCTAGGGTGGTCATCGCGGAGCTAGCAGATCTGATGCGCACCAATCCATACAATGCTGAGATTTACGATGCGCTTGACATTGTTCAGGACAATATTCTAGGAACTCGAGATATCCATGAACATGAAAGCTCGGAAGTCTTTGAAGAAATCAAGAAGGCTATGCAGGTTTCTCACCGACTGGCTGAACCCGCAATCAGAGAATTCTTAGAACCGATGTACGAGAAGTGCGCCTACGAAAGTGGTAAGTCACGTTTCCTGCAAGTTTCGCCCAAAACTTACATTCATACAGGAAAGGGCCACTTTCAGCGAAACAAGTCAACTCATGAATCCACCTTCAAGAAATCAGGTGAAAAGATGCACCATACAGGAAATAAAGCCATCAAAAAAGGCCTTCGTGAACAATTGGATACTGTCATGCCAAAACTCGAGGAGTGTAACGATACAATCGTCAGCCAGATCAGGGATGAAACCGAGCAATTCTTTGAGCAGAACACCCGCGAGCGAGGTCGTCTTTGTAACAGCCGAGTTCCACCTCCTGAGAAGAGAATGCTTTCTGCAGACTTGGTGAAAGACATCCAAAATTTGGCAAGCTCCTGGGCAACAAATATTCCGGTCCCAGAGCAACCAGAGGACGATGCTTCCGAGGATGAAATGGAGATTGACCGCGGTCGCTTCATCAACCTCGAGAAAATCCGTGCAGGAGCCGAAGAGGATGAGGACTACACCGACAGCGAGGAGGAAAACTAGGGGGCTCACACCAGAGTGTTCACCTCCACATCGGCGCCCCCGTAGCCATTCGTATTCTACTTTTCATTCCGTCATGCGTCATCCAACATCCCGACTCTTACCCTTTTTCTAATCCATCCATTTTACGAAACAAAAGGCCACTTATTGCATTCCCCGAAATCGTCCGCAATAGGTATCTTACCATCATCTCTTCTGATTCCCTTCAGAGTGAAGCCTTGCAACAAGATCACCTACCGACTATCACCCATCACCCATCATATCCACCAACATATCCCGGCCACCATACACGCTCAGCACATACATCACATCCCTGACAATACTCCCCCAAAGTCATCAAAATCAACATATATTAAGCAAGTTTTCTTTTCATCTCGGGCCTCATTCCTGCTAGTTGGTAGATGACATAGGCGTTTGCTAGAGCAGCGGGAGTCTGACTATTTCAAGGTATTTGCACAGTCTTTACTGAGATAACTAAATCACATACTTTGAAATGATCTTAAGTTCATAAAAATGAGTTATCTGCTTTAAGCATGATTTTTTTTTAAGTGAATATGTTTTCATTCGAAATGTATTCGAGTGACGTCCGAAATTGATAAGTGGTATAAAATGTGTCTCCCATTTGATTTTCACTCGAATATCGTGAGAGTACAACAACATATCAAACTCCCCTTACTTCACTATTCGTCAACTAACATCATCCAATTAGTCTTCGAATATCTTGAGAGTAATAGAGAGAGTCAACATCATTTTATGTCCTCTCTCACACCCCATGGACATACATTTGTAATCTTAGCACGAGGGTTCTATCCTTCACGTTTCTACATATCTGCTGATGAGGAAGACAAATCGTCGGTCATTATTTGACGCGTCATTCATAAAGTGACTTTCAAGTGAAAGAAGTGATTGCTCAAGCCAAGCAACCAAACGAGTGACAAAACTGTAAACCCACTTTTTAAACCCTCTTGATCTCGCTTTCAAATATTCCTTTGGTGAATGCAAATTTCTTCATGTTAACTAATGAAGCAACTTCACAGTGTGAACTATTCACACCCAGGTCATATCTTGTTGTCAAAACTCTCAAACACTGCCCTTCATAAAACGTGAGTTGTACAAAATAACTATGACCATTATAGTGTCTAACATCTTTGCTGTAATTATTTCAACATGTCGAGCGAATGCAAATTCTCCAGGCCGCACGTATTAGAAGAGGAAAAGAAACGGTCCCCATGATTCCCGAATTCCGCAGCTATAATGCTCCGTGCCAAATGAGAGGGGAAAGACGGGATTGGTTATGGCCCAAGATTGGTCAATTAGAGGACGTAATTTGCTGCTTCGATGAAGATGACAATGTAGTGAAGTCTGTTTGGGTATACTTGAATGTCCGAAGTTGCTGAAAATGGCTGCTCTTTGAACTCGTCGTGTCACTTGTCTTGAAGATAAAACTTTTCAATGCCCACCTTTGCGTGCCGAAGAATTAGAGAATAAATAGACTTTCGCATTGAAAAGGCTTGGTTGTAACAAGAGTGCTAACACAAGCGATAAATCTTCAGGGGTATGCAAACACCTCACGAGCACCGCACGGGCACCTCGTGAACTGAGATTTGTTGTTTTGACCATCTTCTCTGAGCATTCCTGCTTTCTCGGACTAAAGAACAACCTGTTGCCTAGTCGTCTTGTCTTCTGCTCACACATGCCACTCATGATGAGAGGTCTTCAAGTGTGAGCTGCTGCCCACGACCTATCTCCTCAAGTTTGCCACTACTGCCGTTCAAAATCTCTTATTATAGACTTTTGTGTAAATTAGGCACAGTTCTATACCAATGCATCGAGCATCAGAACCACGGCCAACCTTACCCTTTTGACATTCAGCAAGAGAGGACTACTATATTCAGTAAGATATGCAGTACGCTCCAGTTCAAGTGCGTATGTAATTGAAAGTGAAAGTGGCGATACTAGTGATCTTTATACTTTTAGACTTGGCAGATTTTAGAAGTTGAAGTGAACTCTGTTCACTTAATTATCCCAGCCACAACACATGTTTTTTAAAGGGTTCTATGGTAGCAGCCTCAAGGGTAGCGAGCTATCTTCAATACCTAAGCAGAAGAATGAATCTGTAGGTGTTTTGCGAAATGTAATACTGCAGTCTTTAGAAGATGGGCATAATTATTTTGAAAACTAGAACAGGGGCATATCTATTTTCGCAGAATGCGATGGGGGTTGGGACGGGTAAGTTTGGTGCATTGCATCTTAATGCCTGGTGGAGGAGTCGTATCTGATCGTACTGAGCCTTTTCAGCCTGACTCGAGACAATTTTTTACGACTATTGCCAAGAGTTCTCCAATTTTGCTGTCCACAAAAGATCGTGTTGCTAGACTATAGATGTCCATATTCATTTCCCATAACCTAGAAAAGTTGAAAGTATCTTCCTTACCTCATCTCGTGCTTCTTCTCTCTAGCCTTGACCAGTTTGTAGCAACAAGCCAAGCTCAAGGTAGTAAGTTTGACTCACCGCCTTGAGAATCCATTGTGATGACAGGTTCTTGTCCTACGGCTAAAAAGAAATCAGCAACGTTTAAGCCTTTTAAGTGTTTGAGGAGTCTTTTTCCTAAGCGAAGCATCCAAATGATTCAGGGGCTCGACCCAAGATTCGCCAATCTCACTAGTCAAAAAACAACAAACCACGAAACACTACAATATTGGTGAGGATTCGACCAGGAATAGTGTACGGTCGCAAAAAGTGAGAGACTATGAATGTCAACCACTATAGCAAGAAATCAAGTAGGCAAGAATGATTGCGAGACAGCTCATTAGTTATCCATGGCGAAATTTGCGGCTGAAGAGTGTTTAAGACTCTTTCGAAAGCCATGCCGTGATCTCAATGGATATATCCACCCTTTTTTCTGTATTTCTACATTGTTTTAGTCCTGAACAATACGTTGGCGAGTCTACTGCGCCGTTGCTGGCGAATAATTTTATCTTGTCATTTGGAAGGTGCTGTTGATTCTCGTATTAAGTAGAGGAATCAGTACATGCAAGTCTATTTACCTGAAGATTAAATTACGTTAAATCATATGACGGAGTATCAATCCGCATGATGAATTCAGAGTGCTTGGGAAACCTCCGTAGTTCCACTATGCAACGAGTGTTCGAATGCCGATTATTTGGTATGAAATATGATTTTTTTTTAACATCGCCAGGATACATATTTTTATTCGAAAGAAATCGGAATTGATTTCGAATCAAATCGTCTCTAAGGAGTTTACCCGTAATATCGATACTAGTGTTGAATGTTTAAGGAAGTGCACTTTCACTGTAGATACCCCTGAAAGACTGAACAACCTGTGATAAAGAGTGACTCTGTGATCAAATTCAAAACTGACTTATGATCTGCCATTGATGTGCCATTCCATGATACCCGTTATCTCAAACTTCCTCCGTACCGCAATTCGAACCATTCAATGTGTCGTACGGCGTTTTTGAAACGCGGATACAGCGCCTACGAGCACACTCAAAGCACTCCCGGAACAAAATTAGAAATTTCCCTCAGACCCACAATCCCCAAATCTCCTAATAATCACAACCGCACAAAATCTTTCGCATTCTTGCAACTCACACCACAAGCATATCCCGCACTCCCACACTGAACAGCAATCTGACATGCATACCAGTCTCCCTTTCCTTCACTACCGCCAGATGAAAAGTGCTGTCACATACTCTCACATACACCTCATAAAATACTCCATCACTATAATTTTTCTAGGGACCATCAGTATCACTATACACTAGAACTACTACTACAGTGTATTCGAAGAAAACGAGGAGGAGAAACCTAGCGTTTCCATATCCCATCACTGCCAGCACTAGAGTGACAAAACATCATGAGTCTCCTGCAAGTCCGATTGTTCCTCTTTACCAAGTTCGAAGCAGCACTTCACCTCATATTTGCACAACAAGCCTCCTGTACTTCGAGACCTAAAATTTAAAAGTTTCGCCTTTTGAGATAAGTTTCGAGAAATACTTTCTTTTGACCTTCACCACCGTCATTCTATTTTCTTCTTTTTCAATAAAAGACCATTTTCCACAATGTCCTGCAAACACGAAAACATTCCCAATCTGTCACAACGCTCCATGGGGACCCAGAGGGAGCGAGCATTGCCCGGAGATATATCACTTGTATGATTTTGAAGATGAATTCGAGATACAAGGGGTTCATATGAATAAATACCATGTGATAAGAAAATAATTTATTATTCGTTTTGCACTCTAGCTTGATTTTACTTTTTACTTGCTGCCGCCAACATCCTCAATTGATTGTCAGTTCCCCCCACACACATTCATCTCACTTCGGAAATTCCTGCATTATTCACGCTTCCAGATCTGAAGCTTTTCAAGCCAACTTCAATCTTCAAAGAACTCAGATAATCAAAAGTAAATACCAGCTTCGCCTTCACAAGACCATACTCCCGAACATAATGTGAATACTGCGTCGTCCGTGTCTTCAGTTGCGGCTTTCAGACTCGAGCTACGCTTGATTTTTATATTACACCCTTCCCCCAGGAAGCCAAAATTCCAGATCCCTAGGTTTCTCGCATGACTACTCACTGAATCCCTGCTCCTGCTTGCTAGAAATTTCCAATTCAACCCCAAAGTCTCTCACGATCGCGGAAAAAATCTTCATCTTTTGTCCCCAAGACTGGTCTCCGCCAAACCCACTATTACACACGCCGAAAATCAAGATTCGCATGCAAAGGAGATGCTTAGCATTTCTATTCGGGCAGGGCTACAGAATTCATTGAATATCTTTAGCTACTCTTTCTCGAGATGGTAGGATCGGTTGTTCTATGAATTTGTGCTCGATCAAGACGTCATCCAAACACCTCATCTCCGCTACAAAACATGCTGTCAGATTTTTCGTTCTCGCGATATGCCACACCTCTTATTTCCTTCTACCACGATAGAAAATGCATCCCTCGATTTTCAGAGACGCATGCATCACCAATTCTTTCAAATCCATTGACCACTTCCCAACACACTACGCAGACCGCACCCTCCATATACTTCATCAGCTGGCACGCCCATCATTGACCTTTTTGCCCACGCCGCCTTTAAACTCTTAAATGCTTTTCATTCAATTTCTGACTTTAAATAAAGAAAGGTGGCGGTAACCTCCTGCCTCCCCATATCCAACAACGCGAAAGAAAAATGACGAGATCCCTAAGCCATTAGCTTGTATAAGTGAATGGCCGCACGATAAGCCTGGGGTGAGAACAGAAGGACTTTGGCTTCCAACCAGTCAATATGCGGAAATAATGTCAACACTACTTCAACACCACATCGCCAACGAGAAACAAGCCTATGGCAAGAACGCTGCTAAAATCTACAAGCAAAAAGTGAAAGGCATACCCCAAGACCCAATTGCAAACCAAAGTACACGACTCACATCAGCCAAAGAACAAAGAATCCCTAGAATGTTCTCAATTCTTATAACCCGCTAGTGATCAATATATCACCAGTGATTCTAATCTATGAACAACGCTCTTGCAATTATATCGCCAACCGGCATGCATCGCAAGTCTATTCTAGAATACCACACCGTAACGCAAAGCAAACCACACACCATTTTATTTAATTCATCAGAATGAATTCGCATTGGCCGCCCCACACTCAAACAAGAGCCTTCACATCCCCCTCCTTAATCTTGCCCGCACCAACCAACCTCTTGACCTCACCAGCCCAAACGCTCTTAATCTCATCCGCAAGCTTAAGGCCATTCAACTTGCCCGCCAAAGCAGCTGTCTCATCAGCATCGATCTTGCCCTGGATAAGTTCAACATCGTTGAGGACAATATCGATAGCCGAAGCAGGAGCAGCGCCAGAGACGAAGTAGTTGGCATCTTTGACACTACCCTTCATGACACGTCTGTTTTTCTTGACGGCTGCCTTTGCTGCCTCCTTTGCCTTCTTGCCTTGCTCACGATCAGCCTTTGCCTTTTCTTCGGCGTCCTTTATGGCCTTGGCAGCAGCTTCTTTGGCAGCTTCTGCGTCCTCCTTAGCCTTCTTTTCGGCTGCTTCCTTGTCGAGACGCTTCTTGTTCTTGGCGGCATTGGCTTCTTGACGGAACTTCTTGATACGCTCGTCACCAGCCATAGCATCATCAACCAATTTGCGAAGACGAGCAGTATCTTCATTCTTCTTCTTCTTGCGAGCATTGTTGTTCTTTCTCTCCATGTGACGCTTCTGATCACGGTTTTCATTATCATCGGGAACATCCTCATCTTGATACTCGAACGAACGCCAGGAATCGAAGTTGTAGAAGAAGTTATAGAATGCGTCTACGTCGTCCTTGGTGCTATTCTCGTCGCCGAATTTGGGAACTGGTTGAATGCGAGAGAAACGGCCCTCAGCCTTGAAAGTGCTAGCCCAGAGCTTGTAGAACTTTCCGTCCTTGGCTTGTTTCTTGGTAGGCGGTTCAACATCGGCATGCTCATCAACGGAATCAAATTGACGACGCTTGACAGGGTCAAGGAGAACTTCGGTAGCCTTCTGGATACACTTGAAGAAGCTGTCATCCTCAGTACTACCAGCAGCAGCTTTTTTGTCGGGATGGTGACGAAGAACCTTCTTTCGATGAGCGCGCTTGATCTGTTCCTCCGTAGCCTTGTAGCGATATTTCGAGAGACCTAAAACAGCGTAGTGATCTTGAGCCTACAATATATTAGCAATGGCCAATTGAGCTAGAAGCTCCGCGTACCTTCCAATCCTTGGCATCTCGAGAAAGCATCATTGGATCCTCAGCTTCGCTGATTTCTCCAGAATCATCATCCTCAACCTTCTTCGCATTCTCCTGGGCTTGTATACGGTCATCTTCAGAGAAAGTGCGCTTGTGACGAGCACGACGAGCATGTGCGAGGAAGTGAGGACCGACTGGTTCAATGCTGCGTTGGGTTGCGGAGGAGAGTCGACCTATTGCCTTGAAGTCCTTCTCTCCAGACCATCCTTCGGGAAGGATGGGGAGGGGAAGGCTGACTTGAGTGTGGGTAGCCATTTCTAATTCTTAACATACACTAGCATGAATGTTAGAAATCAGAGGATAGTTGAATGTTTTGATCAGGGAACGGTGGAAATTTGCTTCCGCTGCGTCGACAGCAATGTGAGATTGTCTCGCACCAGGAAACTTTTTTTCGGAAGTAAAGTCGTCGCGATAAATTGCACTAAAGCGGCGAGTCGGTCAGAATAGGAGCTCTAGTTCTCGCGAACATTGGCTTGCAAGTTAACTAAATTCTTATCAGATTTGGCGATGGAGTTGCCGACAGCTGCCAGCTCCTAGGACGTCAAATCCTTACCCTCGCTATGTTTTACAAGTGCTCGCTCGAGATAGTCTTTTGCATCCGCCGCTATAACCTCACGCATGTCCCGACGTCCGTGTGAGGCCTTGAAATCCGCTAGCTATCACAGGCATAGCGGGATGAGGGCTAAGTCACGTGGTATTTGCGCTCAATTGGATACCATTAAAAACATGACATGCATTTGTTGTCAACAATGAACACACGAGGAGACCAAATCACTTGCTAGCCACATTCAACACCTCTGCCTCTTCTTGTGCCAACGCCCTTCCCGCCTCCGCCCTCGCCTTCCTTCTCGCCTTCTTCAGAGCAGACTTGCTGGGTGTACGTTGAGCTCGACTTAAGGGGGACGGTCTAGCAACGTTCGTTGGTGTAGCTTCAGGTACGTCGTTGTCACTATTTGTGCTCTTGTCTTGCCCTTTGCCATCGTCCTGTTGCAGATTATTGTTCTCTGCTTTTAGTTCTTGCGTGATGGATTGCTCTAGCGAAGTATCAAACTGAGCTGGCTCGGCATGATCCGATGACTGAAGAGTACGGGAAGCAGTCTTCCCCGACTCAGTGCCATCCTCGTTGTCATTTTTTCCAGCGGACACTATATATTGAGGAACTTGAGAATAGGTCTCGGTGGATACAATAGCGTCCTTGTTTGCCGCCTCCTGAACAGGCTGTGGTTGAAGAGACGGTGAAGCAGTATCCACTGATGAGCCACCCCTTGCAACTTGCCTAGCTATATCTTCTGTTGACCTTTCTTTTCCCTTACGTTCTTGGAAGCTGTTCTCTGCTTGAGGGTCGCCGTCCTTGACTGTGTCTTCGAGTTCGATGCCCAATACTCGCATTGCGTTTTCCAGTGATTCTTTGGTCAGCAGCTTAGCTTTCTCTTCGGGCTTCAGTCCACTTTTTGCTTTGTCGAATTCCTCCTTCTCTACCCGTCGGAGTTCTTGGTGTGGATGAGGCGCGGCGGCTGCAGAATAGTTTGCAGATGGCTGCGAGATACTAGCCCGTCGGCTTTGAGAACTAAGTGTCGATGTTGTGAAATTTGGGATGTTCGCTGCAGTCGATGAAACTATCTCAGCAGCCTCGGTCTCTGACGTAGCGTCCAAAGACTGCTTGAGTTCGACAGGAATCCGAACGCTCGTCTGCAATACTAAGTCTTCGGAAACGGGTGATATCGTAGGGTTCTCGAGAGCAGAATCTTGCTCGCTGTTTGATCCTGATTTTCCTCGTCTGCTGGTTATGAATTTTGGAGGGAGAGATTCGGTGCGAAAGCGATGAGTGCTCGAGAGCGGAGTTCTTCCTCTTCGTGGGCCACTAGTTCCAGCCGAGTCATTGCTATTCTCGCGAATTTTGGAACCGTTCGTAGAGCGGGTTGGGCTCCTAGTAGAGCTGTCGCTTCGTTCGCTTGGTGTTTTCTGGTTCGGGGCCATGGTTGGCGGCGGGCAATCCCGTTTGCAACACCTCTTGTTTTGTCGACGGAGTTTTTTTCTTTAGCGAATAGGATATTTCCTTGCTCTCCTTGTTGTTTAGCACTGCTTGATTAATTTTCCAAAATGAGAGAATGATGCTGGAGAAGATGTTCTAACTTGTGTTTGTTGTGTAGACAGAAAGGTGTTGGAGAAGAGGAAAGGAAGATGGCTTTGCAGGCTTACCGGCACCTTCTTCGTTCGTCGAGAATAGCTTTTCAGGGTTCGTTACTTCCGTTTTCAACTTCACTTGGGAAGAGACGATTGGGACAATGGCACTTTCTGTTTCTGGCTTTTCTCATTCTCTATATTGCACCTTCTCCAGTTTCATCTCCCCTCTCCCCAACCCCCTCCCGTCACCACCAGCACCTCACCAAACACACACAAACTAACCCTCTCATCACACAGGCGACATCCCCCTCCTCACCGCCTCCCGCGCCGAAATCCGCAGCAATTTCCGCAAAAACATAAACCTCCAACCTGCAGACCCGACCGTGCCAGGTTTAATAAAACATGCAGAGGAAGTAGCCAAGATCCTCGTAGAGAATGTAGTGCAGGGAAAGAAGATTGGGGAGGAGAGCGAGGAGAAGTATAGTGAGTCTTTTCTAATTTTCAAATTTCGTGTGTTGTTATGCTTGTTTGTCTTCTGTCTGGAGTTTGTGGTGGGGGAGTATGGGAGCACGAGGGTTCGAGTCGAGAACTTGAGAGAATGGGAAAATTTGGGGAGCAGATTAGCTGACGTAAATGCCACAGAGTTGAGAATCCACGAAAAGACCGAACGAGGCGACAATGACACAATCAAGATGCCGAACGGGCAAACGGTGGTGATTGATGGGAAGACGTGCTGCTCGGATAAATGATTTGCCACAGGGTGCACTTGTACTTGATATGCATTTGACGTTGATGAAGCGATAGATTGTATCATAAAGGAGTGAAGTGTAAGATGAGAGGATAGGAAAATGGAAAGTAGAAAAGTTGTAGGTGATGCTCTGATCCGGGAGCAGCCTTTGATTCGTGAGCTGATGTTGTAATACTACTGCAACTCTACACTACCAATTTCAATGATTTATTGAACGGTTGTAAGTTTTGGAAACGCCCGACTCTTCTGGTGCATGAACGAATATATTGTATCACAAGAGAGTTGTGAGAGGGGACGAAAAAGTTGTAGGTGATTTTCTGATGAATTATTGATTCAGGAAATGGCCTAATACTAGCTACTCTACACTATCCATCTCAACGGCTCATCGATCCGTACTTTTTGGAAAACGCCAAACTCCCTATCAGGCATAATTTGAGGGTATCATCCCAATCAATCTCCACCTAAACTAGCATACTGCGGTTCGTCTCCTGCACCAGGAGGGGCAGCAACAGCCGTCATCGCAGCAAGATCATCCTGCTGTTTCTGCTGCACACCTCCTCCCTGCCCACCACCCTTCCCCTTCCCAGCCGGCCCCGCAAAAGCTGCCCTCCCCTCCCTCCCCGTCGCAATCCTCTCATCCTTATCAAACGTCCCAATCGGCTTTGGTTTCCCCCACTGCACCCTCAAAGGACACCCAGCAATCACCGCTCTCCCCTGCAACGCCAGCGCTGCCGCCTCCGCTCCCTCTCTCGTAGCGAAATTTATAAATGCGCAATGTGACATGTGGGAGCAGACTAAAGACCTAAGTTTGCCGTAAGGGGTGAAGAAATCGCGGATTTTGTGCTCAGGGAGGTCGTCTTCGACGCCGGTTATGAAGAGGGAGGTGATGGTTGGGTCGGAGGGGGGGAGGATGTCGGCTTCGCGTGGAGGGAGTTGGGATGCGCTGGGGAATTTGCCGCCTCGAGATGTTCCTCCTCGTCCGCCTCGTGCTATCATGCCCCCGCCTCTGCTGTCGCGTGTTCGTATGGGGCCGGGGCCTTTTGTTGCTAGTGCCGTTGATGTGCTACTTGATGCTTCTGAACCTTCTCCTTCTGCTGGGCCTATCCGTCGTTGTTTTTTGTAATATGGCTCAGAGTTTGCTAGTCGTCGTAACAGTTCACGAGCCTTCTCATCCGTCTTCTCATACGCCTCAACTCCCCCTCTACCTTCCTCAATCTCCTTCTCATGTTCCTGCGCATAAAACTCCCTATTAACCTCACTCTGTGGCCCCGGCGCCACCATCTTCAATGCCGCATCTCTAACCACAATCGGCAGCCCAAAGCTTAGATCAAGCATACAGCACTGACAGCAATTCTTCAAGCGCGCGCATGTCAAGCAGATATTTGTTCGTTTGCTTCGAGAGGTTCGGTCTGATTTCCAGCGGAAGACTGTGAAGGGTCGGGTGCAGATCTTGCATTCTTCGCCGTAGTCTTGCTTGATCATTTGCACGTAGGGATTGTCGGGGAGGCAGGACTCGCAGACGGAGGGGAAGTCGGTGGTTTCCCAGCCAGAGCGGTTGAGGTCTTGCTTGATTTGGGGAGGCATGGTGGTGGTGTGAAGGCGGGAGTGAGGGAGATGGTATGCGTCGTGCCAATCAGAGGTAAAGGCGCAAAGCTGTAGAGCTCAGTTGAAGCTCTGCTAAGAGACTCGGGGTAAGCAAATCGTATTCTCCTTGAGTTGTTCTGGCGGTATGCGCGGGAGAAGTGAATTCTGAGATGGTGGTGACGTTGAACGCGACAGCGATGAGGCTGAGGGGCGAAATGTGCTGTCGGCCTCTCAAAATTTTGGTAATCAGCGATATCAAAATGCGGCTTGGCAACCGGCCAATCACCGGCATCCACTTTCTGCAAGAATTTGCACGTGATACCCACGCTAGTGAAAAGCCGAATACGCTGGGCCAATTAGCTGCATCTGCAGGGGAATTCAGGGATGATTTCGAGAATCCAGAGCGACCAGGGGCCTCAATAATTAATCTTCCAGCAACGAAAGGAGAGGCCATAAAGGCAACAAAACCCCAGACATTGCGATCGTTCTTCCACAACTCACGCAACACACTTAACATACTTCGCACTCTTCTACTTTCAACAGTATACATATTATAATTCACCATGTCTCCAATCAAGCTTGAGACCGAGGATCACTCTCGCGATGCCGCATTCAACAAGGCCATGCACAAGGACTCGTCCAGTGCGCGAGGTGGCATGTCCGCCATGTTGAAGAAGGACAAGGCCGCGCAAAAGGCTGCTGTTGACGAGTACTTCAAGCATTGGGATGACAAGTCTGCAAAGGACGAGACTAAGGAGGATAGAGATGTATGTTGGGAAAAGTTCCTCTGATGTACTAGCTAGTCAGTCGCTCACCGTTTTTCTCCGCAGGCACGAGTAGCAGAATACGCAACCCTCACAAGACAGTAAGAACTCCTCCATACTATGATATGCCATATTCTAATTGCTATACAGTTACTACAATCTCGTCACCGATCTCTACGAATACGGTTGGGGTCAATCCTTCCACTTCTGCCGCTTCGCATACGGTGAGAAGTTTCACCAAGCCATTGCCCGCCACGAGCACTACCTCGCCGCCAAAATCGGTATCAAGGATGGAGACAAGGTGCTCGACGTTGGATGTGGTGTTGGTGGACCTGCGAGAGAAATTGCAAAGTTCACTGGCGCACATGTCACCGGTTTGAACAACAACGACTACCAGATCGAGCGCGCCACAAAATATGCTGCGCAGGAGGGGTTGTCGCACCAATTGGCTTTCGTCAAGGGCGATTTCATGGTATGTGCCTTTTACCCAGCAGGCCCCCTATTTTATTTGGAGAAATATAAGTGCTAATTGAACCAGCAAATGTCTTTCCCAGCCGAGTCCTTCGACTGCGTCTACGCCATTGAGGCCACCGTCCACGCACCCTCCCTCGAAGGCGTCTACTCCCAAATCTACCGCGTCCTCAAGCCCGGCGGTGTCTTCGGTGTCTACGAATGGCTCATGACCGACAACTACGACAACTCCAACGAGCACCACCGTGAAATCCGTCTCGGTATCGAACAAGGTGATGGAATCTCCAACATGGTGAAGATCTCCGAGGGTATCGCAGCCATCAAAGCCGCCGGATTCGAGCTGGAACTCCACGAAGATTTGGCCAAGAGACCTGATCGTACACCATGGTATTACCCTCTTGCAGGTGACTTCTCCATGATGGGATCAATCTGGGATTTCCCGACGATCGCAAGAATGACATGGTGGGGACGAGGAATGACAAACAAATTCGTCGGAGCTCTCGAGATGCTCGGCATAGCTCCAGGCGGAACACAAAAGACCGCAACAAGTATGGCGTTAGCAGCTGATTGTTTAGTCGCTGGTGCGAAGGAGGATCTGTTCACGCCTATGTACTTGATGGTTGCACGAAAGCCGTTGAACAAGTAGATTGTTCTCATCCTTTGGCTTAATTTTCACTTCTCGAACAAGTTAGTAGGGATGGGATGCATATGCTGTATGCCTGAGTGAGCATGGCAGGTGGCGTGGGTGGGAATCGTTGGCTGTACAGTTGTATTTTGCTCTGGCGTTCCTGATCTGGAGCGGGGCATGAGCCTAGTCTCGTATGTGTGGTTGTCTATAGAGAGGACCCCCTCAAAAGAATTTCGTCATGATTGATAGCATAGAATAATAATATAACTAATCTGAATAAATTTTCAAGTAGTCTTGTCACCTACTTTTCATCAAGTGCTTTCGCGTCAGCACTCATTCCCTTGGCCTCTGTCTCAGTCCCCGTATCTTTAATGCAGATGCCCGCTTCCTTCTTGCGAAGAGAGCTCCCCAACCCGTAGCGCGGAAAATGAGTATAAAATCTCTGTTCAACTTTCACTCCTTACCATACAATAAGCCAACAAATTCTGGAAGGTAAACCTGCATCCGTCCTTCCGTCCTTCCAGCTTTGGTGTTTCTGCTCCAGTACCAACCTCGCGTGCTATTCTCGTCTGAAGATCCAAAAACTACATCCGACGAAAATATCCCCAAATAAGCAATTTGTAATTCAGTCTTCCCCCTCGCATACCATATCTTTCGAGTCGATCTCGCCTGATAGGCAGCCGCCATTTATCGCTAAGCAGCAAATCTAATCTCACACTTCCTCACACCAACCAACTCCACACTTCTCAAGCATCCTCCCCTCCCTCCCTTTCGTATTAAACCCACCCCAGCTCCACCACCAAACACCAACATACCACTTCCATATCAAACCGCAAGCTCAAATGGAGGTGATTGGCAGAACCAAGGTAGCTTGGTTGTTTTGATTCTTGAATTTGGTGTGTTTGTTGGGTGGAGAGGAGACGGGACAAGAACGAGGAGAGGGTGAAAGGATGAAGAATTCAGGAGAATTAAGGGAGAGAAATTGAGCTCCACAACAGCAAAACACACCTCGCAGCAAAAATATCCCCATTGCCAAACTGCTGGTTTCATGTTTCTATTCACCTGAGTCCCCTGAGTAGAAAATTCGTGAACTTGGGCTGCCAAGGCACCGACCATTTATTGTCTACCTGGCACGTTGGTGTTTACCACCTGCTGTGTCTTTCAGTAGCAGGGCAAACCTACCTATTTATGTGATCTGCAAGCATTGGTTTCTTCCATGTAGCTATTTATTGTTGAAATGCGGTACTGGTGACTTATTGTCAGTCGATATACACCACTTGGAATACTTCTTACTTCACAGCCCTCACCTCCATCTCTCACAAACACAACCATTTCAATTCAAATTAAAAGTAAAAGGGGGTATCTCATTCTCACTCGCACTCATCTCTCAACTCCTCTCATCTCCTGTCCTCCTAATCTAAGTAACTAGCTAAACCCGATAAGCAGGTATTGTAAGATGTATATCAGCCCTAAACACTGATCCTTCACGCCAAAATATATACCATAACACACTTATATTTCTTCTTCCTCTTTTGAGTGTCCAAGCCGCGCCACTAGCCAAGGGAAGGCAAGCCATATACAAGAACCCTGCCATTTTTTGTTGGTACTCCAATCCAAACCCTTTTGTTCGAGAAAGAATTCCTTCAGGCAGAAAGGAGAACCTGGTGTGAGAGAGTCGAAGGTAAAACACACCCGTCCTCCAGGCCCAGTTTCAGGTGAGAGAATGACAAAAGAAACCGATCAATTAGCTATCCGATCCGCCTCAAAAGAAGCAATCCATCCCATATTCTATAGGTGCATTTTCCAATCCCTCTTTTCCTAATCTAATTTTCTTTTGTTTGTCCTCCCTGGTACTTTTAGTAATGTTCTTTTCGCCTTATCTTCCTTCCATAGGAAGTGTGAAAGGGTGTCCTCAAAGGGGTACACCGAAGAGGAAGAATGAAAGGGTTGTGTTGTGTTGCGTTGTGTTTTATCGGTTGTAATGAGGCGAATCGAAGAGAATTATAAGGAAATGTGTGCGCTTCGAAGAGCGAAAAAATTGAGCAAGTGAGTGGCAACAAGGGGTATTCCATCCGTTCCCAACCCAGGACATCCAGTCCTATCCCATCCCAACACCCTTTATAATAAGTCCGCCAGCCCCCGAATGCAAATAATACGCCAAAGGTCCCAAATGAATCACATCCTCCCCATGGGCCTGCCAAAGTTGAAGCTCGGCTTTAGTCTTAATAGCGGCCCGTCATCTTTCTCGTCGTTTTCTTCTTCGAGATCTACGCTTCGTCTTGGACGGTTCGATGCCCGTCGATCCGTGGAGCTGATACTGCTCGATGATTCGCTGCTTGGGCTGACACCTTCACTTTTTCGTGCTTCTTCTAGCTTTTCGTGTAGTTGCTGGAGGAAGACATCATTTGCGGCGCTTTCATTTGTCAAGCCAAGAATGCCTGTTAGTGGTTTGTCGCCGTTGTCGCTATCCTCGTCAATGTCGTAGGCGCCATCATTTGCACATGGGGCAACTGATAGACGGTGGAGATCTTCAGGTCGATGAGCTTGTCTTGGCGTAGGTTCTCCACTCTCAACTTCCACTCGCTCACCACCAAGGAACTCAAACTTCGACATGGAGTGATTGGGTGTATGGCCAGCATGCATTGTTAATCTCCTATCCACAGGCTCACATACTACCTGTAATGTCTTCTTCTCCCTCTCTTCTGCCTTCTCTTCTGGACTCTTAGGGGTCTTCCCTGGTGGACTCATGCTCGATGCGTCTGGTTCGGAAGGTCGACCTGTGGGAGAGAGCTTGGCGGGCGAGTAGTCTGGGCTTAGAACTTTGGCAGCGAACTCGGGCGCTACGGCCGAGGCCTTGATAGCAACACCTTCTAGCTCAGGTTGAATAAGTGAAATGTCGATTGTTTCTTTGGGTGTTTCGGAAATTGTTTCTAAATCTTGGTGCGCTCCAAAGTCGGATGATCTCAATCTCTGACTTGTGACTCGAATAGCACTTTCTCGTGGTGCAGTGATTTCATCAACTCGCATCTCTTTGGTCTCGGCAGAGTCGAAAGTACGGCTTGGGTTCCTGGGTGCAGGAGCATAGAAAGGCGTACCATCCGCATTTCTTCCCGATTCCTGCGGGATTGTCCGGGAATGACCTTCTACACTGCCTGCCGACGTCGCGCGCGAGCCTTGACTTGCTACAATGCCAGCATGATGAGCAGCGTGCATTTGTCTGTATCCCATGCCAGAAGGACTGATGGCACCTGTCTCTGATTGCTTCCCACTTGCTGCTTCCAATGCCTTGATCCGGGCTTTCAAGATTTCCCGCTCTTGATCCCAGAGTCCTCGCTCCTCATTCATTATTTCCTCAGCTCTCTTCCTATCGGCCAACATATGTGCCTTCTCTCCCTCATATTGGTCCCGTAGTTTCTGTGCATAGACCCGATAATCTTCGATCAAGCCTGCTGAACTGTCTTCTGCGCTTGAACTTCTGGTCTTTGGCGGGGAGATGGGGGGCCCGTTAGGGTGCTGCGATGGTGATCGGGACTGCATGAGTGTTTTCGGAGAGGGAGTATCGCTCTTCGAGAGCGGTGATGGAATAAAAGCAGGTTCAGGGACGGTCCGAGGGGTGAAGCTGAGAGGGGAGATGCCGGAATCTGCGCGGCCACTGAATGTGCGCCGGGGAGGATCAATTGCGCCCGAGGAGAGAAATGAGTCGAACGGGTGTTTTGACATAGTGAAGCAATCAGTAAGGGGAGAAGGTGAGAACCATCGAAGGCTGGTAAGGCAGGTGCGAGGGAGAAACTACGGGTTGTCGTTGTTGAAGTTGCTGATGCTGGCGGCCCGAGGCTTCAGTAGCGCACGCGACTTCGGGAAAATGTGGATTCACTGTGGATATTGCTGTCTCTCGCTCTCTCTCTTCACCGCGCGAGTCGTGCATAGAGCGGTGTTGGTCTCAGGAAAGGATCATATCAGTGTTCGATGTGCTGTCAGTTGCAGAATAATGGAGTTGGGAGTGCGAAAGGGTCCCGGAGGTCAGCGCGAGGGTCTTCAGGTGGAGGTGTCAATCGTCACATGGGTGCGTCTCCCTGCTTGACGGGATCGGGCGTCTCGGGCCGTCTAGAACCTCTGGATGATCGCCCTGTCAGAGGTCGCGGCCCCTTGAGCTGGGCGCGCAAGAAGGAAGCACAGCGTGGCCCCTTTCCTCACCGTCTCCTCCCAGCCGAATAGGGGGTCGAGGGGCACAGGAAGCCGTTACCGCGCGAATGGTTTTGTGTGTGGCGTCTCCCAGGGCGGGACACTTTCCCCTGAGCGAGTGACGTGTCCGGAATCCTGGTCTGCACATCGACCAACATGCAGCGGTTCGTCCGGATCGCTGGTGGACGACAGCGAGTCTCATAAAGCAGACGTGGTGCCTTTGGAAGGAGCACTGTGGACTCTGTGCGTAAGTGAATTGACTACTGTACTGCTACGTCGCGTAAGTGCTCGATGATGCATTCTGTACTCATTCTCACAAAGATGATTCTCGAGTTGGCGGTTATTTTGGTCATGAGAGACAGATATCGAAGTTGGGCGAAGATGGGGGAGGCTCATAAAAGGTAGAGATCGTGTGTTTGCTGTTGAGCTCTTCAGCAACTCTTCCATCTTACATTCAAGCCGATTATATCCTCATTTCACCTCAAATGCACTTCATCAACTTCCTTGACGACGTTGGAATTCTGCTGTTTTTCAAACCCATGATGTCCTTCACCAACTTCACCAGCGACCGTTTTCTCAACACAATGGACGATATGGGCATCTCCCTCGTCTGTCGTCCGCTACGGTATATACACCGCTTTGCAGACATCATACTACACGCGGAAGAGTATTCACGTCCTCTCAGCGTGCTCACTTCACCAGCGTATTCGTGGGCAAGCAGCAGCTACACATATTACGACAGCTATAGCAACATAAGCAAGATGTTGAAATGAGGCGCTTTTCATGTCTTTGGTTTTGTCTGGGTGTTTGAATATGTAATGGTCTCAGGTGCTACAATTTCCTTTCTTTTCGAGACGATGTGAAGTTACACAACCTTTGGTGGCACGACGTGATTCGAGGACCTTCTACTCACATCCTGGATATTTAGGTTCAAGTCTATTTTGCGCATTGTATTACCTACGGGAAGATCCCGATTGGATGGTAAAGAGAAGGGAGACAGGACAACTTACGACGGAGCTGAAGAATCATTTTTGAAAGAAAGAGATAGTGATGGGCATAGGAACTCGGATGATAAGGTGTCAACCAGCATCTATGCCGGGTGGGAGGTTCGGTACGGCAGCATCATCAAGGGAGAAGCGGATGTGGATAGGGAGGAAATAGAAGTGGAGCCGGGTCTCGACTTTCGTGCAGCAGGGTTAGAGACGGACAACTGTCAACGGCTATCGAAGCAGGCGTGGATGGATGGGTAATTCGGAGAATTTTGGCAGGTTTCTGCACACACCGCTTTTCAGCACTGGGTCTCATTATGTCAACAACAACAACAACGACAACAACGCTCATTGACGAAGATTTCCTTTTTTTATATTTTATACTTCTATGGAGTTGGATACTCAGGCATCTACATACTCGTCACAAGACAACAGCATCAAGGCATCGGCGTATTATCAACAATAACTACACTCATCGACAAAGCTTTCTTTTTCCCCTTGGGCTCAAATTCGAAGCATCTACACACTTGTCTCAAGACACAGCATCATAGAATAGGCGTTATGGAAGACTTCAATATTATTAATAGGATTTTCCTTGCACGTGTCCACTATACTAAGCTTGTGACTTTTCTTTTTTGATCCTTCTTCTAGGAATGATCTAGGCATCTCAACCACACTAAACTTACATGTAGACTTACTCTAATATAAGCGCTCATCTATCTTTTATTGTCAAGTATTAAGAGTATTACAGGATGTGTTAGGCTCGCTTTGTCTTTATTTTTAGTCATGCCTAGCTCACAAACGTGCCCGACCCCAACAACACTTTAAAATTCCAGAACAAATCCAAGCAACCCTCGCACGCAAGGAATGTATCAGTCTCAAAGCCATCAAATGCACCTCACGATACATGCTGTAATACCTGAACTTGAAAAGCATCCCCACAAGTACCGGTTCCTCTCATGCCAGTGACAGCTCTCAAGCTTTTCGACTAAATCAAAAGAAGAACAACAAGTTGCTCCTCAACTTCAGAATCAAAACTCATATCACTGTAATTACCATCGTCAATCTTTGAACGATTTGACGTTCCAACCCCATTTCGCTTCCTCACCATGCGATTGTTCTGCTTTCGTAAATGTACAATCCCCATCGCGCCAACAACACCTCTCTCATTCTTTCCATTCATATCAACTCTTGATAATATCAGTAACCAGACAGATTATTTCTAATTTTCTTTCCCTCGTCAGTGAAATAAAAACGCACAAGTCAAACGGCTTATCCCCTCAAGTTAACAAGTTCGTCTAAATCTACACTTTTCAACTTTCTTCAACTTTACGCTTCTTGAAATTCCGCATCCCGAGCCCACCACCTTTTTAACCAGCGTCTAAATAAATCCAAACCTAGATCGAATTCCCGGTCTATAAACCCCTTAAACATGGGACGTCAAGCGTGCACAAGAGTTGAACCAGGAGTGCAACTTGGCAACTGGGCTAGAAAACTTGGTGAGGTCGGCGCGGATTCTGCTGTGGGGTCTAAGTGGCGCTGTGATCCTTTGGCTTGGATAGTAACCACTTTGTGGGAGGCAATCGAGGTGTGTTTAGAATTTTGACAGCAGATATGGAATCGGTAGCGAGACAGAAAGCGACAGCAAAAAATGATTTTATAATTCACAAAACTCAACATCATGAAGTTGCGAAGTCCTCAAGATCTCTACCTCTTCTGCCCTGAGATTGTCATGGCCAGCAGACATGAAGTTGATAGTGCATAGAGAAGAGGCGGCATAGCACCATATCCAAATAGATAACCCGTATTTAAGAAATGTAATGTTAATCCGTACGTCAAACTTTCAAAATGTACTCCTGGGGTTAGATTTATAATCGACATATGTTTGGTTTGATCTTTTTGAATTTTGGGGATTTCACGAAATGACAAGTGAAGGGGGATCCGGCTGTTTAATATTTGGGTTGAATTTGATGCGAATAGATCCTTGGCATATTCTTAGACCTCAGGAGCTAGTACTTTCATTCTATTCTGCTCTTGATACGGAAATTCCTCTTCCTCTTCCTCTTCCCCTTCCATAATTCTAGTTTCTTTAATGATTCTAAAGAAATCTTCTTATTCTATGCCCTCGCAAGATTACATTCTCTTTCCTATTCAACTTTGAGTTCATTCAGCCCTCAATTATAAATGTCTTCTTTTCCTAGCATTGGCCTGCCAGGCTTCTTGCGGATATTGCGGACGAAAGTACATAAGAAAGTGAAAACGCTAAAGGGGGTCTCTTTTAATCACTTTGCATTTGTGGGGTTCGAATAGCAAGAAGAGAGAAGTGGATTTACTATCCTGGGGGTTCTCAATTTGTAGAATGGCAAATGAAGTATGAAAGTTGGACTTTTTAACACTAGTTTCACGCAGAGAGCACAGCCTCTATCAACAGCGGCTACCGCTACTCCCTCTCTGAGGCCAAATGACCCAAGCACAATAGAAGCAGAGGCTCAACGCATCTCTCCCCCCTCTTTTCTCCTGACAACAAGAAGCTCGTAGAAACTATGAAAGAAGTTCGAAGTTCACATCCACCATCCTACCATTGTATATCACTGCCCACCAGCCCTACATCAGCGAGATCTATCAACTTCCTAGGGTTTATATGGGAGCGCTGCAAGCCCTCTCCCTCTTGTGGAACGAATTTTAGAAAGAGGAAATAGATAAAATCCTCCAGCGAGAGAATGGCCGATATTTTCTTTCAAGCACTTTTCGGCTAAATTTCTCCGGTGCTACTCGACGAAGAGGGCCTTCTTTTGAAAGTGGATCTGAGCCTTAGGGAGATATGCTGTGACTTAGTACTAGATCCGTAAACGCGTCAAACCCTAGAATTGATGCGTATGTTGGCTTCCAGGATTTCCAGAGCGGAGAAGGATCCTATGTGGAGTCACATAAGACGAGGATGCTTCATTTGGATAAGAGTGAGTTTCTCAAAGATCATTACACTCTCTGCCCTCTCCTGTCATCTACTACCACCCCTCCCCTCCCCTTCCCTCCACCTGTAGCACCATCTTCCACATCATCAGATATCTACACCCCTTCTCCCCATTATCAAAACCACGCTCAAACAAACTCATAAAGACAGCACAATGCCAGGCAATCCATTTATGTGCCGGCCCACCCAATGCTCAAAGCGCATGTCCAACCGTTGGAACGCCACATAATGCCCTCACAAAACGCCGCTGAAAGCCTCCCATATTGGCCCAGCATGTGTACTTTTGTCCCTCGTTTTCGTCATCAATATTACCTGCCCTTGTTGATAAAAAAGTGTACAAATGTGCAAGTCGAAACCGCAAACGCAACGCTCGCTTCAAAAGCTTAGATATGGTACGAAGATGAAGACATCAAGCAGCAACACCACCAACCAAATCCGTCTTACTTTTATTCAACCCGCCCGAATTACTGCCCACGCTCATCCGATTCGCTTTCCCCTTTTTCTTAAGTGGTTTCTTCTTTTCGTCCCCATCGCCATCGCCGTTAGACATTTGGATTTGGGAGAAGTCTTTCCATTTGCGCCAGCCGTCGAAGTCGATTAGTGCTTGCATGCAACCCCATTCCATAACTTTGCGTTCGAGCCAGACGAAGTTGACGGGCTGAGGAAAAGGGTTAGTAATTGGGCTGATGGTAGGGTGATAGAGCACATACCTTGGTCAAGAAGTCATTACAGCCAGCTGCGAGAGCTTCGTGTCTGTCTGATTGGAGGGAGGAGGCGGTGAGTGCTACGATGATGACGGGAGACTTGAAAAGAATTGTAGAAGGTAGCTTGTCTTCGCCTTCTGGCTCGCCAGTTTCTGCTGTTTCTGATGGAGCAGAAGAAGATGCCGAACTGCTGAAGACACCAATGCTGTTCAATCTTTCCAATCGTCTAATTTCTTTCGTTGCTTCAAGACCACTCATGATGGGAAGTTGAATATCCATCAGCACCAAATGGAATCCACCTGCCCGCCATTTTGTGACAGCTTCTTTTCCGTTCATTGCTGTTTGCCAGCGGACCTTAAGTCTCTTCATGAATGCCTCCAAAAGCTTTAGGTTGATAATGTTATCTTCAACAATGAGCACATTGATCGGCGGAACAGCGCCGTTGAGCATGCCTGCTGGTAGTGAAGGGTGATCTACGTTTGCCTTTTTGCTCTTCTTAGGTCGATTTGTGGGTGGTCGTGGAGAAGATACTCGTGGTGGAGGTGTAACAACAGGCTGAATAATTTCAGTTTGAGGTGCGGTTGGTGGTGTAGGTAGTGGTGGTGCGACAGGAGGAAGACTATTTGATTTTTCTGATGCATTTGAGTGAGTTCTTGAGCGCGGAACCCGAGGGTATGCTTGCATACCATTGTTCACCTGAGGCGGCTGATGGGTGCTTATAATAGTAGGAGATGAGGTATGCTGTCTACCAATCCTTGGCCGGTCTGGTCGCTCTCTGTGATGTCGTGCTCGGCTTCCTGGAGATGGTAGTGCTGGCACATGTCCTGTAGTCAAAACCGACATTGAATGTGTGGTTAGTGCTGGGTGGTGATTGCTTTGGCCATTGACTGGGACGCTATTTGCAAGATGTGGTGAAGGAGCTGCAGGTACTGGCATAGGCGGGAAGTAATCCGTGCCTCCTTCTAGAGGTCTTGCTTCGTCATAGTATCGGGCGGGTTGAGGTGAGGCTTTCGGGGTTCTTCTTGTTGGCACATCGATAATGAGAGCTTCATCAACTGTCTGACCACCAGGAAAGTATGCATCCAAGGTCCTCCCCATTGGTTCCTCTGGCCCTAATGTCCTCTCTTGTCTGGCCTCCCTGGGCACTATCCGTAGAGTAACGTCCGGAGCATCGAATGTTCTGCCAAGGGAATTTGCATATTTCTTCAATATCATTTCTCGGACATCATCCACCAAGTCATCTTCATGTATCTGTACCAGGGTCGCAGATGCGCCTATGCGCTTGACCCATATCTTCCTGCTTACCATATTCGCACTGATGGTTGAAGGGCCGTGATTCGAGAAGTAATCGTGGTTCGCAGCTCTCGATTGCGTGGGAAGGTCGGTCTCGAGGAGTGTCTTGATCAATCGGGTTTGGCCTTGCGGAAGCAGACTCTGTCGTCTGGATAGCTCCGGCGGTTTCTGCGGGGAGTTCTTTGTAGAACTGGTGTTGAATTTAGAGAATTGAATCTCTATGTCCTTTGCATCTCCCTCCTCTACCTCTTCCAATTCCTCCTCTGGCACAAGCGGGATATCAGTATTCGGAGTAGGAAAATCAGACGATGTGCTATCGTGCTTGTTTTCAACGTCGAGGTTACTGTTGTCGCCCGAAATTTGTTTCGAGGCCGCCGCCGTTGTTGGGAGATTGTGCAGATCGCTACTTCCTAGGTCTAGAGGGACGCCGTCTGATTCTGGACAAGCACTTGGCTTCGGTCCCCCATCAACCTCTGGAGGCTCAACCTTCTCATCTATCGTCACGCCGCCCAAGGTCGAAGCTGGTCGTTTTGTCTGCGTGGGACTTCCACGGGACCTTAAGGAGCGCGCGGATGTCGCGGTGTGCTTGTGATCGGGATTCGCGGGCTGGTCAGAAGCCTCGCCATCGAGGCTCGAGAGGGACGACGCGGTGGAATGTCGGCGTGTGAATTTGTTGCGCAAGCGTGTCTTGAGATCTCCTATCGCCATTGAACGCGTGCCGGCTCAACAAAGCAGCTCTAGGGAGCTCCTGTATCTGATGAAGTCTTCTCGTGCGAAGACGATATGTGCAAGAGTGCTTGAGGAATTTCCTGCAGCTCTGGCCAGCTCCGCATGCACTTTTCCACGGACTTCGATCCGGACATGCCAACCGAGACGGACGTGGACCGCAAACAGAGATATCGATGTTCAATGCGACAATTCGATCACCATTCGGATGAGACAAACGATGTTTACTTTTCGAAATATCAATCACGAAGACTCCTCAAGACCATTCACCCCTCCGCATCCCATCTTTTCACTCCACAAACCGCTTCACAAAGCTCGCCTTCGACGCGCCAGCACATCAACGCAGCAGCTTTTTGGGTGGCAATCCCCTGTCTGCACCTGTCCTCCCCTGCAACGCCTTGCTGGGGATCGAGAAAGGAACCAGCATGCCATGGAAATCTTGAAGTGGCAAAACATTTACGGTGGCAATTCATGAAGCGTCCAATGCGAGTTGATAATTCGCACTTTTCCCATCTGCATGTTTACCTAAGTTCTGCCCGCTGTGCCCAAGTGGTTTCTTTTGACGCCACGCCGAACTGTCAAACTTCTTACTGTTGGAATTGATTGGAGATTGTGAGCCTCGAGTGAGGCTACTTGCATACCGAGTACTGATATCGGATTGATCGCGATGAGGAGTTGGGTTAAAGTGGGCTATGAGGGGTTGATCTTCGCCACTCCACTTTGAAGTCTCGAGATGTCGGAGACGAGTCAGTATCAAGCATTATTCCACGTTCTTTACAGGGAGCCAACTTTAAAGTTGGCTAAGAACCTCACGTCGAAGTCGACGAGGGATCAGAATCGTTGCAAAATGAATTCAACCTTCAGGAATCATGTTGCTTGATTGAGATGAGGTTTAGATTTCCCATAGATTTCAGCTGTTATTTTTGAACTATGACGGAGCTTCTCTTGCCTGACAGTTCCCTGGCCCGTTTGGTTGTAGTCAATGCAAGGCTCAAATATACCTATTTGTCTTCAAAGAATGCACAACTATTTTCGGTCCCTAACTCGCGCATCGCAGCAGAATAAAGCTAAAATAACATCGAGCGGAGCTGAGCTTTGATAGAAAGAGTCGCCTTGGGGTAAACCATTCCTTAGACACGATTTTTCTTACTAAGGCAACGAATGTCATGCTTGATGTATCACGGTTCATGATCGACAACCTGTTCAGCCCGAAAGGTTAGGTTGCAGTCTTTTGACTTCATCATCTTGAGGAATCTCGCTCGCACCAAATCAATAGCAATTGTTACCAAAAGAGGCCGTCACTTAAGCCTCCCACTCTTTTACATTAACCTGGTTACGAACTCCATCTATCTTCCATTTCGAAATATTGTAAAGCATCTTTTTTCTCGAGCAGATATTACTGTCACTTTGCGAGGGCAACTTCCTTGGGCTTCGAATGAGATTGAAAACCTTTCACCTCATGCGGGCATGTGCTAGAATTCTACGATGATGTTCGGCAAAGGTAGAAGCTTCCCTATGCTATGTATTGTACATACAGAGAACGACAGCATTTTGCGAGAATCAGCTATAAATTTTACCTATCTACTTGATGCCTTAGGATGCTTCGTGTTGGAAGTCTATAGCGACTTCTATTTTTCACACTCGGCTCTGGCACTAGACAATCGGCACGCTTTCCTATCTTCCAACAAGTACTTGAGCTATTCTTCTCGAGACTGACAACCATACCAGCCATTTAATGAAGCTAGGCTGAGGGGATTTTCTCCTCGAGTCTTGCCTCTTCTTGCTTGGCTACACGGCCTGGAGCATCTACTGAGCCCCGTCACTGTTCTCAGCTTCAACCACATCGACACTCGTTGCGTAGTCTGAAGATGGCACTTATAAGCCTGCCATAGCATTGAAATACTTGTCTAGTAGAGAGAAGTTTGAATGGAATTGAGTAAGGTTTAGCCTTTGATGGAAGAGTTGCCGTCGTTGATGCCCATACCGGGTGTGTTACCCCCTTACCTAGTATACCCGAGTCAGAACTCTGGAAGCTCGAGGGAGATCTACCCAGATAGGCGATACTCTTGATCAATGCTTCCTATAGGGCATAGATAGTAATACACTATTCGCTATGCCAAGCTCTGTGTTTCTGATCAAAGCCATGGTGTGGTCTTCTTAATGTTTTTATATCCAGACGTTTGGTACTTGGCAAGTATTCTCTACTTACGTCTATCACAACACTTTCACTCACTTAACACCACCCAAATGCACTCACCGAAGTCCTCTCTTCTGTTGCACATAGCGATGGAAATCAACGGCCTATAAGCAAGAATTCATTCCTTTTCTATCGGCGCATCCTCTCCGCGTAACTCGTCAAATCCTACTCTTACAGCATGTCTCTCACTCTCTCCAACCACTACCACTAGATAATATAGTACATATTACACATCGAGCATATCAAGGCACGGCAAGAACATCACACGTTGGGAAGCAGTTGTAACAAACTATTAGGATAGGTAAGGTATATCATATGTACTCTTTCCAATCCCATCCCTTCAATTCCATTCATTTCAACCATTCCAAATCCTCAATCTAATACACCATCATACCCCTATCTCCTTTCTCAATTTCTCACCACGCTCTCAACAGCTATGTACTACGAAAAGCGTCTTGCTTTCTATACACTTTCGCCTCCACTCCGCTATACGTTCTTGCAAGTTACAACCACCGGCATTCAGATAATCAATTTATCAATCAATCAAACCACAACCCGCCACTACCAGCCGTCAAGAGAAAGGAAAGAAGACAAATTAGGGGCCGACCCATTTTTACTACTTCTCGCCGCAACTACCCCCCCCCCCACTTCACACTTAACGTTCAATCGACAAGTCGACTAAAGGCGGAATCGATTCTCGTTCCCAGAAACTAAAGAAAAAAGACAGTGTTATGATAACGCCTAGGTCGCTTGCCTGCCACCACTGACAGACAAGCGCTCCATACCGCGCCGGGGGTATGGAGAAGAGATGGAGACCCGATGCACCCGCTAAAAACATGCAGTTTGGAAGTAAGTACGCAAAGCAAAGTCTCGTGACCGAACGAAACTCGACAGTGTATCGAGAAGGACAAATGAAAGGTGGTGGGATGATGTCGAGGGAGAATGAGGTTGAGGTTTACATATCGGTACTGCCCGGTAATCGGACGAGCTTGTGTCCGATGCGTAGGTTGGGAGGGAGATGGTTATGGGAGACGACTTTCGTCATGTTCTTCGGACACGAGCGGATCTTCGAGGCGTCAATCATGGTAGTTGGGTCATCGTAGCTGTCGACCTGGCAGCATTCAACGTTCTTGAGCCAGCGGTTCTTAGCCACAGCAGCCATAGTCGCTCGTTTCGAAGGATCGGGGTTGAGCATGGTGAGGAGAACGCGTCGAAGAGCAGGAGGATTGATGTGTTGGTCGAAGAAGGCCACGTGAGGGTAGTCGGTCTCTGTGATACCAGGAGCACTACCATCGGCGTGTTTGGCGTTCCACTTTGTCCACCCTCTGACCAAATCATCGTACAGTGGTGAGCTACCTGGTTTGGCTTCGGTCCACAAGCATCCGTTCGAGCACATGCAGAGCATCACGATAGCTGCTCCCCAGACGTCGAGAGGACGAGGATCGTAATCACCTGCTTTGTGTGAGCTTCGGTAGTACAAAAATTCAGGTTTCTTTTCTTACCATTCTTCTCCAGAACCTCAGGGGCGACATATGGAGGGCTACCACACATGCCTGGTGCGCACAATCGAACTTCACCCATCTCTTTTCCACATTGCCCGCCAGCAGCTCGAAGACCCGGATGGATACCTGCGAAAACTTCTGAAACGCCAAAGTCGGTAATCTTCAGCTTACTGTCCTTGGTAATTAGGAGATTTTCTAACTTGACGTCACGGTGTGCAATCCCGTTCGAGTGAAGGTAATTGAGGCCTTGGATGAGTTGTTTGAACAGGCACATTCGGTCGTTGATATGGTCTTCCTTAGATAGGTACTTTTGACTAACCAGGCTGAATAGGTCCCCTTGATCGCAGTATTCCATCACATGGTTCCATTTGCCATTATATGTGCAAAGACGGAAAGTCTCGACGATATTTGGATGATGAACACTCTTGGCGATCGAGTATTCCGACTTGACCTTCTGTTCGTAATCCTCTGACTTCTCGTTGGAAGATTTGCCACGGAATTCCTTGACGGCATATACCTCCCCAGAACATCCTTTTCGATTCATCAATTTCACCTTCGACGTTGCTCCTTTTCCAATGCTCTTTCCACGTCGGCCGACCAACTTGCTCTGATCAGAGAATTCCGAGTATAACTCCGCTACATCCACGGTGAAGTCGTCTGGTAAACTCAAGCTCATCCGTCGAGATTTGAGACCCATACCAGTCTCGGCGGGTAGAGCCCAGATTGCTCTTTCTGGAAGCTTAGCATCTGGATTATCATGGTGATGGTGTCCTTGAACCGTGTTATCGAGATCTACACTGGTGGCACGATGGCGGTGCTGATTGGGTCTTTGATCTATTTTATCAATATGGTGGGAATTCGAGGATTTGTGTTTCGATAGTCTATCTCGGAGACTGAATCCAGTCGATGATCTATTCTTCTTCCTGCTTTTGAAAAAATCGCTATCTTTCACCGGTTCCGCAAGGTGTATTTGGGGTTGTGGTTTGAGGTGTACGCTTTCAGCCGGAGATCCCGGCGATGGTGGAGTATTCGATCTTGTCGTATATGGTGAGCTGTGCGCCGACATTCTCCGCGTCGATGCGCGGCGTTCCTTCTGTGTAAGCATGATGTCTGAGTCGTTTATCGAATTGTTGCTGATAGGAGGTACAGGCACTGCCAACGCTTCCAAATTTGCATTATGAGAATTCGCCCTCCTGAAGAAACCGGATACCGCTCGCTTTATGCCCGATTCTTTCGAAGATGAACCTGGCCGCTTCTGTATCGGTGTTTTCGGTGTAGGCGTCGTCTGCTCAGTCGTCGCTGGTTGCGCCTCCTTGTTTTGGGGCGGAGTCGCTTTTGTATTCAATATCAGAGGAGGCTCAGTATGTATGGGCCCGAAAGTATGGGGCTGCTTCGTCGCGCCGTTCATCCTGTCTTCAAAGGTGTGAGGAAGATGGCTATCGGTGGGGGTTACAGGTTCGTTGGCGGCCTCACTGCTGGTCTCGTCTTCTTCCTCCTCGGGGATTGGACTGCGGAGGTCGACAGGTCGGGATTCTGGCGAAGAGGTATGGCTGCTCATCGCGGCGGTATCTGTCTGCAATCTTGGGAGCGCATCGTGGGCGGGCGTTGGAGGTGGTGGGCGATTTGGTGCTTGGTAAGAGACGGTGCTAAAGAGCGGATTTGATGGCGGGGTCATGGCTGCGGTCGACATGGTGTGTGAGGAATGCAACACCAAAACTTGAATTGGTTGCAATTGCAATTGCAAGTATTGCAAGAGCCGTAAGAATTTATGGCAAAGATCGAATATCTATTGGTATGATACAAGTCAAAATCCGAGATACGGTTCCCGAATGGAGTTGGCTAGTATCAGCTCGTGGGTGGGTGACGGTCGTCAATAAGCTGGTGCTTCACGGTAGGGCACAGTGATGTATTGTCGATCAAGCATTTATAGCGACATGGTGGCGGGCGATCGAGGGAGAAACGGGACTGGTGAAGGGAAAAGTTCTACAATTCGCGTTTCGCCCAGGAATTGAGCACTGATCTTGGTGAAGCTTGGAAAGACGTGGGACTTGGCGGGCTATGAGGAGAAGATGAAGGAGACGCTCTGCGCGCGCGCTGCAGGCCGGGCTGTGGGTATGCCTGTCAATTCCCTTCTGCGAGCGCTATGGCTGAATGGAGTAACGTTGGCTTGGGGAATGGGGGGCAGATAATCCCAACCCACTGCACGGCGACTGCAGCCCGGTGAGTGGCTGCGATTGGGGGTGGCCTGCGGGTCCTCGGGTGTACGACCGAGATGGATGCAAAAGTGCGCCGTAGATCGCGGTAAAACTTCGTCAGACAGTGGCTGGAGCCACCTCCGGGGACAGCAGGAGCTGCTTGGCTTGAACTCTCAAAGACCAAGAACCGTCGAGCTGCCAGCGAAGTGCTTGCTTGAGAACACAGGCCAAGCGAGTGCCGGAGTTGTGGAGGGACGAGGCCTGCTTGGCTGCGCAGAGGGCGCGTTCAGGCTGAGGTAGCGACACTGGAAACGAAAGCGAGGGTTCAGCGACGTTCACAGCTCAGGAGGCGCTCGGTTTCTTCACGGGGTGAAGCTGGTTGGAGCTGGCCGTCTGGATGTGGATCGCAGATGGATAGAGCGGCTGGCAAGACCGTCGACCAAGCCGCCATATTTCACTGCACCATGTTCTAATATTACCCAAGTCACCGTGAATAATTGGCATTATTCAAGCATCAATGTACATCTTCCCTTTCCCCAACATTCCAGCAGGACATCCACCACAGTCCCTCCGTGCACCACGCCAAAAGGGCGGCCAATGCTCTCTTGCTGTCATTTGCCCGTGTTTGCTTCATCTCAAGATATTCTCCTCCACATCACCGCTTTTTCTCCATGCTAAGTTCCCAATTGACGGGGCATACCTCGACGAGGATTTTTCTTGCATTATCCCGACAGCAGTTTCGTGTTGGGGAAGTCATGCAGCGAGAGGGATCAAGGCCGATTTGCGATTCATTATCAATGATAATGGCTCGTGATGCGCATTGTACGGACCACCAAGAGACGTGACAGCAAGTGTTGTTGCTCACCTGCGCCAATTGCTCCTACTTGTTACAAGAGGAGGAATTCCGAGATGACTCACAATTTCCGTATCGTCGAGGGAATTGGCGATACAAAAGTGATCATCTCGAAATCTTGGGCTCTTGGCAAAGCTCGTGCTGCGTTGTTGAGAAGCAGGTACGGGTCGCTGGTCATCGCTGATGGTGAAGAGATGCATGGAACACACGATGGAAGAAGCCAAGAACCCTTGGAACCTTCGACGCAGCACACACAAGATCCTCTCGCTCCTTCCTCTGTTCGGCTTACCGTGCGGGTTATCGGATCTCACCACGACACGACGACTCGGGATCAACACCCCGCTACTGGTGGTCATGTCATGGCGAGCAGACCACTGCCATGCTTTTCGAAATCAGATTGTGGGAGCACCGCCTTTTGACAGAAGGCGAGGAAAATAGCATGGCGAAGGCGGGGCTGTCCGATGTCCGAGATACCCCCTCCATGACGCACAGGAGGAAGGGATTGGACGGGCGCTTCTCGCGTGTACGAAATTATATGGGTAATATAGCACTGGCAACATCCTGTGAATGGTGTTCTCGTCCGAAATACAGGAATTTTGAACTTCGGGATGTGGTTATCCCAAGGGCCAGAGCAAGCTTGGTGTCGAAGCTGTGGTCGCTCAGCCGCGCATGTTCATCCACCAGTCGATCCGTACCGTTGTCAACCGGCCGTTCCCATTTGACACTTGCATGGTGACAAACTTCACTGATGGCCAAGCTGGAAAGGGCTGCCTACTTGCACCCGCCGAGCATCTGGGCGCCCGTTGGATTACGGCGAACAATAACAACAATTCAGGCATAGTGATATCCCAACCTTTGTCCACACAAGATGCCGTCATCCGCAATCATCCCCAGCACCAGCACGCAATGCTGGGAGTTGCTCCGCCCGCAACAGATCCGATGACCTCAAGTTACCAAACGTCAACATCCTGTACAGTACATGTGCCTTCGACAACCTGATGCGGCACAAATACTGTATTCGTGTCCCCGCAGGCACTTCACGGCGTATTCGGCCCCAACATCGTATGAGGATTCATTGGGAGCGACAACAACACATCGTGGACTCCAACCGCTCGTCCAGTGTCCCACATCGCAATCTCAGCCAGCCCGCCGTGTATGCGACATCGCCAGACGTGTCAGGACTCACGATGCTAGGATGTTGCAGCGATTGGATGGCAGAAGCACGGCGATGTGTGGTTGAAATTAGAGCTGGAGATGCATCTGTTCAAAGCTCTCCCGACCTTTGACAGGGCACGGCCTTTATCGTAGTGGGGTCGAGGGAAACGCATTATTTGCTGGAGCATTGGTTTCCGTACAGTTTGACGACACACCTTCTCTAGGCGTGCCGCAGCTCAGCGGCTCTTTCTTCAACCACGTCGGCCGTATCCTACCTCTTCCACACGGCTCGCTCTATCTTTTCCGCCTCCTCAAAGTTAAAATTCGAGACCTTCAAGAAATGCCGTTCAGAGGCTGTTCTCGACGTCCAATGCAAATCTTGAGGCGTTGAGCTTCCAAAGTATATCCTGGGATTTATGCATCCAGGCCTGGGATCCCACGGCTATGGCGCCTTTTGATGCGCAACACCTTTAACTTTCGCTTGCCGATGCTGTCCGATCCCGGGGAAGCCCCCATCTTTGGGCCAGGCTCAGCTTCAACCTGAGAAGAATCTGGAGAAAGACTTTGATGCTCGCCAAAAAGCAATATCCCCAACATCACCAGAGCTTCAAAATCCGACAATCACCTCCCCCATGCAAGAATACATTGTGGCTTGAATCGTCTCCAGAAAATAAGCCTCGCTTACTCGACCTCTGCTGCAACTGCAGCATCTTTTCAGATGTAGGTACATGGCTGCAGCATCCTGTACGCAGTCGGATCGTGGAGGGTGGTGCATACAGCATGTCAATTGGGAAGCCTCGCAAGCCACGCCCTCCTTTCTCCGAGCCCCGTGATGAAGGTTATCTTGGACTTTATTTCGACTGTTGAACTCGGGGCACTTGGCAATTTCATGAGTCTGTCGTCAACCCCGAAGCGATCTTACAGGCCCCGTACCGAGAGTTCTCGAGAATCTTCAAGCACTCTCAAACTGGCAATCTTGAAACTTTTATCCAACTGGGAATATACCTTATTGCGCATGTTCACCCCACGCTCTTCAAAATAACTGTCACGCGCTCATCTTATTGAGGCATTTCCGCCGACTGCAGCCTCAGTGCATCAAGACGAGCCTTCATCCTCTATCGGCCTCTCCAACCACCGACAAAACGTGGATGGACAGCGGTGAGTTTCACTCGTCGATCGGAGCCGTTCCGCACAAAATCTCGTGCGGCGACCGATTTATGAAAATTTTGCATATAATTTATGCTTATGATGCAGATTGTCGCGTGGGTGATGTCTGCTTTCGGTTTTCCGTGAGAATTTTGTGTTACCATTCGCGAATGCCCTGCTAGCGATAACGATGAAGCAAAATTTTCACTCTGCTTATCTTCTGCAGGAGCTGGGCGGCTTACTGCCATCCAGGCCAACAGATGAGGCTGGATTGAAAATTCGGTTTTTTTCTGCAGCTTATCAAAAGTTCAGGACGTTGATCCTTCCACGTCGACATGAGACCTGTGTTCGTTTGTCTGGGATCGAATCTGAGCGAGACTTTTTACCTTGCCTACCGGGCAGTTTCACATCCTGCCCATTATGTTAAATTTTATTTACCTCATATAAATTTTGGATCTCGATCCGAATGGCTCGAGGTTTTCGCGGGGCTGGTACAGTATTTCATCTTCAGCTAATAAGACATGCAGAACATCTCATATGGGTCAAATGGTAAAGACAACTGGTTAAGCCTAAGAGGCTCAAATGATTAGTGTTGGATGCTTTCCAACCGGGAGATCTGCAAAATATGACTCTTGTAGCATAACCGGATTTGGAAAGCGATAATGCATACATTAGGGGGCAAGAGTCGGTGTTGACATTGAGTTACGACTATGTTTCTATTTTTTTTACTTCGGATTGAGTTGAGGGATTTTGATGAGCTGAACTTTTCCATGAATCCTCAATGGCTTTTCGGGCTCAAGCCTCACGCGCAATTCTTAGACATTCGAAACATCAGACGCTTTCTTCTCCGCCTTCTTCCGATCTTCAGCCTCGAGATCAACCTCCAGCCCTCGGTACAGTATTCTGCGAGAATTTGCATTGGTAGACCGCGATGCGGCGATCTCCTACTACGTTATCATTCTGAATGTTGAAACGGGAGAGGAGTGTTTGCCATACTAACTACCGACAGTTTCGAAAGCTCAATGTAGTCCAATCAGCCTGTGCCAGTGCCCAGAAATACAAGATACTTGGCTTCATTTCTGTTTATTACGACGAACGAGTATCTTGCACGTCATTCTAGGGAACAGATCCCAACAATATCGAACGAGACTTGCTCTTCCATCAGTCCGAAGGAACATCTCTCTCCTCAAACTAGGGAGATTTCTTCCTATTTGGAATTTTCCGTTTTAGGAATTGGAGATTTTGAACTTCCTGTTTTAATCTCGTACGAGTATATCTCTAAATTCGAGCAGGCACGAGATGTCGTTGGATGATCTAGGCGACAGTGACATCCTTCAGCCAAGTGCTGCAAAGAACAAGCCTCCTTTCTCCGCATACAAACACAAATCTTGAAACAGACATTCGCGCTCCAATGATGTTTTCTCCACCATCCGCCTTTCTCCTCGTCCGACAGATTGACATGGGATGACCAAATGGAGTAATCCGGATGGAACATACTTGCGAAGTGCTTGTATGATAGATTCTTGCAAGCCAACTCCAAGCGACAAGTCCTCGCAAAACGGGATATTGGTAACAATGAGACTTATGGGTTACACTACAATCATTCTTACCCTCGCCGCGAAGATGAAAGTTACACTAATCCTCATCCTCACCCTTCTTGTCACTTCTTTGTGTGACAGCCGCGAAATACCCAGAAGTGCGACTTGGCCACCACAAACCTCATGACTTCCACAACCACAATCCTCCGAATCCATCCTCATTTCTAGGTTCCAGCCCGGGACTCGGAATCCTCCCGGCAGTGACACGGCACTTATCTAAATTCTCTACCTGAAAACTACTTCCACAATAAATAAGGCCGTCTTGGACATGCGTGTAAGCGCGCATATCTAGAGAGCCAAGTGTAGATCTCCTCTTCCCCTTTCTCTCAATCCCGGCACTCATCCCTAACTCCCGATTCCCGCTGCTCTTCCAAGATCTAAATGCGTGTAGGCGCAGGGTAAGCGCAGGGAAGATGGCGATCTTCCTCTCCTTTCTATTTAGTATTTCCTAATAAAATTACCATTCCCAATTTAGGCTCCCAAGACTTCCAAGCCTATATCAATAAATAAACACATCCGCACATTCCTCCTCCTCATACCCTCCCTCCTCACATCTCAAACTCATCGCAACTCCCTACCGCAGATCACACAATGAGAAATAAAGTTCGCTCGCAACACAGCCAAGCATCTCCAAGAAAGAGCCAAGAACGGCACTCCCGCACTTGAGGACTTGGCGCGGCAGTGAGAGCGCCAAGGCGCCGAGGTATACGTGGAGTTTGGTTTGGGGGAGGACAGGTCAGGGTGTTGAGTTGTGATAGATAAGGGATGCAGGTTTGGGGAAGGTCCGTAGGGGAATTGCTAGATGGGGGTTGCACCAGATGAGCCAAGATCCGAGAGTGCCACCGGCAGAGATCGAAAGAAACGTTAGGAATGTGAGGATGGGAAAACGAGAACGGACAGGGCAAGTGTGTTACGGTGTCAGAGTCAGAGTCGTGGCAGGTATATGCGTGCGTAAGTCTTGCGATTCTTCCCTTTGAGGGAAGTGTTGCATCACGAGACATGACTGAGGCGCGGGCAGCATACTGATGTAAGTAAGATGTACGAGCACGTGGAGGAGAGAAGGGCAGTGAGGCTTATGAAGTTTGTGCTGCGTTGGCTCGTACATGCAAGCTTACTCTTCAAGTTCTTCCAGCACTCTCGTCCCTCATTCTCTCCACGATTCTTATTCCCTCCTCAAAGACCATCATTCCAGACATGTATCTCTACATAACTTGCAACTTTCAGTTTTGAAACACGAAGTGATACCATGCCCTGCCTGTATCTGTTTTAGTGGACTTGGAGGATATCAAATAGAAAGCGAGCTTTTTGGATTGTGCTATGGGTTTCTTCGAAAGGGTTGGGGTTCTTGAGAAATTTGAGTTCGAACAAAGTATTTGGGTAACAGTAATATGTATACGCATTTGAAGTATTGTCACCTTCAGCATGCGACAAAAAATTAAAATACTTTGTACCGTCTTCATAACCTCCTAGTGGACTCACAGCTTCTTGAGAAGTCACTAGTTTGCATGTTGATGGCAGAAGCTAGGTTCAATCTAAAATTTTCACATTTCCCTCCCAATGTCTTCCCTTAGCCTGGGCCTTCAGGAACCAAAATAGGAAGAGTGAGGTCCTCTCTCGCCCTCAAATCTGGACTCTGGAGCATGTTCATAGCCAAGTGGACATATTCGTCGACTTCTCTTCCGAGCCTCATCCTCCAAGCTTTCGCCAGTCCCAAGCCAAGGACTTGGGAAAGCTTGATGAAATCCTTGTTCTTACCTCGCGCAAAGTGGAATTATCGCTTCAAGCTATGGTCTTGTACTTCTCCATTTCAACCTTCGGCATGGGTTTGAATTTAAAAGGGGGGGGGGGGGTCCATCAAGTGATGTTGTGCACTCCCCGTCCCCGCTTGTGACACATCCCATTCTATACTCCACTTTTCCTCGATTATCCAGAGAATCAGAGAAAATTTCATCTAAAGGCAAGGATACTATTATATCCAAGTTCTACGTGAGCTCTACGTATAGATGCTCAGTAGTCCTGCTGAGGAGAAATTTAGCGAGGGGAGCGCTGAATCGAGGGCAACCTCAGCTGAAAACTTTGGCTACTAAGACATTTGACACATCGGGGATTTGAGGGTATTTTTTCTGATGCTTGCGGATGTCTGCAAGTCCTTCGTTCGCCTGGAGCAGGAGTTCTGGAGACGAAAACTGCTTTTCCTGGCTCGTAGCGCGGTAATTTTCAGACTGCGAATTCGAGGGAAATTGATCTGAAGTCTGTGGAGGTCTGGAAACCAGAAGCGACTGAGGCAGTTGTTAAAGGTGTGCTGTGCTGAAGGATAGCCCGATCTGAATGAGGAAATATTGTGATTACGGATAGAGGAGGAGGATGGATGAATATAAAACTGGAAGTGTGGGCGGAGTGATAGGCGTGGGGAGGTCACTACTTGAGAGACGCTCGGGAATATGTGGCTGGATCTTTCTAGCAATCTCTCTCGTTCCTGGCACATTTACGCTTATATATCTAGACAGGTGGTGGAAATCTTGCTCCTGTTTTTGGCATCCGTTGGATTATGCGTTGAGCTTTGAGGAGGTGCGGTGATTTTGTTGTCGTTTTGCGAGTGCTGTCAAACATATCCCTTTCTCACCTCGCTTATCTTCTTATTTACTTCAAGCTTCCAGCAGATAGATATTTCCCCCCTGCTGTTATGCGTACTTCGCGTCTCTCAAAATGTGAGGGGAAAATGTGCTGCAATATCCTCGACTTGCGTTTTGCACTCCCCCATTGCTAGCGGTCACTTTGCAGTTTTGTAGTGTATATGCAGCCTTTCTGCGTACGTTGGGAAGAATTTTATATTCACATTGATGGTGTGTAGATCGCATGCACGTTGAGAAGTGGCAATGTTTTGAGGAAGAGCAAGAGAATTTGATATTATAGAGGCTTAGTGCCCCAGATGTAGGGATTTCAAGTAGTACTCTTGGATTTTGATGAGACTCGAGACCTGGCTTTGAAGTAAATCGTCCCTCGAGGTATTTGTAAGAATTGCTTGACGAGTCTACATAGGATTCTGAATAAGCCTATGCTTACGAGCCTGGTGACATAAGTCTATGTTTTTAGGGAACTTTACTAGTAAATCTAAAATTTTAAATAGCGAACTACTAAAAGTTAGTGAATAGAAAGTAACTTCACTATTAATAAATCGCGAACACAGAGCCTGGTATCATAATAATTATTGGTTAGTTTATATCTTTGAAGTGTCGCGATGAATTTAGCGATTTTCAGGCTTCAAGACCCCGCATTCAGGCTCACGAAAACTCAGGTTGTCGCGAACACTTTAAAAGTTTGAAACAATCAGTAGTAGTTATAGCCTAAAAGCTAGAAATCACGAGCTATTTAAGACAAAGGTGCTTTCTATTCCCCAAGTTTTAAAAGTTTCGCAACTTTTGGTTCTGGTTTACTAGTAAAATATGCTAAAACCGTAGACTTTTCTGTCTAGGCTCGTTGCGTAGTTAGCAATTCAGAGAACTCCAAAATTTCAAAAACCCAAATGAGCAAACCTTCAAGCAAGTACATGTCGTATATGTAGCATTCTTTCCTCAATAGTTTCCCATGATAATGCTCTTGAACTCTTCATTTACGAGCCCTGACGGCTTCGACCTCTCTACACACCTTGATATTTCATACTAGACATCAAGTCTGAACCTCAATAGGAACGTAAAGTCTCAACCTATTTTTACTCACCCCTACCTCTAGGTTACATGAACTCAAATCGCTGTCAATGCTTTCTTTGTTGTCAGCCGCATTTCCAGTACCGAAATCCAAATCACCTCAACACCACTTTCCCCAACCTATTCCCTGCACAATTTCCCACAGGGACAACATAGCTCTGCCGAACTCATGACGAGTGTCCTCGCCAGCACTAGCAGACACTTGTCTTTCTTGTAGAACTTAACACCCGAATCCTCCTACTGCGTGTCGAATTTTCCCCCGGGTTTTCCAGTATCGGTAGCTTTCCCTCCTGTCTGTTATTTATGAAAAGAAAGAAGTGGGAGGAGGTATGTTTTGAGAATTATGGAAAGAATGAAGTTGGGCTATAGAATGAGAGATGTAGCACTTTCTCTGAAAAAGAATCATCAGGTTATAAGTTTAGAAGATTTCAAGACGCAAGCCGATGAGTACTTGGAACAACTGTAGATTTGGCTGCACCGCTTACTCAGTCTCCGTGAGGATCTGGCAGACATTGGCTGAACTCATACGTAAACTTCTTGAGGCTATGAGGGCGGATTAAGGATTTTGCCACTATTTCATAGTAGGAAGTCTCAACGATATCGCTACACTAGAAAATTCGATGCACCTTCGATGCAATGAAATCTGCTCTCATGGGCCGGCTCGCACGACCGGCTACAGAGCCAGGGAGATTCTATGATCGATTTGTAGACTTGTGCTGAAGGAGTGCTTGTACCAAATGAAACGTGCGGTTTGAAAATCTTTGATTGGGTTGACTTCTTTGATTTAGGCTCAGTACTGCTATCAAAACTTTTGCTTGCTGCTAAGTTTCTATTGATATGTTGATCCTCTTTGTGAGTTGGGGACATCTGGCAAAAGAAATGACATGGATGAAAGTTGTATAAAAGCAGTTGCAGTTGCCCTCAAACTCCCTGCTCTTTGATACAGAAGGGTACTTGTAGCATGTCGGACTCAATCTCTAGCAATCCATGTGAGCTTGCCTTCAAATAGCATAGCACTCTATAAGGACCAGCAATGAACACTATATTTATACCAACTTGAATATAGCTAAAAGATGGGGATTGAGACAATAGCTGGAGATCACATGAGAAGGAGAGGGAAGGAAGATTTTTTTGTGAACAAGGGAGGGCGAGTGAGGAATGTAAGTCTGGAAGTAAATTTATTAGCATGGAATGTTGCTAAGCTTGTATATGGAAGTGTTCAAGTGGTGCTAGTATATTAGGAGATCGAAAACACAAATTGTAAGGCGCAAGAAAGCTTGAAACGATGAGGTATCAAGTCTGGTTTCCGCAATACTGAGTGGAGACACCGTCGCCCCATCCGGCGAGGAAGAGTTTTCCCAATATAATTCAAAGTGGATTTCGTAGAGTTGCTTTATGAGGAATTTCCACTGTGAAAGAGAGGATGTGTGCCCCTTCCCAAAAATGAGATGGCACCGGCAGTGGATCGAAAGACTTGGTCACTTAACCAGAAAAGTAGGAATGGAGAATGCAATGAGAAGGACTTAGCTGTCTAGAATGTGAAAAGCAACGATTTATTTGGAGGCAGTAAAGCAGTATAAAAAAGATACAAACGAGCAATAATAAATCTCAAGCTGCGAAACGATACGATATTTCGAACTGCATGACTTTGAAGTAAGAGAATGATTTGCGATAAGCTCGCAATCCGAAAGCGTACCTTGAGCCCCATGAAAGGCTGCTACTTGAGCAATTCCCACATTTCTCTCAGCCTTCAGCCCATTGATTGCGTTTGGAAGATTTGTGTTTGGCTGTCAGAGCTGTGGCTGTTGTCAAAACCCAAAGTGCCTACCTCTCCTGCCAGACTGCTTGTAATAACAGAGAACACACATATCTGGTTTTATGCAAAACACTCTGCAACAAATCTTGGATCTTCACCGGCGTTCGGCGATATTTGGATGGCATGATGCCATGAGCTTTCCAGCGTGACAAGGTCAATTCCGACCCAGTTCTCAGCGTGGTTGGTTTCGTTGAAAGAGGTACCTATATTAGTAGTAAAAAAAAATTAGAGGGTTTGACTTACGGTACTGACCTTGGTCATCTGTTCGTTGAGTATAGATCAAAAGAATTCCGCGATGCAGGTTTTCCCAGAAGAGAGCGTAAAGTCCGAAGATCTGAACACGATGATGCTAGACAGCGAACCATGGTATTGCAATTTACAACGTCTCCGCCGACCGCTTTGTTGAATTTTGTGTTCGTAATAAAAGAGAAACATAGACAAGGAAGAAAGAAAGGAAGTGAGAAAGCAAACCTACCTTCTGCTCGTATAAGACCTGGAGGCTTGTTTAAGGGGTTTCGACTTCTCTGGTTCCCCAAACCCTCCACGGCATTGTTAATCTACCCATTGATGTTGCTCTTGTGAGCTCTCGAAAGATCGACTTCTTCTACTAGCACCTCAACATTTTGAGCGAGAACCGTCATCTGAGATGACAATGAACCTCAGGTGACGTGAAACCTGCAAACAGAGAAGAGTGCTCGTAGCTAGAACTTCCCTTGGAGCAAGACTGTTGCCATACGCAGGCAGTGGCAGAGTATGAGAGCGGCGTAAGTCGGTCGAATGCTTGACATGTCGAAGGGGAGGAAACAACGAAGTTAGTTTATACCTGGCTTTGCCATGGTAGATTTGGTAGTGTGATTTGAAGAAAACACCAACGCTGATTCCCGGGTTGAGCGTTTTCATGGCCACAGATATGCCCTATGTAGTCTCAATTTAGCACGAGAGCGGGAGTTTTGATTATTGCAGCGCAAAACATTGAGAAATCTGCAGCAGCGGACAAACTCATATTATTCGTCCCATCCTCCGAATTAGATCCATTATGTAGAGAACCTTTTCATACAATATATGCCTCAACGCCTAAATCCCATTATGTTTTGTACTGCTGTAATCGCATAATAACACCGTCACAGCCTGTTCGCCATGCCCTCGAGATTCCTGAAGCGCCTAATGGTATGAATATGAAGTGGCAACGCAGATACTGATAATTCGAAATTCCAGACACGAAACAACTGCTGTCGATATGTGAGATTATGGTCGAAATGACTTTGGTCGTGTGGTATTTGTACAGTGGTCGACTACTTACTGTGCAAGAAGTATTAGGTTTACTACCATAGTCTAGCTAGTAGAGGCAGAAACAATCCGGAATATATAGAGGCGAAGGTATGATCGAAAGGTAGACTCGGAACTAATAATTGTGAGTCGAGAGGAGACTATTGACGAGCCTGACGTCTGCTGTGAATCGAGGCAGCATCAAGGAACTGGTCTTGGTGTCTTGGCATATGGTCCCGATCTCAAGATAGTCTCAGCATGTCGTTTCTTCTTTGCGAATTCGAGGGTTGTTGGCTCACAAGTAATCCCGCTCAAACTCGGCGTCAAGATGGACAGGCACCCTCTCCTCCTCTGCGTTGCGATCCCGTTCCCTATTGCCCTGATTTGCAACTAGTTGCATTAAAAGCTTGTTGTTCTGTGAGACGAGAAGCTCGATTTTTTCCACTTTCGTCTCAAGTGACCGTAAACGAGCGTCATTCCCCATGACCTCTCTCCAATCCTCCTTTGTCATAGCACCTTCTACCACTACTCTCTTTGGTGGCTCGGGAGGATGTGCAATCGCGTATTGTTGTGCTTGCCATTGCTCGTGTGCAAGCTGTGCCTGCAAGTCTTGTGTGAGGGCACGTTCGTTCATACGCCGTCGCTTATTTGGTCGATAGCCATTTATGTCAGGCTGGCCATTGGCTTGTGGATGTTGCATCATTTCTCCGCCAGGAGGGGGTGGGCCTTGATGCTGTGGTTGATTAGGGTCCTGAGGGTGAGGTGGATGTTGAGGTGGTGGTCCTCCTTGTGTCATCTGCGGTGGAGGTGGGGGGCCTGTGATCATTCTAGCTTGTGGATTTTGAGCATTTGCCAGAGATTCAGCAGCAATTGCTTGTCTTCTCGCCTCTTTCCTAGCCTCTTCTACCTTCCTCCTAGCATCCACCTGTCTCATTCTCTCAGCTTCGGCGTCGGCATCTTCAACTCTCAAGAATTCTATCCACTCATCCACCCTGTCATTCAGCTCTCCACCAGGCTTTTGTGGAATAACACCACTTTCCCAATCTGATATCTGCCTTCTTCTTGTCTCAACTAATCGTCCTACCGTCGCACTCATCTGCGCCAGAACTTTTCCTGTTTCTGCTTGGAAAGCTTGATTGACACCTGTCCAGAACTGAGCCTTCGTGCCCTCTTTATAATTATGTCGTTGCTCATAACAATGTTTGACCATCATGATATGGTCGCGTTCGTCAAGATTCTGACGTGGCTTGCGCGCGCTGCCGCCAGACGATACGATCGAGCCTTCGCGCATGTCGCGTACTGGAGTAACTAGAGATCGCGGAGCTGGTGGTGGATTCATCCGCAACTCGGAGGTAGGTGTTGAGGTAGGGGTTTCATGGGTTTGAGTATTGTTCGCTGGCTGCGATTGAGGTCGCGAATTGGCGTTTGCGGGAGTCGCAGGGGGGAGGATGGGAGTTGGCTGTCGTGTCGTTGTTGGCGCCATTGGAACCAGCTTGAAAGTGTGAAAAGCTGATGGCATAAGTTCATGCGCAAGCGCGATGCCACTGCCTTTGGAGCCGTGGAGGAAGATTGACGTGAGCAGCACTGTCTTTCGATGAGGTGCCGTGTGTTGAATCTAAATCTGAACTCGACAACCTTGAGGACAGCCGTCCGCTAACGCTCATTTGGGACTAGTAGGGGGAGGCTTGCTTAGTGTCACATTAAGTGGTTTTCTGCAAATCCATGATTTCTGAAACCCTTCATTATGAACATGAATTGTCTAAATTGCATTTCTCTGTTTCGAGGCAGAGATATCTGCATTATGCAATCAATTCGTCATTACGGGGAAGAACGGCCGATGTGAAGAAGGTGCTGTGCACTGTACCTGTCTTAACTAGAAGCGCGGATCGAAGCCCTGCTGGGGACTGAGCACTTTTCAAGCATCCAGATTTCTTTTCTTTTTCTGCTCATATTCATACCTTGTCAGGTCTTGGTAAATCCTCGTACCTCCAGTCGTTGAAGTCTCCCATGCCGAAGGCAACGACAAGCATTCTCCAACAGCTTCCCAGGATCTGAAGCAGGCGCAAGCGGGGTGTGGAGAGTGGCTTGAGACCTCTCTGGAGCCCCCAAATCTTAGCAAAATCAGATGCCTCGTTATGCGGCCTTGAAAGACCGCTTTCATTATCGCTAGCAAGCCAAATACCTTATCAGATCTGTAGGATGGCAGGTAGCCATAGAGCGGAGTTGGAAGTCCGCCATGAGTGGGTAAGGCTGGCCTAGCTTGATGGCTGTGAAAACTGGAGATATCTCCCTCACTTCTTTCAAATAGGAGTCATTCCTGAGAATCAAATCCTTTGGTGATAATTCCTTGTTAAAGGGTATCTACTTTCAATTTGTTTTTGAATCATTTTCAGATATATACCCATCACCTTGTCCAAAATGTCAACGGCAGTTCAAAGTCAATCTGCGCAAATTCCTGGGGCCATCTTAGAATCCGAAAGTCTCGAAACAACTAATAAGCTCGAGACTGGACTTCAAGTTCGTCAGGCCTCCCGAATCGGCTTGCAAGCTTCTACTACTTCTGGTCTTGCCGAAACATATATTCAAGCGAACTTGATCATACTACCTTCTCGCTACGCATCCGACTTTCGCACGCTCTGTGCGAGAAATCCAGTCCCATGTCCTCTCATTGCAGAGTCCGAGAGTGTTGGCAGGTGGGATGCGGTGAAATCCTGGATTACTGGCCTCAATGGTAGTAGTGTACTTGGAGAGGTCGACCTCAGACGCGATACCCCGAAATATATGGTCTTCAAAGACAGTAAATTAGTCAAATCACATTGCGACGACATTACTGCGGATTGGACGGAGGATCATATTGCATTTTTAATCGGGTGTTCCTTCAGTTTTGAGTCTGCGCTTAGCAACGCATCTCTGCCCCCTCGACATGCACTCATGAAGCGCACAGTTCCAATGTACCGCACGAATATTCCTCTATGCCCTGCTGGAGCTTTTCAAGGCGGTACATATGTGGTATCAATGAGACCTTACAAGAGATCCGATATCGAGAAAATTCGAAGCATCACTCGAGGATTCGGTATGACACATGGCGAGCCAATTGCTTGGGGTTGGGATGCGGTAGAGCGGTTGGGTATTAAAGATATCGATGTCCCAGATTGGGGTTCCGCACCGCTTTCTCTGGATGGTAGTCGGTATGGGGCTTTATATGGAGACGATGACCATATTCCCGTGTTCTGGGGATGCGGAGTTACACCACAAGAGGCGGTGATGCGAGCTGATTTGGAGGGCACAATAATGGGACATGCTCCGGGCCATATGCTCGTCTTAGACTGTAGAGATTGGGATATCATGACAAAGTTCTAAATATATCGCTTGAAAATTTACTACTGGACTACATGGAAGTACCCAATTTCTGGCTCCGCAGGTAGCCGTAGGCTTTTGCTCCAGTGATGCAAGTATCCAGCGAGGGAAAGCCATGCTCAATCAGCCCCGTTTCTTCTCCCAGGCGATAGGTACATCTCATTTCTCGGCGTGGAAGACTTGAATATGAATGGGAGAGTGGGGGTCACATGATAAGAGGGATATTGACGGGAAGTCTACGGGCGCCTGGGCAACTCATCTACCTATCTTCAGCCTCAGCCACGACGTCTAGACTCGTCAACATTGTAACACAGATGGCACGTAGAATATGATATTGCTCAACTGTCTCAATCCGCGTATTTACCTCTTTTTACCTAACCTCGACACATGCTGAAAGCATAAAGACACTAGACCTACGAACACCAGGAGTCGGATCTTCGGCGACCAACCCGACAAGGCTGTGATATACCGCTCCTCACGATGCAGAGCACCAAACGGCCAAACAATGGGAAGAAAGATGAGCCCATGGAGCGTAAGAAATTCAAGACATCGTAAGTATTGGTCTTGTTGCTCCTAATGGTACCAGACTAAAATATGTGAAGCTGTGAAAAATGCCGCAAACGCAAGGTTAGCCGTGATCTGTCGAGATATATAAGGAAACATTACAGATCCATTAATACTACGTCGAAATAGATCAAATGTGACAATACCCAGCCATGTTCGACATGCAGGGCAGGGAACTTCGAATGTACCTATATCGGCTCGGGGGAAAAGCGAAGGCCCGTACCCTCCTCTTTCAGTGGTTGTCTGATGTGATCTTCGCTTACAGGTATAGACCTATCCATCGAGCCCAAGTACAAGCTCTCCAAGGACAAATCGAGTTCCTCGAAACATTTATTACCAGGTTAATTGCAGCTGACACAGTACAACGTGACGAACTCCTCCGTAATTACGCTCCTCGGACTGGTAACTCGCGTCCTTCCCCACACAGCTCGCTCTTGGAAACTTCGGCAACCAAAACGATCGCACTTCCCATTCGCTCACATGCAGGCCATCTTCGAAGGTCAAGAGATGGAAATGCTGCACAATTCTATGGGCCAACAAGTGTGTTTCACATCAGCCCAACAGAGCCAAGCAGCACATTGCACATTATCGACGATGCTCAGGGTGCTACACGTTCATTATCAACCAGCACTGATGAACTTCCAATATCAACAGCAGCCACTATTCACACCGTTGATCCCAACGTACAACTCGCGTTTTCGCCGCATAGCGAGATATGCCGTCAGCTTATTGCCACTTTCTTTCACTACCAATACCAGTACCATATGTGCTTGTACCGTGAATGGTTTCTAAGAGACTTTCACAACCAGGGTGGGCCGTATTACTCGGATCTGTTGTTATATTCTATCTGCGCTATGGGAGCTTTGGCAAGCGAGAAACTCGCACGTCGAGAATTGTCAGGAATGTTCGTCAACAGAGCGCAGGAGTTACTGTACGGTGGTGCTCTAGAACAGCCATGCCTCACCACAATACAGGCTCTTATCCTTCTCGGGCACAGAGAAATGGGACAAGGAAAGACACCTAAAGGTTGGGTGTTTTCAGGCATGGCTTTTCGAATGGCACATGAAATGGGCCTACATCTAGACCCGAGCAACTGGCCTACATTTGCAAGCGGATCCACCGACTTTCGAATCGAACGGGAGATATTGCGCCGAACTTACTGGGCGGCATTCATAGCTGACAAACAACTCAGTCTATATTTTGGCAGACCCCCCGCTCTTTATCCCGGCGAATCGGACGTTCAGAACACAGAGCGAATTCCCTATCCTGCCGAATTCAAATTTCTATTAACTGAATATATCCTTCAGGGAACGCAAGTGACTTCGGAAGCAGATTACGAGGATGGCTTGGCCCTCGTGGCAGGATGGATTCACCACGTCGAACTATGCAAGATCATGCATCGAATGATCACCGAGGTCTTTGAGAATCGAAATGGAAAGACCGATGAGACGGTTCTCGCAGCATCGGTCTTGGAAATAAATGTCACTCTGACGAAATGGCTGAACGACTTACCGAAGTCACTGCATTGGAATAATTGGTCTTCGAATGACATCCGAGCGTTTGTTCTACAACTACAGTAAGCTTCGAAGGAATTCCTCTGCTAGCGCTACCCACTGACAGGAAGTAGCATGCAATATCACACTGCGATGATAATTCTGCATCGTCCTCCAAAACAGACATTTCAAGATCCCGGAATCGCGACGAGCCAGAATGTAAAGAACTGCTATGAGTCCTTAGATTTCATCATCAAACTACTTGGAATCTTTAGGTTCAAGAAACACGATTACAGCCATTTACCTTTCACCTTTATCCATATTCTGGCAACAGCAGCGAGCACTGTTCTTATGAAACGACAAATTGGCGACTTACCATGGGATAGTACAGAAATCGACAAACCACTTAAGGAGATCTTACTGGCTTTCGATGGAATATCAGAGACATGGCCTTGCGCGACACAGATTCGGGAGATGATTGAGTCTGCCTTAAACAGGCCCCCCAAATTCGAAAACGAAGACCGGCAATTTCAATCCCCTCCAGATTTCGACTTCACGAACAAGGCCATTGGACAGGGCAACACCCAGGTTCCTTTTGACGAAGATTTCGATTTCGGCATGGCCACTACAGAGATGGGAGATTTTGAGCCGGCGTTCTTTGATGAAGCATATCAGTGGGGAAATGGATGGTCATCTGATCCAACTTTACAAATGAGCCAGGATATGCTTCAAGCGGCGCCTCCCGAGAATATCTTCAATTTCGAAGACCTCCCTACAGAGCCTTGGACGACGAATACGAATCTTGAGAGACCCTTCCAATGATACCAATTGTTTCGTTGTTTTACAAGAATCACCTTTTCACTTATTTACTCCATCAAGGGTGAAAGGAATATCTTTCGACAGAGGACATGTCACCGGTTGATGTAAACGATTTTCGCGCTAGCACATTTTAGCCATCAAATCTCCCAATTCGGGCCTCTTTTGGAAGCCATTCACCAAAGGCACCAGTTTCCACATTCCACAACACCACTAGAAGGTTCCATCTGGGGTTTTGAGGCTTGGTTGAAAGCCTTCAACTCATATCAGATATTGTGGCTTGTAGCGGGAGGCGTTTGGGTAATTCGAACCATTGACAAAATGACATGAAATATATCATATGTGGTATCTAGAAGGACTTAGAAGTCCGAATATTTGCATCCAGCTGAATAGCTGAAAGATGGATGTAATTTGAAATTGTAAAAAGGAGGTGGACTTCGTCCTGCGGCCGATCGATACGTCACAAGGATCAGCACAACGGGCCTCCTTTCCCGTCATAGACCGTTGCCCCGCACTTTGCCCCACCTCAAGATAGCGGGCAAGTTTGATAACGATGCGCCCACCAAATGCACAATGACTGGATCCTTGACTTTGTGCCTTGATCATTCTGACCGGGTTTCTTTAGGTTCGCGTTAAAGAGATCAGACCAGATGGGTACACACCGAGATAGCAGACCGCGAGGCTGCGATTATCGTTCTCTGACGGAGGTTGAAGGCCGACTTGGGCATCATATACTTCTATTCTTTCGTATCATTAATATCTTCGATTTTGCTTAAATAAGACCTGAGACTACATCGATATCTAGATATTGTTCATTTCATTTCAACTGAAATTCACAAATCTCGAAATTTTTTAAATATGGAGGAGCCAAAATCCGAGAAGACCGGCAATGATCATGAATTGGATCAAACCTCGAACGACACGACAGATGAGTTCTACGTAGATCCTATCAAGGAAAAGAAGCTTCTTGCGAAGCTCGATCTCGCGTTCACACCAATTATCATGCTTGTGTATCTCTCTTGCTTTCTTGATCGTAGCAACATCGGTAAATATCCACTCTTGGAATTTCATGATAATTCTCGCTGAATTGTATCAGGAAATGTCAAAGTCGCAGGAATTATGACAGATATTCATGCTTCCAATTCGCAATTCTCCACAGCAGTTTCTATTTTTTATGCTACGGTAAGTTTCCTCCCTGTACACTCGTCACACCAGCTAAATGCTTGCAGTATGTCACATTCGAAGCACCCGCAGCCATTGCGATGAAAAAGGTTACGCCTCGAGTTATTCTCACCACCCTATGCATCGTCTGGTCACTCACGACAATCTTCACCGGTTTCATCCACAATGTCGGAGGACTCTACGCCACGAGATTGATTCTTGGTGCTTGCGAAGCCGGACTTTTCCCATGTTTGAACTTATACCTGACCATGGTTTATCGAAGAGAGGAGCAGGCAAAGAGAGTAGCTTATCTTTTCAGCTGTTCTGCGCTCTCGGGTGCTTTCGGAGGTTTGTTGGCTTATGCTATTCTTCAGATGGATGGAGTTTCTGGTGTTGCTGGTTGGAGGTAAATCTGAATTGGCAGCTTGAATTTTGGGACGTGGCTAAAGTTTACAGGTGGGTGTATATCATCGAAGGTATCTTCAGCATTCTTATCGCTGTTGTGGTATTCTTTGGCCTTCCGAATGATCCAAGCAATGCATGGTTCCTCACAGACGAAGAGAAAGATATGATGCGTTGTCGAAATGCTCAGCGAGCTGCATATCTTGGTGGATCTCACCTCTTAACTACTCTCGTTGCGAACTCTTGCTTACCAGCTTTTCAGGTTCGGAGAAGTTCTCCTGGGAAGAAGTCCGTATTGCTGCTACAGATCCAAAGCTATACATGAGGTAACCATAACCGAAATAGTTATTTGAAGAAGAGTTGCTAACATCGAGCAGTGGAGCTATCCAATTCATGCAAGACATTCTCCTGTACGGTTTCAGTACCTTCCTCCCCTCGATTCTCAAGGCGATGAAATACGACACTTTGCAAAGCAACTATCTTACTATTCCTGTTTACCTCTGGGGAGCTGTTTCATTCCTTTGCGTGGCTTGGTTTTCTGACAAGTGGTCTCTTCGCGGTCCGGTCTGTATTCCATATCTCCAAAATGGGAGCAAGTTATGCTGACGAGCTATCACAGTTTCTCATCTTTGCGAACGTATTCGGAATCCTTGGATATATTTTACTGCTTACAGTCAAGCAAAACGGCGTGAAATACTTCGCAACCTACATGTGCGCTGTAGCAGTCTATGTCGGCCCCGGAATCAACCGTTCGTCCCCTTTCCTGTCCTCCTTTCTCCTCCTCCCTAACCGACTAACACAACCCAGTAACATGGCTCAACGTAAACATCGCCCCACACTACCGCCGCGCCGCCGCAATCGGCTTCCAACAATCCATTGGCAACACCGCCGGCATCGTCGCCGGGCAAATCTACCGTACTGCACCCTACAAACTCGGAAATGGCTTTTCCCTCGGCGCGTTATGCTTGAGTCAATGCTTGATTCTGGGGAAGATCTGGTATGTGAAGAGGCAGAATAAGTATAAGGAGGAGGTTAGGGAGGAGAAGCGGAGTGATGAGAGGAGGGTGAAGACTGGAGATAGAGATGTGGGGTTTGTTTATCATATTTAGGTGTGTGGGGAAGGTGGAAGGAGGGGCAGTTATAAATATGTAGAGTCGGAGGAGAGCTTGAAAGATACCATTTTTCATTGCTTATCCGTGAAATGTGAATTCTGAGGCTCTTTGGTGTGATATCTTCCTGTTGGAACAAGGAAAACTAACTCGATGAGGTAATTGCTCACCCTCCTACTCGTACCTTCTTCACTTATCATTCCCCTCATCCCAATACTTCACTGCGATACTGCTTGCTCACCTGTACGAATGATATTGGCAAAAATAGTCTGCAAGGAAGATTTCCCCGAGTGTCACTTACTAGATGCGGCACCCCTCCTAATGCATTTTCGTTAAGAGGCATAAACGACCGCAACGCGCGACTACCACAGTTTGGATGTGGGAACGCCACACCAACGTGCTACGTCACAAGCGATTGCACTAACAGAAGATATCGCAACTTCCTTCTGTTTGGAAGGCGTGACTCGAGTTCAGGCAGCCAGATGCAGCACAAAGCGGCATGAACACTTCAGCATACCTGAACACAGCACAATGCTATACATTCTTCGGGATACTTTCATGTCATGACGGATGTAACTGGTACGGTTCGACTTGGAGCTATTTGCAGAACATCTCTTCAAACAAAATTCTCCTTAGATTATCCTCAATACATCCCCCCTCCTTCCTCACCCACCTTCCCAACTCCCACCCCACAACCGACCCTCTAATAAACATATAAAAACAAAGGATTCTCCCTATCCGTCAAATCCTCAAAGCCCTGCTCCCTCCTCCCTTCAAAAGCCGCAAGCGCCTGCTCCCGCATTGGCGCCCGTTTCTTATTCAACCACACGACGTAGAATCTAAATACCATTATTGTGAAGATCATGCCTGCGAAGCCGAAGATGGTAGAGCCTATGCCGAGCGCTGGGGTTTGAGTTAGATAAGGTGGTTGGAGGACAGGGAAGGGGAAGGAGGGAAAGGGAGAGGGGCTTACGGTAGCGAGGTTTTTGGTTTGTTTTGAAGAATTGGGGTGCGATAATGCTGGGTGGTTGTTAAAGAGGGATGTCGAAGGGGCTATGGACAGGGGAGACTTACTTCGAGCTGCAGAATCCGGCGAGAGTGAAGACATTCGTGACGACTTTTTTGGTGTGGCCGGCTGTGTTGGAGCCGATAATTGAGAGGGAGATGGCGTATCCTGTTGGCCAGGCAAAGATCTGAAAGGGTTAATTGGATGCAGTGAAAGGCTTCTTAGAGATATGACCTACCAGGTAATATCCTACAAGGAGGGCAGCTTTGTTGGAGAACGGTGCTGAGAACAACATGATACCGCCAACCAATGATATAACGTTGACGAAAACAACGCAGTAGCATCTGATGTTCTGAAAGCGGATGCAGAACCATGTCACTGCTACCATTACAATAATCTCGAATGCACCGTTCGGCATGCCAAGCTAGGAAAAAATAGTTAGCCAGTGGTCCTGTCGATCCGTTGCGGAAAGCACTTACCAATGTTGTTTGTAGTGATGTAAATCCAAAATTCGATATCACCAGACTGCCAAACTGGCACAGATAATGTCAGCAACAGTTGACAATTAAGATTGGATGGAATAATGAGACTTACCGTCGAAACCGAATTCGGCAAATTCCCAAAGAACGCAAACCAAAAGAATATATAACTCTTCGGGTCAAGTAGTGCCTCCTTCAACTGCTCCTTCTGGAACGTCCTGTTATGAATTCCCGTATTGTTATCCCTGACCATCTCCACAGCAGCAACTTTCTCCTCGTCTGTCAGGAATTGTGCAGTTGCTTGAGAAGTAGGAAGTGCCCAAATCAAAAACAGGGACCAGAAGATTGTTAGAGCCGCAATAATGAGGTAGAGCCATTTCCATGGCGAGATGCCATCGACGTGAATACGTCCGAGTCCGAAGGAGCCAAGTCCACCGATTATTTGGGCAAGGCCATTGGCGGAGAACCATACGCCGACTCGCAGAGGCTGGTCTTGACGGGCATACCACGCGCTGCTGATGAGGATGAAGGAGGGAACAACACTGTAGTTGAGTTAGCATGAATTTGCAGTAAGATTCGAAGTAATCTTTTTGGAGAACCTACATTCCCTCCGCTACACCGAGGAAGAACCTGACGGCCATCAATTTGGCGAAAGTATTGCACACCACCGTCAGAAACAGATTGACAGCCCAAACCATGCTGCATTTAGTTAGCCCAATGACTTTCTATTGTCATTTCCAGGTTTGTTCTTACATAGCTACGGAGAGACAACGAGCGGGTGTAAAGCGCTGCAGCAAGAAGGCAGCGAGAGGCTGCATAGTAAGATAACCTAGAATGGTCTGTCAGTGTAGGACGTCGTTATTTGGAAATTCAGATATACCAAAGTAATATATGCTTCCCAACCACGAGTATTGAGTGCCGACCAGGTTCTGCGGCAACCGTAAGCTTGTTGCTTTGAAGTGCCATTATCAACACTAACAGCATCTTTTATAATTCCAAAAATAGAGGCATAATTCAGTGTTTGCTTATCCAGAAATCCGAATACTGTGGTGAAGCTGAGCACACTTGTCAGTGTCCCCAATCTTGGAAGAAGAAATTTGTGATCTCACGTTAAAATTGGTAAGACGCGAAGATCGATCTTCCTCAGAATCCTCTTGCGCATAGCAGAGTCAAACACGTATGTCGCCTGGTCCACGCCATGGCCTTCGAGAATTTTGAGTCCAACATCGGTATCGCCGACATATTTCGTTGTGCCAAATTCAGAGGCAGAAGGTGTAGCATGAAAAGGTTCCATTTTGCCTTCGAGATCAACCTTATGGTCGACAGTTGAAGTCATGGTGCTCCCTTGATAAATCTTGAAAAGTTGACAAGAAGCACTTGAGATGGAGGCTGGTTTGAGAAGGTGGTGAACTGAGAGACACCTAGGTGACCACCCATCATATATCCCAATGACTTGGTTGACAAGAACGGCTCTAATCTTCCAGAAATCTGATATGTAGCATATCTAGCCCAGTCTCTAAGACATATATCGATAAGATAATCAAGGAAGTTTCATGGCGGGGTCGACGCATGGCATTCCTGCCGGTGCCGAGCTACCTGGTACGTTATAATTGACGACTGTGCTCAAGCACCAGTACCTCCATACTGGGATAGTAGTTAATGACAGTGCATGTATTCCGAAGTTTATCGAAGTGTGGGGTAAGCTTCGGAGCCGAAGTCCTCGACACCGAGATGTAGATTCCGCGATGATAAAGGGGCAAGATCGGCAAGAGGCGGGGTGGAACCGAGCTGCCAAGAGTGGGAGTAGGTATCCGACGAACTTCTAAAGATAACAAATTGCTCGGATATACCAACGCAAGTGTATTATCTCCTTTCCCAGATATGCTGAAGTCCCTGAGCTTATCTTAAGCTGGTGAAAACATGCTTTGATATATGAAAACCTCGCCATGAAGTAGTGGATTCAGTTTCGGTACTTTTTGAAAATTTGTTCGACAGCTGCTGTAATCATGGGATCAGTTTCTACCTATCAAGATATCGCAGCAAAAGCACAAGCTGGAGTCCATAATTCCATTCCAGCAAAATGGAAGCTTTCACCTGAGGTTCTCAATCTCAAAGACAACGCAAATGTTATCGAAATACCCAGGACCTGTGGCATTCTCACACCTGCTCAACTTGATATAACCGAGCAGACAGCTACTGAGTTAGTGGCAAAGCTCGCAACAGGTGACCTATCAAGTGTTGAAGTCACAGAGGCGTTCTGCGCAAGAGCGGCCATTGCTCATCAGCTTGTAAGTTACTCCACGCGCGCAGCGAATTTAAGAATGTGACTAAAGGTGGTATAGACGAATTGTCTGATATCGTTCTTTCCAGATGAAGGCCTCAAGATCGCTAAAGCCCTAGATGAGCATCTCGCTAGGACTGGCAAACCAATTGGACCACTTCATGGCTTGCCTGTATGCATCAAGGACATGTATGATCTCAAGGGCCAACGCTGCACAATGGGGTTTGTGTCATGGTTCGACCAAATTGCAGAAAACGATTCGTCTATGGTGAAGATACTACGGAATGCTGGTGCGGTGTTTTACTCAAAGACGACAATGCCTCAAGGAGGGATGATGCTCGAAACGTGTAGTGAACTTTGGGGTGTGACTGTCAACCCTTTCAACCGCAAGATTTGTGCTGGTGGCTCCTCCGGCGGAGATGGAGTTCTGGTTGCCATGAAAGGCAGCCCAGTTTCACCTAGCTCAGATATTGGAGGGTCGATTCGAGCACCTGCAGCATTCAACGGATTGTATTCGATTAAGCCGAGCTCTCAAAGAATTTCTGCAGCGGGAATGCGGAGCGCTGCACCAGGCAATACCTCAATCAAGGTCTCTTGTGGACCCGTTTGTCACTCCGTTGAAGATCTAAAGACTTTCACCAAAGTCATCAATGTTCACGGCACCGTGGCGCAATATGATCCACTCATTGTTCCGATACCATGGAGAGAGGTTCAGCTCCCGAGCCGAAAGCAGAGTTTTGCCCTTTGGGAATTTGACGGAGTTGTGATGCCTCATCCACCTATCCTGCGTGCACTCAGGGAATCTGCCCAAAAGCTGATAAGTGCTGGACACGAAGGTAGAGTCATATCGTCACACTTTCTTGATTCGTGTTCTAATCTTTTATAGTGATCCCGGTGAAATTGCCATTCGATCTTTGGGAAGTTGGGCTCGTGACCTGGAAGTTGTACTTTCAAACAGGTTTCAAAGAAGGCAAGGCTCTGCTTGAAGCCGCTGGAGAACCTATGGCTCCCGCCATGCAATTTTACCTTGAAGAATTCAAGATAAAGCCCTTGTCCATCTGGGAACTCTTTGAATGCAACGTAAAGCAGTCAGGATACAAAGCTAAGATGGCTGAGTGGTGGACCTCCACGGCTTCCTTGACCAGTACCGGAAGGCCAATTGATGGGTTGATCTGTCCTACGAATGCGTCAGCGGGCTTTGCGCACAACTTTCCTACTTGGTGGGGATATACGTCAATCTGGAACATCCTTGACTATCCCTCAGCAACGATGCCCGTAAAGGGGTTCAAGATCTCGGGCGAGACAGATCCCAACGACACCGGATACAAGCCTGTACACAGCAATCCTTTTGACAAAATTACCTATGATATGTGTAAGTATACTCACAAGTTACATGAGGCAAAGAAAAGGATCATATGCTTACATCTTCAGACGACCCCGAATTATTTGCTGCGCAGCCAGTGTGTCTGCAGATTGTCAGCAGGCCGTTTCTAGATGAGGAACTTGTTGCTATGACTGGTCTTATAGACCAGGTAGTCAATGGGCCCAAGTAAAGTAGATTCTTTGATCATTGATTTAACTTATACTTTACACATAATCGAGTGGTCCCACTTGAAGGAGTCACATGAAGACATGAACGCGGTCATTCAGCAGGCCCTGCAGGTCAAGTGAAATTGTTGCATTCTCATCAATTTTGGTCTAAGATTCGCACACTATTTCTGGTAGATCATTTAGCCAACCCTCATTTACAGGTTCCTCAAGAGGCTGGTAAGCTAGGATCTCGTGCCAATTAATGTCGCCTAGACCATTTTCATGGTTACCAAAGGGTTGATTCATGTCTGACATCCCGTCTTCATCGATAGCTGATGCCTTCAATTTGTCGAAGAGCCCTTTGAATAGCTTGTAAACAGCTTCTGCATTGGGCCAGTACTCTGCAAGTCCCTTGGCAATACGAAGGACACGGTCTAGATCGTTCAAAGCATTGATCGCTTGGAGTGCTTGCCCTTGCTCGAAAGCGCTTTGGATTTCTTGGTGTGTCTGAATTGCTGCTGCAGTGAGAGAGACAACTTTGAAGAAGTGGCATTTGAAGAGCAAATCTTGGGCGGCAAGTCATTCGAAATTGACGAGAATGGATTTGGATGCGCCTTTGCAAATATCCGATGCTTGGCCCTTCCCAATCAATGTTTTGTTCACTGACGCACGATGCCAGTGGATGACAACGGTTTGGTAAAAGATATGCAAGACCAAGCCTTCATAATCATTGCATGAAATGGCAGACCGTGCCCAAGCTAGAAGACGGGTGTTGACAGATTGAATGGCAGCAGAGTTTGCGTGAGCATGAGCGATTACTCCGGGGGAGCTCAACCTTGATACCTCAAGAGCTATGAAGCAGAGTTCAGTTTTCCGACAACAGTACTCAAATTTGATATTAGAATTTGTGACCTCGTTTGAGTCTCTCAAGTCATCCATTTCCAGTGGCGGCTGATCAAAGTCCTCAAGACGAATCATAGAAGGACGGCCATGCTCCAGTGCCGATGTGATCTCGATCTGGAAAAGAGTCCACCAGATTCGGCGATACAATCGTCTGTCGGTCTTTGGGAATCTTCCTCCAGAATTTCTGGAAAGGTCTCGATGCATACCGATCCCGAAGGCAATACGGCAAGCGACACCAGACCAATACCAACTATTTGAACTAACACTATCCGCATTTTCGATGTGCCATGTAAACAGTATTGCTGCTTGGACTAAATTCATACGATCATTTTCGTGACGCATGTCGAACAGAGTCTTTGCACGTCTAAACAGCACCGCCATGACCGTGGATCGTGCTTGGGCAACTCGAGGATGGTGACTTGCGTGAGCACCTGCAAGAAGAACACTCTGGAGTAATAGAAGCGGAGGCGGATTTTGTGGATCGCCATATCGATTTCGAAACTCAAACTCATCGATGATCGGGAGATAAGGATGGATATGTGCAAAAAACGAATCCACCAAGTCATCCCTCACATCTTTTGCTGGGAAGGAACATAGATCTTGAAGAAGATTGGGACTGCGTAGGTTGTCGCTTGCATCGACATCTGGTCTCCATGCTAGAGGAGGTTTGATGTGAGGGTATGGGTGATGGAGCACTGTAGCGGCTTCCGAATGCTCTAGCTCAATAAGGTGTGTTAAATTGGTCACCTCGGTGCCTATGTACGCAATGCGAACACGTTCAAGTTGGTCGAACACGTCCCAGGACGAACTGGAAACTCCAATGGAGATGGAAATGAATTGAGAGAGACCACTTCGGACGAGATCTTGCGATATGATTATTTCGCTTCCTACAACATCTGGGTGAGAATGACCGATCATTGAGGAGTCCGAAGGCGCCGTGGGAAGACTCTTGGATGGGGATGAAGCACCCGATAGCCCTGGCTCGGACCGAGATAAATGTTCATGTCGCTCTCGGTGTGCCTTCCGGTTTCGTGTCCTCATCGGCTTCTTCCATTGACGAGTGAACCTGTGATGGAATATGAGTGAGAGCTACGGGAGGGTTTTGAGGAGCTCTTGCTCGGCTCGACTGCACAATGCACAATGCTCATACCTGCACTCAATGTGAGAACGCCTGCAAGCTCTACATGGCTCTTGATTGATTGAATCGCAACGCACCTTGCGACGATAACAATCATCACAGGATCGCATCTGCTTGCGTCTTGCAGGTGTCTTTGGAGATTTACATGCCTCTTCCATGATTGAGAATATCCTTCACGTGATTGTAGAATGCCTCAGCCTGAGAGGAGTCCAGGAGAAGAGCAGACCGGAACCGAAGTCCCTCTTATTCGGAGCCATTTTGATAGTGTGCCAAGATGATAGAGAAGTTGATGGGACAAGAGTGGGTGGACGTTGAACGGAGGGCCGGATTAATGTATTTTCGGAGCCGAATAGCGATAGGTAGACTTCTCCACTGCGGGGTAGCGAAAGATTAGGCGACTTAGGCGACTTACAGGCTTCCCCTCCCTGAAATCTACTGTTGGGCAACACTTTCACCAATCGAACACAATACAGATGTGGAGTTTATCTTCTGAATACATAGTTTAAGTGCCTAGAGTTTTGGATCGGGATAAGCAGGCATTATATAATGGACTGATTACTAGGTTCGGCTCTTCATCTTTCCTCGGTACCCATGCTGGGATGCTTTTGGTATATTGATACTCACCAACATTGGCGTTCCTTTCCCTCCATATTAGTATTTAATTCTAGAACCAATTATCAAGCCTGCTCAGAGATTCTGTTATTAATCCCGGTACCGTTGCATTCTTCGGACGCATCTCTCGCCCTTATTGGCTTCACTCATTCCAGTGTTGCCTTTTAAGATGAGAGAGGGCTCATAAAGTGCCCTTCTACTCTGCCGTTTAAATATCCGCTCTTTCTAAACAACAAACAGTCATCATGCCATCCATTCCAAAAGTCAAAGTCAACCCCTCCGTCCAAACAATCGACCCCCACCAACTCTTCGACAGCCGCCCAACCTTCTCTCACGTCGCAACTTCAAATGGCCCCTCCCGCCTCATAATTACAGCTGGCCAAGTCGGCGCCGACTCCACGGGCAATGTTCCTCTAGGCCTGGACTTACAAGTCCCCCTTGCCCTCGAAAACCTCACCCGATGTCTTGAAGCTGCCGGCGCAAAAGTAACAGACATCATAAAACTCACTTACTATATTGTGGGTTATGACCACAAAAACCGCATACATACACCCCACTTGATGAAATTCCTCAACAGCCATCGTCCCGCAACCACACTAGTACCAGTCCCTGCATTAGTCACACCGGACCACCTCTTCGAGATCGAAGCCACAGCTGCCATTCCACTTTCTCCCACTAAAGAAATCGACGTAGTCGTAGTCGGTGCTGGGTTAAGTGGGTTGCAAACAGCTTATGATTTGCAAAAAGCAGGAATTTCTTGCGTAGTTCTGGAAGCACGGGATCGCGTAGGCGGCAAGACGTATTCTGTTGAACCAATTGGTGACGGAAAAGCGGTGGATGTTGGTGCTGCGTGGATTAATGACACGAATCAAGCAAGGGTGCACGCTTTGACAAAGAAGTTGGGGTTGGAGACTGTTATTCAGAATACCGTTGGAAATGTTATCCAGCAGGACATTGATGGCAGTGTGAGTACTTTTGCGTATGGGGGTGTTCCAACGGTATGTCTTGACAAGCTTCAGTATGGAGAAAAAGAAGTATGCTAAGGAAGCTTTCCAGTTAAAGGAAGTGAACGGCACAGAAAACATGGTCCAGATACGAGACCTGGTGGAAGACTTGTGTCAAAAGCTGGATCTCTACAAGTTGACTCCGGCAGCTCATGATTTAGATAAGTTGAATTTCGAGGAATTCATCAAGTCGAGAGGAGGGGAAAAGTCGGCAATGGCATCTGCCACGGTCTGGACGAGAGCAATGTTGGGTGAGCTTCTACAACGTGCATGTCAAAACGAGGTTCTAATGAGAAGGTGCAGGACTTGAACCACGAGAGTTAAGTGCTTTGTTCTTCCTTGATTATTGCAATCGAGGTGGAGGACTACTCCAAATGCGATCAGACAAAAGGAACGGTGGTCAATACATGAGACTACCACAAGGTATGAGAAATCCTGAGAACAGATACCTCAGACATTTACTGAATGTCCTCTAGGAACGCAATCTCTCTCCCTCGGACTCACCAAGCTCCTCAAACCCGATACTGTAATCCTAAACTCCCCCGTTCGTCTCATCCAACAAGATAAAGCCGGAGCCTACGTCTCCTCGGCTCGCGGCGACTTCAAATGTCGAAAAGTGGTAGTGTCAGTCCCAACGCCTTTGTACAAAGAGATTGTATTCGAGCCTCCATTGCCAAAGGGAAAAGAAGAAGTTTCTTCAAGAACAATTCTCGGTGACACCGTAAAAGCCATGGTCATGTACGATTCGCCTTGGTGGCGAGCCGCAAACCTCTGCGGCATGGTCCAGTCTTTTAAAGGGCCAATATCCGTTACACGAGACAGCAGCGTCGATCATCTCAACCAATTCTCCTTGACGTGCTTCCTAGTCGGCGATCCAGGTCGCCAATTATCAAAAATGTCAAAAGCAGAAAGACACCAAGCAGTCCTCGCCCACCTCCACGCCCTCTTCTCACCCTTCGTCCCCTCAATCCCAGAACCCATCGCAATAGCCGAACACGAATGGGCAAAAGATCAATGGGCGCAAGGCTGTCCGTGTCCAGCTACGCCGCCGGGAGTCATGAGTGAGTTTGGGGATGCGTTGAAGATGGTGTGGGGGAAAGTGCATTTTGTGGGGACAGAGACGGCGGTGAAGTGGAAGGGGTATATGGATGGGGCGATTGAGAGTGGGGAGAGGGGTGCCGGGGAGGTTATACAGAGCTTGAATAAGGCGAAGTTGTAGATGATGCAGGTCGAATGGGGGCTTGGATGTGGTTGGTGGAATTTTTGGAAATTATGAATGAGGCTTTTATTGATGAGATTTCGAAGACATTGATAGACTCTGAATTCATCTCGGGGCTGTTTACATGTGATTCAAAGACAATTAGACTCAGATACGAAGGAAATAAAAATAAAATTAAAGAGCAGAGAGGAGAATGCAGCACTGGCCTCCACTCGAAAATCTTCACATATACTTCGAAAACCACTCGGGTTTGAGAGGGGAATGTTAGAGAGAGAGCCTTAATGGAATTATAATAAGGGAACGAAAATGAACAATTCTCTTGGAGATTCATGGCATATAAAGTTGGAAAGACGATCTTGCCGTCCCTATGGGTCAGATATCTGCTAGATGGGTAGCGTACCATTCTCCCCAATACCAGGTACGAAGGGTCCCGTCCATCTTACCAGCATGGCAGATTTTAGTATGCCCATTTTTCAATCACCGTTGACAAGTGACGGGCCGAATCGTTGTTACGCCCTGGTGTATCTTGGTTCTTAGAATTGTCGTACCCGATAAGAAGTGAGATGCTGTGGAATCATATGATGTCAGACCTCGATACGACATGTGGAATCCTTCAGTAAACCAGCGCAATCCAAGAAGCTTGTTATTAAGTCAACCTAGAAAATGACTAGTAGACGATCGTTCTCGGTACTGGTGTACACGAAGTGCAGCGCCCTCGTACCGTGGGAGCAATCAGAACTCGGAATTCCTAGGCATGAGATGCAAGAATTTCATATATCACAGGCAACAACGTTTCAAGTCTTGGTAATATTGTCGACGTGGAAATACTGCATTTCATGATGTCAAGATCTCAAGACTTTTTTGGTGGCGGTGGCTGTTCGGGAATCGTGATGTGTTGGTGGCTATTGGCTTCGGTTGAGATTCTGGGAGGCGGTGCGCGTTTCATGTTTCAGATGGTGGAAGCGGTTGAGGCTGAACGGCTTTTGCGAGCTGTGCCTGCATTGGCGAAATTCATGATCAGGTCCACGATGGAGAAATCGCTGGAAGGACATGTTTGTCGGGTGTGGGCCTAAAGTTAAATCTGGAAACCTATAATGAATAGCTCTGGTACATTCAGGTGAAGAGTGGGAGATCTTTGAATGTTCTTGTGATTAATAATTAGATGTTGTATAGACACTATATATGATATGCATGTGTTACAGGTATCGCTCATGAAGTTGCGCCAGAACTCCATTTTCATGTGAGCTTCATGATCCCCCATGTGATCTTATTGCCGTGGACCTGGTGGACTCATAGGGCTTGTCACGTCTTTCTCACTGGAAGCACTGGGTCCAGCACCTCCCGGCGTGGTAATCCAGCTCCACCGCGGTGGTTGGGAAGGGACACCATCAACAGGCGTTGCCTCCCAAGAAAATCTTTCTGGTTGATGCATTTCGTGGGCTTCTCTACCATTCGGTAGCTCTGCTCCCATGGGCTCTGCAGAAGGCAGTTCGTGTTGAGGAGACATATCAACAGGTAATTCGTAAATCTCGACCGGCGTACCTGCAGCCTCCACAGATGCTAATTGCATCTTCTGTCCTTCCATTTCAGACAATGCTGCGGGAGATGAAGCGTCAAGTTCGGGTTTGAAAAAGGCTGGATCTGTGGTATCTTGGGCAGGCTGGGCAGCTTTTTCTGCCGATCCTGCCAGTGCAGCGGCAGTCGCAGCTTCTGCTGCTTCCTTTGCGTGTCGTCGAGGTTTGATGCAGAAGCGATATAGTAAGAAGGCAGCAACGGCGAGGACTGCCAAACCGCCGACCACACCCCCAGCAATAGCGCCGGCTGATGACGAATGGCTGGCTGAGTTTGATGTACCACCTGTTGTTCCATTCGTTGTCGAAGCTACGGAGACCGGTCTAATAGCAACAATGTCTTGACTTGCACCAGCAACCCAGCTGCACTGTGAAACGGAGAAATTGCCTCTATCATAATCGGCGATAACATAGGCCTCCTGAAAGAATGTCCGGCCGAGAGTATATTGAGTGTAATTGGCGGCTCTTTTCAACGGAAAGTATTTCGTAGTATTGGCAACGAAAGGGGGTACTGCAGTGAGATCGAATGCGGCGTAGGGTAGACTTATATTAACTTGAGCTCCGGCTGTCAAGTTGCCTAAGGTGAAAGTTATGTTCGGATTCTGGGCGGAAAGAGCCTGATGTTGTGCGTCTGTTAAGGTATATAGCTCGGTCGCATTGTCCCACGTCAAATTAAAAGCCTTCTCAAACAGAACACAAGCCTCGACAGGTAGCCAGATATATGGTAGGCTCGAATCTAAAAATGCAGGTATCGATTTAGGGAGAAGAGATGTTGATGAGGTTGAGGATGAGGTTGTCGACGTAATTGCGTCGATCTGAACTGTTAGGTCGCGAACATCTTGAGCATATAAAGACCAGGTAATGCCATGCGGGACGAATTTAGATCGGTCATATCCTCCCAGTGTCAAGCTTCCAAGGACTTGATTCAAACGATACTGGTTCCCCGCAGTATATCCATATGATGTGCTTGGAATCAGCGATTGATTCTTGAGATTCTGCATGAGACTCGGGATCGGGTTGTTGAAGCTTGTGAAATTGCTCGCTCGTGGTGCAAGACCCAACACTCCCAAGTAACTATCCTTTGTCGCAATACCTGCTATCGTCTGGTTCTTGAGACTCGGTCCTCCTGCACCAGCCCAATCCAGCGTAAGGTCATCAAATCCAAGTCGCGCTTTCCCCGTATACCCGAGCTGTTCGCCAACCAAGAATGGGTATATATCGGTGGAAAGATTCGCTGTATTCTTGACCCAGGTAGACGACTCATTCAGCTTGAACTCTCCTCCTCTGAGATTCGCGCAATCGGTGGGATCTGTAGCGATACATCCTTGCGGGAGTACGACAGAGGTCTGGTGTAGAGCGGTGGAAACGTAGACTCGAAGAAGTTGAGGCGGGGTTCCTACTTGGATTGGAAATGACGACCAAGAACCATCGTCACCGTCCCCTTCCAGGAGTTAGCACAGGCACAGGAATTGGGCAGCATTTGTGTTAACATTGACCTACATTCTTGACTCGGTGCGATGACAATCGGCGCTGGAAGTGTTTCTCTCTCTTGGAGATACTGGCTAGCGACCAGAGACCCATAGAAAAATCCAAGTTGTATGATTAACAAACGCGAAATACTTTGCACACGCATCTTCTCTCAACCCTTCCCGAAGAGCTCATTCTGCAGAGAACGAATGATATACAAAATTGCAGATCCGGTATTCCCCAAATGTGCGTGAAGGGATTGAAGTTTGGGTAACGGAGGATACTTGTCACGCCTATGAAGAAGCGCTGATGGCGGTAGAGCGGCAGACTGAGCCACATATGATATTTGGGATTGGTTAATCTGCAACTGTGCCAGCAAAGACGCAGTCCTTCTCGCTCCACATGCTTAGCAAGGTTGTTGAACAAGGTTAAGCCGGACAAAGTCCCCACCAGGTACTCAGCCTGGAAACTTCCAGCTTCCTTCGTTGTTTGGAATCTGGACTCCAAACAACGTGAGTCTTCTGCTCGGCTTCTTTGGTGCTGAAGATCAACATGCTCATAGAACGGAGGGGATGATTTATTCCCCAACTATGAAATACAACTTGACGTGGACCATTGTCGTCAACTTGTCAGGTTGGCTTGTGTGGAGTGAAGCCGATGCGGCACGCGTATTTACACCAGAGTCCAGAGGAGGAAAGAAAACATCGAAACGACATCCAACCACATCATGCTCCTCGGAGGGCATGATTTTGGGAAATATGGTGGTCAGACGCCGAGAATTCTGTGCTCTTCCAGGCAAGAAGTCAGCGTTAAATTAAGGGTCGCTTCTTATGTAAGCAGGCATCGGAACAGACGGGAAATCTTTTGCACCCTTTGCAACGAAGTGCTGGACACATCGGATTTCGAACGGCCTTTCCCTCTCGTATGGACAAAAGTCTTCTCGTGAAGATACAACGAAAGAGGCTCTCGATGCTCAAGTAGAACACCTCCCTGAGGTCGCCGATCAGGTAACCTATTGTGGCTACAAACAGCGCTGGCCATGGCCGACAAAGATAATTGGTTGGCTCTCAAACTCTTAACTAATAGTCTACTGCAAGTCTGCAAGTCTCCAAGTCTACAGCGGCAGAAAGGTACAAATATCTGGCTCCGGGCGCTTAAAGTGACTTCCAGTACCAGTCAGGTCAGTCACACCCACATTCTTCCCCAAGATCGAGCTCGATGATGGGTACAAAGCTATTTATGCATTCTATCTGCAAGCTGCAGGCAGGCCGCGTGTATTATTCGGTGTGCGGCGGGTGACAAAAGAATTGGTGGTGCCATGCTGGTGGTGCATCGCAGTATCCTTGGAGAGTTGTCGATCTTGAGCGATTTCCAGCAACGATAATTTATGATTTCTCACGCAATTTATATCCTGGACGATGGTCCACAATACCTTACTCCGTGGAACAGATGTGGTTACCTCTGCGAGGAGTTATCCCCGCATCGAACACGACTTTCATTTGTAGTTGTGCATTTCACCGCCACAGTGTCAGAGCAATGGCCAGCCAAGGGTGCTTCAGCGAGATGCCTTTCTGAGTTTCTCCGTCCGCCGAGATAGGTGAGGTCCAGGCTCTCACAGAGCCTCAAAATAGTTTGACCTTCCTTCCGTGTCGCTATTCAGAGCAATTCGACCGCTCCATGTAGGTACGGGAAGAACAAAGTCCCTTGATTTGCCAGTCCCATCTGTCAGTGTTTCGCGGGTTTTCAACGCCAAGCAATTAGTACAGGTGGACCGGGGCAGAGGGTGGCAGTGGTGGATCCTGGTGCTGCCAGGGGACTGCGGAACCCTACCCTACCCAGAATACATAACCTCCCGTGGGCTTTTGCATTCGAAGGATTCGCAAGAGTTCTCTATGTCACTCGTTTCGCATCTCTGCTTTTGATTGAATCCGTGACGATGTTAATGTCAAGGCTGTTTCGTGGCATTCTTTCTGCCATTCTACTAGGCAATGTGGAAGCTTTGAGCTGTATTTCTCACCTTCCACATATTTGCATTGGTCACTAACATTTATATCTCCAGCAACAGCCCGCTTCTCAAATAGTAGCACGATCACTACAGCTCCTTCGTCTCTCGCTTCAGCATGCTGCTTTGCCGTTCAGGACACTGTCAGCGAAGTTTACTGGAATATATACACCACCCACACAACATACTCGATTGTCAATCTCACAAGTATCACGACTTTCGTGACGCCGTATCCAACCACAACGATTTCAAATATAGAGACAAACATATACACCACTAATGCGAGCTTCCTGTTTTCCAATAACATCGGGAGAAATCCAGTCACTCTCTACTCGAACCCTGGCGGGGTTCCTGCTCAGACCTCCACTGCCCTGAACGGAACCCAAACCATTACAGCGGGTGTGACTGTTGCTTCGCCTGCCGCGTTCTGGGTGTACTCGACTCTCAAAATCATTACAGTCCCACAAGTTACGAATTCAAACGGTGACTATGTTTGCGCTACCGTTTCCACATCTACGAGCATAGAGACTGGTAGATCTTTCTCGCGATTTTCTTACCCAACAAGTACCCAGACGCGAACCAGCACTATCACTGAGACTCTGTATACCAGCATTGGGTCGGGATATGTTTCTGCCACTGGGACGACAACGCGGACTGAAACTAGTTACTATACGTATTATGGGTATTCGGTGTCTACCGGTGGAGCGTTCACGTCAACGGAACCTGATGTTTACTCTTTCACGGTGAACTCTTACGCGAACGCTTACTTTGGTGGCTCAGCCACAACTAAACCTTCAGGCACGGTCTTGACACTTGCGACTCCTTACATATATCTTCCAGCAAGAGGATCAGCAGGTTTAAATGGCACTGATGTAAATGGCTGCAATCGAAGCCCTGGGCAAGAAAATTTCGGATACCCAGTCCAGGCAGCAATTGATTTCGCAGCCAGTCAATATCCTCAGATAGCTTCTTGTCTTCCAGGTGGTCCATCCGTGCTTCCAGCGACCGAGTGTTCAGCGGTCAGCCCGGAAACGGAAGGTACGTGGGATATTTTCTTGCACTGGTCTCTTTTAGCTGATAACCCTAGATGCTGGTGGTGATCTCACCTCGTCAACCGTAATTACTGTACAACCAAGCTCAACAGCTGTTCCTACAACATCCATTCCCACTGCTCAGCCAATAACCCAATCAACTTCAGCAAGCCCTGGAACGACCGCTACTCAGCCTGTACCTGAGACTAGTTCAACACCTGCGTCAACCCCAGCGTCTGAACCGGTTTCGGTCCCCTCAAGTGTACCAGAAACTCAACCTGCTACGAGCAATCCACCAACTTCAGCTTCCACATCCGTCAACCCTCCACAGCCAGCTTCTACCGCGTCGGCGCCAGAAACTGTTGTGAACCCGACATCGCCAGCTACCGAGCCGAGCACTATCGTGGGTCCTCCAGTATCAGCTTCTTCCGCTTCAACTCAGGCCGGGAACGGCGCCTCATCCGCCGCTTCAGTCGTTCCCTCCCAAGGACAAGCTAGCACAAATGTACCTGCTTCAAACTCTCCGGGCCAGACCCAAGCTTCGGTTGTCCAAGGTTCATCCTCAACCACAGAAGGAGCACTGGGATCTATCATCGCTTCCATGGTAGGTGGCGGTACTCAAGCAGCAAGCGCCTCAACCACCATCTCAGGCGTTCCAAACGTCATAATCTCCACCGCTACTACAGTTCCTCTTTCTCAAGGTGCTCCCTCTATATCCGGCCTCACGACCGTCATATCAGGTACAACGAATGTCATCGTCTCGCTCGCAACGACCATTCCAGCAACCAAGGCAACCCAAGCCTTACCAGGAAGCGAGACGGTGGTCTCGGGCACAACAAACGTCGTCCTAGGAGCAAGCGGCACAACGAGCGTACCTGTAAACTCGCTATTGCCTGGTCTGACTGGAAGCACGACTGTGGTGCCTGGAACTTCTGGAGGAGCGGCTAGTACGTATGTTATTGTTACTGGACCTACCACTGTCCCGGTTGTTAGCTCGACTAGATCTGGGAGTGGATCATCGAGTACGGCGGGAGGGACATCGGCTCCTTTGCAAGTTTCTGCTGGGATAAGAAGTGAGAGTGAGAGGGTCTGGAGTACAATGCTGATTTGTTTTGGTATTGCTTTTGCTTTGATGGTGTAATGAAATAGGACGAAGTAATGTTTATGATTTAATGTTTGGAAGATATTCTTGTACATATAATTAAAAGTGTAGAGAATCAGATGAAAGAGAAAGGAGAGTATTCCATAGTAACACAGGAATTTTGGGCAAGAGTGAGAGAAGCGGAATTGAGGCGTAATTGTTCGCAAGCAGATATAGGAAAGAAACTTTCTCGAACGCGAAGTATCCGCGCCGATCCGCTGGTTTTCCTGTTTAGCTTCCAAGTGGAAGAATTCCTTGTAAGATTTTACAACAGAAGTTGGATTCTCAATTTTAACGTGAAGGAAAGCCACGATTCGTAACTCACCATGACGATCTTTGCGGCACAGTCGCTTCGAAGTTCCTCAAATTATCAAGCTTTTGTAGCAGGGTGATTAGTTCGCTCTCTGACGGCACGACCTCCAAACCGAGCAAATCACGGTGAATGGAATTCGCCATTGATGCTTGTCCAGACCTCGAATCTTGAGATGTCTTTCTTGTACCACACTGCCGACGATAATCTTGTACGACGCCCACGATTTGTGTGGTTGAAGGATTCGAGCGGGGCAGTCACTCGCTGGCAAGTGCTGAGTCAACTCCACCAAAATCTCAAAAACCCCTGCATTAAACCCCGAAGGTCCCGAAAAGCCACCGCTTCACCACCGAATCAGCACCCCTCCTTTCAGCCCCCTCAACGCCCCCAACGATCTCTCGCAATAGACGCGGGAAAACCAGCAGTGCCTCCCGTTATCCAATCATGGCATGCGAAAGTGCAGCCTGAATGGAAGTGTGCCCGCCAGGTGGGCTTGAAGTGGTGTTCTGTCCCGGTGCCATGAGCCGAGGGCGAGGTTGGGGTTCTCAGTGGATGGAAATTGGGACATTCATGGGTGGGTGCGGAGATCGTCAGTTCTTTCTGCAGCAACGCTGTACAAATCTGCACGTCCCGGGGCTTCGCGAGCTTCGCCCTGCGCCTCATATCTGCAATCAGGTCCGAGATTTACTCTATTCTCAGACCTGCCAATCATGTTGCTTGACGAAAAGTCCTTTCGTGAGCACCCTATCGATGGTGTCGTACGTCCCCATAATAAGGTACGACTGTGGCCGTTCATATTTGGAGGATTTTCTTGATCGCATTTAATCTTGTTTGGACCTTTGAAGGAAGTGCTTGTTGTTCGTCACATTCGTTTGAGTTGTCAAAATGGTGAACAGTATACTCTCGTTACCTGTGCGGAGTGTTCTTATAGCTTTGCTAGCTGCAGAAAGCTTGGTGAATGCACAACTTGGTGAGCTCAAAATAGAGGCCCCTCAAAGGATTCAAGACTGACAAATTTTCCCAGCTACATCAACCAAAGCAACTTTCGCAAATACTACCAGTCACACAACTTCAAGTTCTGCATCAAAAGTCACACAAAATTGTTGTTTCTTCCTTCAAGATACCATCAACGAATATTGGTGGGAAGCATATGGAACTACGATATTCAATCAAGTCGTTAATCTCACATCAATCACTCAATATCTTACACCATTGCCAAATGGAACTGTTACGAGCTTCAAAACTAATGTTTATACCACGAATGCGACGTTTACACAGAGTAGTTTGATCGGCCAAGACCCTGTCAGTTTATATGGGAATAACGCTCCAGGTCCAGTGGAATCAACGACAGTCTTGCCAGGAAATGGCGACAAGACTGTCGTTGGTGCTTCAACAGTGTAAGTTATTCTACAATATATCAACATTCTCCTCAGGAAGTTATACTGACTATTCTGCAGAACGTCGCCCGCAGCATTTTTCGTATACAATACCGTCAAAGTCATCACCGCGGCACCAGTAACGAACTCCAACGGTGATCTCGTATGCGGAACAGTATTTTCTTACACCAGCGCCGGCAATGTGACATTTTCCGGCGTAAACTCGAATGCACAAGCATACTGGGGAGGATCCAACATTGCCGGACCTTCAGTCAGCGAACTGCCTGGCTCTGTAGCGACCACAACCTTCACCAACTCGGCCATAAAGACACAGTCTGCCTCCACATTCACAAATACGTACACCGTACCAAAATCTACGACTCTCTACACAAACTCCGCTGGTCAGCTTGTGACAGCTTCCAGACAAGCAGGTGTTACTATCACACTTGATGCACCATTTGTGTATCAACCTCCTTCGGGAGCGACAGGAAAGACCGGTGAAACAGGAGATCCAAAATGCAACTGGGGAACAGACTCAATTCTTTACGGCATGACTCCACAAACACTTATTGACTACATGATCAAGAAGCCGGCACTCAGCAGCCAATATCCAGGCTTAGAGTCCTGTGGAATTGCGTATCCCTCGATCATTCGGACGACAGCCTGCAGTGCCTATGCTGGACATACGGAAAATGCTGGAGGAGATCTCACGTCCTCTACGGTGATTATTGTCGGCGTGACTTCTTCCGCTGCATCTGGGGTATTGACGACGATTCCCGCCGCGCAAAGTCAGACACAGAGTGCGACGGAGCAACCGACTACTTCTGCTCAACCCACTACCTCGCCTGCTGCTGTGAGCTCCTCCCAGCCGACTACAGCACCGGCACCAGTTTCGAGCCAGGAACCAGCGACATCTGTGCAGCCCACTACTCAAATCCAGCCAACAACTTCACAAGCAGCTCCATCCTCACAACAAGCTCCATCTCCCGAACCATCCACCTCGCCAGCCTCAACCCCAGTCTCAGTCCCCGTCTCCTCTCAGGAACCAGCACCCGTCAGTTCCCAACAACCGGCTTCCTCCCAAGCCCCAGCTATCAGCTCTCAAAACCCGCCATCCACCCTCCTCCCCGCCCCAGTCTCCTCCTCCCAACCCACAACCTTCGCGCCCTCAAACCTAAACCTAGGCTCAATAATCGGCTCCCTCGTCGGTCTCTCCCCCGCCTCAACCCCAACCTCCGCCCCCCTCACCACCGTCCCAATTCTCGCCACAGTACCAATACAAAACATCAACACAGCATCACCAATCTCAGGCTCAACAACAGTGATTTCCGGCGTTACGAATGTGGTATATACATCCTCGGCAACGGTCCCTTACCTCGCTATCCCCACCCTAACCACTCAACCCGTGAACCCCTCTTCCCAAATTATCGGTTCAACAACAGTCATCAGTGGAGTGACGAACGTGGTTTATTCCACCACTGCCGCTATACCCCTAATAGCCGTCTCCAGATCTAGTTCTCAATCTCCAGTTACTCAAGCTCCTTTACCTGGCAGCACTACTTTAATTTCCGGATCGGTCAATTTGGTTATTCCGGGGAGTACCACAATACTTGTAGACAGTCGGATCTCAGTGAGTGGGGAGACGAGGACGTCTGGTAGCCTTACATACGTTGTGGTTGCCAGCAAAACCACAGTACCAGTCATCACTCCAACTTCTTCGAAGGGCAGCGGGGCGAGCTCGGTGGCGAGCTCAAGAACAAGTGGGGTCTTGACGAGTTCTGGAGGAAGTGCAAGTCCTACTAGTAGTACGGTGCTTGTTGCGCCGAATAGTGGTGCCGGTCGTGTGTTCAGCACTGGGTTTGGGATGATATCTGTGATGGTGTGGATGTTAATTGAAACTGCAGGGCTAGGACTATTTTAGGTGAATAGGAGGATGTGGTAATGTATATATGATTTACGAAGATGGAGATGCAACGAGGATGACGATAATGGAAAGTGAAGTAGAGAGTGAAGTAGCATAGGACACAATACTTCTAATGTATATATTTCAAATGAGCAACAAAATATCAAAATTCGGAATGGTTTCCTCTCTGCATTAAATGTTAAGAAAGATCTCTCAGGAAGCTTGACGAGTTTGAAGTAGAATGTTTATCTTGTGGAAGCATGAATTCTTCTACATCCTCGACTTCTTCCGTCTGGATTGCGCCTGCGAAGAAAACGTCTACCATCTGCACTCTACCCTTACAAGAATATTCAACTATTGTGTAGTCTTAACTTATGTTTAGGCACATCGATTTTTCACAATTTGGAGGTTCAAAGGATAAAGAATGTTGCCGTTATTAAGAAAGTCGGTCGTCATCCTCCTCACTACCGAGCGTGTTATCCGCATGATGCACAGTCATGGAATCGGGTCGCGCCTAGAATAACCATATTCAGTATGACTATGAGCACTCCCGTACGACTGAAAATGGGCATACTCCAGCTAGGTATATGGCTTCCGGATGGCAAGGACCATCTCAATGACCTCACATCCAAAAAAAAAAAATTGGTATGTGAGAACATTCGTTCTGCACTCGAGAATAAAGTTCATGGATGGTGGAATGCTTACACTATAAGGTTGAAAAGGATTTGCTAGCAGAGATAAAATCGATTGCCAAATGTGGTGACTCGATCAGGCCTCAATGTTCACGAAATACTTCTATTGTTTTGGATACGAGTCTTTCTTTTTTTGTATTCGTGCATGGTATAAATACAACCTCTCCTAGCAATTTTCGTAGCAACATTAACTCGCACCATGAGTGGGATGCCCGGAGTTATATGTTGAAGTGCAGCAAGTATAGAATTGGGCAGACATGAGTTCCATGTGAGACTACTTGCGGAGTTTCAACTATCAACTGCACTTGTTGTGGCGAAACTCTTAGGTAAATGACGAGAATAATTTCTAATTCTTCATTGCCATTGTCAATTTCTGCTGTCACTGATCCTGGGTTCGATAAAATTCAGATACAAGTATACTTGAGGAGGCTCACACAATATTCTATAAGGGTAATTCGATAGTTAAGCCTGCTATGATTGAATGCTGAAGGTAGGGGTAGAGAGTTACAAGCGTGGGATTAACAGAGCATTATTGTAGTTTCTAATCGAATCAGTTGATGGGTTTGAGTTTTTGAAACGTTTACCTACAGTTGGAACGAGTAAAGATGGTCTAGAAAAGAGATATGGCTCTTGCTGTCGTTGTGGTTATCTGTTGGAGCTGACAAAAAGTTCGGAAAGAGTTCTTCATAGCATGGTTTAGATCCCTTTGTGCGTTCTTTGCTTGTTTCCAAAGCGCAAGCATATTTCCGGGTGTGCGCCTGCAGAGAAGTTTGCCTGAAATGAATTTGTAATACTTTTGGTCAACGTGCTCACTTCATCGATCCATAACGTATCTAGGCTTTAAGTTAGTGGGGAAGACACAAATGAAGAGTGCATAATATTTATGCCACAAAACTGTGCATTTGAAAAGTCGGTAAACTATATTGATCTGAAAGTGCTCACTGAATGGCAGTGCTTCCTTAGAAAATGACATCGCTTCTACCTCGTATGACTGTTATTTGTGAGGTAAAGTGCTCCCTTATAAAAGCAACGAACAGCTGCTATATGCATATCACACCAATAAACCATTCAAGCGATACAAGAAGGGCGTAAGGATTTTCTAAATCCTCCTGAAGCTGCTAATCCGAAAGGAAGAGCGACGTGGGGTAAGACTTCAACGGAAAGAGCACTTTGCTAGTGTGAGAATATGCATGGTGTTGATCTACATTGGCAACCCGTAGAAGAATATCCGGGAAGTGTTAGCAACCCACTCCTATACCAATAACAACTACTGAGAAGGGGAGAGAAGCATCATTAGACTATCAGAGGTACGTTATCATCATGAGGTTCAGACAATGTAGATAAGTATTCATAGTTGGATCATCATGTAACGCATAGTAAATAGCAAAGGAGAGGAAGCTGAGTACATGCCACTAATGTAGGTATGCGCAGGTGCGATGGAATTGTAACTCCAGACTTGCTGTGAACTTAGATGTGGTTGAAATATCAGCATACGAGCTGGTGGGATAGCAGATCTGCAGTGCGTCAGTCTATCCTCTTTCCAGTACACCAGTACATTTAGAAAGGAAGCGGAAGAGCGCGAAGCCAGCATTAGGTGAGTAGTATCTTCAAGGACCCATAAGCCATCAGCTGTATTTTCATTTTAGCATCATATATCACGGATATTTCGGAGACGGTAAGGAGAGCACCCGGACTTACTTTGCCGCAAAATTGGAGAGCTCCGTTTGATGGCGGCACGACTAGAAAAGCTGCGGGTGTGGTTGAGGAAGTTGTTTTGTTAGTGATATCGATCTTTGGTGAGTGCCCAACTAGGTAGTGCGGTCGAGGGATCATTGGAGTAGATCAAACCTACACTTTACATCAACTATTTAGTTCATCCCTACTGCTATACAGTAACGGCCATCATATCTAACCCATTAATCCTGAACCATATCTCCTTCGAAAGTACAAAATCAGAAATAAACATGTCTTACCATCAGTACTTGGTGGCGAATGTCCATCGGACGAACTCATCACAAATCGATAATATCATATCATGCATGTAGAACGGTACGGAAACAGAAGTCACAGAGGCGCTTACACCGAGATCATTGCTTTGGAGCGTCAGTTCGTATTGCCTGGTTTGGTCGTTGAGCGTTCCGTGGCAGCAAGTCACCTCCGGACAGATCTTCGAGACATCAATCAGTCGCAATTGACCAAACTAGACTATCCCACGCTATACAAATTCAGTACCAGTCATCCCAAGAAGGAGCAAGAGCGCATGAGTAAATGAAGTGCATAATCAGAATGAGGGGTTTCTCGTCAAAGCCCTGGAGGGTCTTAGGCAGCCAAAAGTTCGAGCATCATACAACACGCCCAAGACAAGATGAGAGAGAACTGCTCAAACCAGTTGTAACGTCGGCGATCACTTAGATGTAGGAGCGCAATTGAGGGATTGCATGCTAAGGTCGATCCAAGCCGCGAGGTTATATACCGAAGTGGGCGATCCAAAGACGCGCCAAGGATGTGTCGGAGGGTTGTTGAAGGGGTGGCGGAGTTCGAGAAAGTCGCTGCAAGAAAAGGCATTTGTGCATGAAGGAGAGCACAAAGAAGAAGAGACATGCGTCGTGGATAGGGTTGTGTGAAGAAGAAAATTTTGCTGGGATACGATTGTAAACAATCGAGGGAGATGCTTGTCGTAGCCGAGAATTTTACTGAGTGGACCAATGTCGATTTTTACAACCACACGAGGCTGCGAATTAAATATGGAAAGTGCAGCCGACTTACGTGGACTATCCCTCAAAGATATCTGTGTAATCGTTCATCCGAACTTCATCGTGGCTGTGTCATTCTACCCCAGATTCGCCCTTTCCGAATGGTGATGTGTGGTTCTCGGGGCCAGTACGTATGAAACCAACAACGCTTCAAGTTAACAGATCACCGCATATCTATCTACACCTTTAAATCAACGACATGTCACTTGAGAAAACCGGTGTATAAGTAAAAGTCAAAACTTTTGTTCATTCATCAATTCCTTTTATTGAGGTGGTCTCGACCGTTGAATCCAGCCTTCCTTCATCCAACCACAAGACCAGACACTCCAAGCTCAATATGATTCCCACAACACCTGTAAATGGACAGAATGTGATCCGAATTCGCCACGAGCAAAGATGATGCACCGATCATTGTAAGTTTCCGAAGAAGAAAGTGTTTTTGAGAACCCATCAATCATAAAAAAAAATTAAATTTACAAGAATAGAAGAAACTGCTCAAGCCATATTGTCCACAGACGACGATGGTACAAAATCGCATAATCTCGAAGGCGAGAATACATCGAAATGGCAGAGGCATATTCCGTTACGGTGAAGGAGATACCACCCTCCAGAGGTGTGAGATTGCTCCGACATGTGCTAGCGTGTATAGTTGATGAGTTAGGCCAAAATAACTTGTCAACAAACGGACCAGCCCATAGAGACAAGCTAATATCGTTCGTACATGAAAGTAGGCAGCGCTCCCAGAGCCCACAGATCGGAGACCCCCGGATCAAGTTGTGGTCAAGAGCCATTTAAGAGGTGTGTGACACGGAAGCGGTGAAAGCTGCGAGGCCAATGGGTGGCAAGACGTTCACGGCAAAGAGAGGTGAAACATTGCCTATTCATCTGTTAGTGTAATTCGGAATGAGATCTAGGTGCATAGCTTACCTTGTGGGCCATAGTTGCAGACGGTGAAGTAGCTGGCATCCGATGCAGACATAGTACCAGCCTTGCAGTATTGGGTTGCGCAACCGACGGTGGTGCTTGCCTTCCAGACAACTTGGGTGAAGTGGAGCCATTGCTTGGCATCGGTATCCATTCCAGATGATGTATCACCGAAGTTCCAGTTGTTGGCCTCTCCGTAGTACCATTGGTTAGTGATGGTGCTAGCAAGGACTGAGTTGACATCGATCTTGTCGAGATCAGAAGCGGTGATACTGGCAATGTTCTGTCCATAGCCACCTCCGTTGATGTCCCTATTATGGCGTTAGTATTGTGATTCACTGTACTCGAATTGAATAAAGCTTACATGTTGTGCTCAAAGACACAGCCGGCGGCAAGGGTAGCAGCGCTGGAAGCGAGGGAAGCACTCCAGGCAACGTCAGGAGCGCTGTGGTTAGCACGGTGCTTGTTGTGGTGGACAACAGCCGTAGATTGATAGGCAGTGAGACCGCTATCAGTGGATGAGCTGGCTGGGGCAACAACAGAGGCAGCTGCGCTTGAGGAAGCAACTGGTGCTGCGGCTGCGGTGGAGCTGGCAACCTGGGCAACGGCCTCGGAGGTGACAACAAAGACAGCAGGTGCGGCGGTTGAAGGAGCTGCAGCAGCAACAGTTGGAACAATGACCACAGTGGTGAAAGAGACCGATGGAGCGGCGGCAGCCTCTGGGGTGGAAGAGAGGGATTCGGATGGGACAGCAGCAGCGAAAACCTGGGCAGGAGCAGAGGTTGCTACGGGCTCAGCACCCTCGGTGATGGTGGTATAGACGATGTCGGTAACGACGACGATCTCCTCGACGAGATCCTTCTTCATGATGGGCTTGGCCAAGGCCGAAGCAGCGCAGAGCGCGGTCATGAAGACTGAAGAACGCATTTTCAAAAGGACGAGGTTGTACGTGTTGTTTGAAGGCGAGGGAGTTCGATATTGGTAGTTCTTCGAAGATGGAAGAGCTTGTACCAGAGATATCGACCTAGGGAATCAGGACGAGATGAGGAATTGGCAGCACAGCTGTTCAAATGATTCTATCGAAAAGAACGTGATTGGGGTTGGATCGAGAATGCGGGTGTGACGTCGGGTTCGTGCCGTGGATGAGGGGAAAAGGAGCGACTGAAGTGATGAGGATCTCAAGACTTGCTTGTGTAAGTGGTTTTCAAGGAGTGTAATTGTCGCGAACGACTGTGGAAAAGAACGTGATGTGGTTGGAAAGACCGAAGAAGAGGTTGAGGTGGTAGGTCGAGAAGGAAAGTTGAGGGAAGTCGCAGGTGGTTTTGTGTCGCGGCCGGCTGGTGGGAGGGCAGGGCGATGATGCCGGATGAGGCTTAGCGCCGTTGCCCAAGTTCCCCTGCCAAGCGAGCCAGGGCCGTGGATCCTGGCTGGCCCGGAGTCGTTCACTGTACTTTTACTTGAAACGCACTCAATTTGCAGCCTCCCGAGAACAGCGGGCGTCGCATAAACCTCACTTCGCGATACACGATAGCACCGACCAGCTGGTCGTGGAGCAGATGGATATTTCGCGCCAATTGTTGTTTGTTTGGCATTTCTAGAGCTTCGGTCTGGGCATTCATTCTTCGTGGAGTTCTCAGTGTCTCGTCCCGGCACGCACCTCTAGTCAGGAACAATTAGGGTGCTGACTGCGCCATATCCTCCATACCGAAAAAGCATCATTCGCATCTATTACCGGTATCTGCGCGCTGGCCAGGAGTAGGAGCTGCAATTCAGATGAAAATACAGTGTGATTGTACGCCACCTCAATCTAAAGTCTAGAAGCAAGGAGGGCTGACTGTTGTTGACCAGGTCCTCGTGTCCATCTCTAAGTGACAGTTGTGACGAAATAGCCCGGAAGATTACACAAATTTACTGGCGGGATCCCATGCGTTGTCGTTTGCGCACCCGGTTCCGAAAAAACCTCGAAAGCCCATCCTCATCGGAGGGAAGATGTCCACAGATAACTGCCTCGTTGGCTAGCTTTACCTCAACAACGCGAATTACAACTCATCATGCAGCAGAAAACGCTGCCATAAAGCTGGAACGGCTATACTTTTAGGCTTGGATCAGGCTCAAAATCATGATGCAAGGGGCACGCCTAGGCGGTTCGGCCAGCTGTGAATCCCCAAATCCTTTGGCGTCGTGGCCGTTGAGAGGCGATTAGTTAGTGAGCCGATCAAATTTCGCGGGGTTGTTTCACCATTTCAGGGGCCGACGGTACCTGCATATGGGGCATCCCGCCAGCAAATCCCGTCCGGCGCCAGCTGGAGACCAGTGAGCGAGTCAGCATGAACAAACTTCAGCAAAAGATGAGATGTCAAAGTTGCCATCAAGCATGGGCCGCATCAAGATCAGAGACAGCCTTGAAATCTGCTGGAAGAAATTGTGCAAATTCGTGGAAGTTCACAGACCTCTTCGATCTCATCATCCATCCAAACGCCTCATCCTGAGATCATTTCTCTCTGATTTGAAGCCCCATTCTGATCTCCGGGCCTGGCTCCGACAATCTGATTGTGATCCTCAACAGGGGAAGCCCAGTCCAACATCCTCGTTCCACCAGATGTTTCCCGCGTGCAACTTCCAAATCCCCGCTTTTCCCTGCCAAATGTCAGAATTATCCAACCAGGAACCCGGATGCAAGCAGATTGGCGGATTTTCACGGTATTCAGTGCAGATTGGCTGGCGTGGGTCCGTTTCAGAAACAGTACATTTTATCCTCATTTCGGAAAACCTTCGCAACGCAGAGCATCCTCGAAATGTACCAAAAATGTACGCAACGGCGTTGGTAAATATTCGGCAGGCCCGGATTATCTATTTTCTACGTTGTGCCGAATCTCCTCTTCTTCGAGTTGTTCTCATCTTCGTGTCGCTTGCAAAGTTGCTATGGGAGTAAATTTATTTCGTGTGCGCCTACCGCTTTGGTTCAGTTTCAAGGTTAAATTACAGCTGGCGGTTGTGTTTCGTTTTGTTTCTCAGCTCTTCCGCCCAATTGTCCCAGAAAGTTGCCTCGCGCTTGGGGTGGAGGTCGTCGAGGTGTTTCAACGCCTCATCTGATAGTTCACAGTAGTACACAAATTGTCCTTAAGACATACGCCATCAATTGTAGTGTCACGGCTAGCTGTTACAGCCCACGTTGTCGCACTTGGAAGAGTTGAGTGTTGTTGGCTGAGTTTCACAGGAACCAAAGAAACCGGCGCACCATAATTTCTGCCTGAGAAAGCCATCGGTTTGACGTGCTACATCTTGGAATAGCCTTGAAAGCCAAAATCGCTCAATCAGTCAGCCTACGTGTATGCCAGGAGGCCTACGTTACGGCATGCATTCAGCGATGCGAGATATATAGCTTTCTTTAATTCAACTCGTTGGGTCCTATCCACGTGCGGAATGCACACCCTCGACGCTGTGTTATGAAGAATCTACGCTACGAATGCTGTTCAACAGTATCTTGGATCATTGCAGTATCTCACATTTAGATGTGATATGTCCCTTCCATCTAATCCCCATTATTTCATACTAAGAGTTGATGTAGTTCCACCTTAGCGAAAGGAAAGTCTGGAAGTAATCCATTTTTGACTTCTGGACCAAGACCTTCTAAGAGCTGCGCAAGTTTCCTTGGTTAACCAGCAAGAGACAGGGAGTGCCGTGGGCATCCAAGTTACTCAAAATGCAACAATTCAAGGAGAACACAACATCCGTCCCATGAGCACTTTATCGACATTCTTCATATCTGGCATCAACTATCGAAGTTTCCATCTAAGGTCTCAGATCTGTACTCCAGATTCAGCAGCAAGCCGTGAGCACCTAATTACTATAGCCTGCATATTCTGTTTCCCGCTTTTCTATCGCTCCTTTCGTCTTTACAGACGATCCCCGCACTTTCTTCATGTTGCCGTCCTTGCTTCGGATAGCACGCTTCCGTGGAATCGTCCCACGCGATCACTTCTGCACAACCAAAGGTCTCACTTGCAAATGCCTTGTGGCAACCTGTGCATTCTGACGAGTTAACTTCCATTGACTATTCGTACGCAAATATTGCCGCAATTGCCAGCTGAACCTTCGCAGATGTTTATGACCATCCTGGCATGATTTCACAATAACGCATCCCGGAAAACGGCCATATTTAAGAGCAACGGTCCGCTAGCCAAAATTACTCACAACGGCAACAGGTCTACGATACAAGCCGATCCATTAGACCCGACGAAAAGTAAGCTTCCCCAAACAAGCCGCACTCACGTCACTACCCATTCAGATCGCCAAGAGAGCAATAAACCCTCACCAGATTACCACATCTCCTCTTCTCCACTACGACAAGATCCAAAATCTTAATAAAAAAACTCAATTAAAATAAAAGGGTTTCAAAATCTGTACAATTGCGCTATATAGGGCTCGATATATACCCCATACCCAAGTGCAGATCCGGACCAAGTGCTGCCAAGGAGGGAGGACCGCGTCACCCCACTGCGTACCCCGCTTGTATTTCGGAAGTTGTTGACACTTGATATTTGGGATTGGAGGTTGGAATTATGCCTCATTTTTACTTGTCTAGAATATTGCTTTCACGAAGTGGAGAAGGAAGAAAGCGGTATTTTTCATCTAGACCTCCTACCGTTTTCTGCCCCAAACATCGAAGTCTCTTCACTTCGAAGTTCTGCAATATACAATACGCTTCTAGAAAAGTCCGCATCGGTATTCGAAAGTCTTACTTCGTCTCCTCAAGGCATTGGGGTACTGTTTGACTCTTCCTCGACTTTCCTTCTGCTATTGTTCTCGTTCTCGTCCGTAATTGATGTATGACACAATAGTTTCTGCAAACAGTCAAGTGTAGAAAGAACCGATACTGACACTATAGTGGCATTCTCATAAGACCACTCGCAATTTTCACCTTGATATTCTTTTCTATCTTGTGGTCTTATTCTGGTAAAGCTATCACAATGGCAAAACATATTACCAGCACGTTTTATAGCGACAAACAAGTTGAAATTGTGGACACCGTCTCAACGTCGTACGTGTCGCGAAGTGCAGCAAGATATAAATGGCCACAAGCACACCCGTTGGGAACGTCGTATCGCGAAATGCAACATTTCCCTTCCAGTAACCATTGTTACCGTCACAGCGTCGTTGTGCGAGATGCAACAGAACTTGCATACCAACCTGGTCAAAGTAACGTACGCTCACAGCCTCACCGCACGATATGCAACAAACTCTTGCAGACGGTTCCAAGATTAATGTGCGAAATGCAACATAACCTACAATTTCCCTATCTCTTACATTCACCTCACAATTTAACACTGCCCTTGACGTGATAGAAGAGATAGCATATTGGCACAACATTTCGTGTAAAAAATACATCATGGTCATATTATAAAAATAATTCAATTCAGTGCTTCCAAGGGACTAGAAACATAAATTTTCGTTCAGAAGATGAATACAATCCTCCACCTCTTCGTATCTTATAATTGATAATTTGGAAAAGCCCACGGTTTTGTTTCTCTGGCGTCAAGAAATCAAAAAGGTCTCCTGCGACATGGGAATCTAATGTTCTGCACTTTTCAAGGAGTATCGAGTGCATAGAATGAAGGACGATGAATCTCAAAGTGGTGAGCGTTCACTTGGATACTCAAGCCGCGGTGGATGTGTTTGGTGGGAAAATGGAATTTGGAACGACAGCGCTGTCCTTCGTCTGAATCATTCCGGATACCCTTTGTAGCAATCTTAAATGGGACCCCACTCAGCGAGAGCTCTTCCTCTCTATTTCATAATCTTCGCAAAACTTTCTGCGTAAGCAGGAAGTGCAAGATGTCTAGTGTTGGTAAAAGAAATTGAGCCAAAGCAAGCCTCATGTGATGTATTGAACCCCGGGAAGTATAGCTTTCTGAGTTGAGTACTGTACTGACAGGTAGACATATATATCCTCGCATTCTGTGTTCGATATCTGAATCTCAAAGGCTAAGAAATGTAAGAAATGTCTTGCATTTAGAAACCCAATTGCTCTTCAAAATATCGATGCTTCCCATCATTTTATTCAATTCACTCCAGTTCTGATTTGCCAGGACGAAGCTTGTTGCTAGAAACTGGGAAAGGTATAAATAGTTTATCCCCAGAATTGTACTCTTTTCCAACGATGAAGTTTCCACCAAAGCACAAATCCATGGGAGTGTCCGTCAAACTCCGTCGATTTGGGACCTTTGGCTTTGGGCTAAAGCTTTGGGACCTGTTTCGTAGCCAGGAATTTATTCATGGAGGATCCGAGACAGGGCTAATTGTTGAAGAAGGAGCTTAGTTAAGAAATGGTCTATCAACCGAATTTGAAAACGACAGCATATTGCTTCATCTGAATTTCTTCTGAATCTAGAACGGTCTTTAACGTTTTAGGAAGAAGTACAGCACTTCCACCTCGATGACACAGCCACGCCACAGGCGCCATGTCAGTAAACATAATACTTGATATTCTACTGGTCGTTAACAAAGGGTCAAAAGCATCATCCAAGTGACAGCTTTGTCCGGCTTCGCAGTGCTTTGGTGAAGCAGGATAATAAATAGATTTATGCTGCATCTCTGGAGATGAGACGATATTCAAAAGTGAAAATAGAATGGAGATTTGATTCTCTTTTGACCTAAAATACGAAACTATATTGACACAATGACAACTCGAGATCACTTTACCAATAATGCTACAGAAAATTCGAAAAGCAGTGCTTCGAGTCACAAGAACTGAAATGATATCAAGAACATATAAAGTTAGGCTGCCTCGAGTTACGGGCTTCCTCGTTATATATGAGGATCACTTTCGACTGGTTGTTTTAGGGGGCGTGTCTCGTTCGGAGCCAGGATCCTGGCTACTCAGGCACTTTAGCTCGTCGAGTGGAATTGTCAAGTTTTTGCAGACCATACTTGGAATTGAGATCTTTCGCATTCTCTTGTTAGCGATTTTTGGAAGACAAACAGTTTCGACCGCGATAGCACATTTCTTCGTTCGACAACTCCCAAGTGATGCATGCGATTGTGGCAGTTGCAATAACAAACGACAACAACATGTCCACTTTCATTTTCTGCCCCAATCAATCCCCAACAGAGTCTAGCAGTTTTACTAAGTGAATAATTTATACTACAGAATCTGGGATACTTCTTAAAAGAAATGCTACTACTCACGTACGACCTTCCAAGAATCCCTTGATTCTGAATACGTCGCTGAGATGTCTCGTTGCTGTAACATTGAGACGAAGCGGGGGTTTATAGAGTACTGCATTTGAGTTTTCCCGCTTGAGTTAGCACTCAGAGAATGCATGAGTGAAATGAGCACTTAAAGGAAGTTGAGTCGTCGCGGAGTGAATCTTGGATATATGTACAAGTTGATAGTTTACAGGTTCGCATATTTCTGGCATAAATTTCAGATTTCTCATCCTCCCTTTCTTTCCTTCTCATTACGAATTTTCAAATTCTCCCCACACTCCATGCGGGTAGTAGGTTGGTCAGAACCGAATGGCAGATTTCGTACAATGGCGCCTCGACGTGGGTCTGTTTGTAAAGCATCAAACGAGAGACTTAAATCCTTTGCTCATGCAAGACTTGAAGAATCTCGTTAGAGTGGTTCATTAGAAACAGCTAAAATTCCGGATGACAGCAAGAACAAATCGCTTCATCTGGCCGCATCAGCTAAGCACGTTTCCTTGCCAAGATTCCGAGATGACTTGACAGGTCCACGAAATGGCATGGTAGTATCTTGTCTTGTGTATTTCCTACCTCATGATATAAACTTTCAGCATCTAGTTGCGGTTTGGCTTCGGATTTTCGGATCCGCTGGAGCGGGGCTGGCATTTATAGTATCTATGTAGAAAAACGAAAGACAAGCATTCAACGACGGAGAAAAGTTTCCTTGAAGTGAATGTTCTGCTCAATCGAATCCTTAGATCTCACTTTAAGTTTGCTCTCTCTGATTCAACAGACTCTAAGATAAAAAACCCAGTCCTCTATGGTTTGTTGGGGGATAATAGAAATGTCACCCCCAAGAATAAGTCAGCTGAGAAACCAGCAAGGAAGTGTCCATACACCCCTGAGAAACCATGTCCAGCAGCAGGTGCCTAACTTATTTTTGAGAGAGAAAAGTTCCTAGATGAAATAGAATGTTTATTTTCACACTATGATTGAACTTCGTCTAAAGTAGCTCGAAAATTTGGGCCGATCTAAGTTCGCATCTACGACAGCAAACTCCTCTAATATGTGGTCATCCAAATCGCTCTGACACTCTTTCGACGGCGATAAACGGATCAAACGACATCTACAAAGACTACAAGCATCGCTATTGATGCGTTCCCCCACTAGTTAAAATGCTGGTATGTGCCAAAGAGCTACACCATGGCCAATTGTCCCATACCACGCTCGGTAGATCCTCCACTCCTACTGAGTTCTCGAGGTGGAAGGCCCGAGTAGAATGCAGAGTGAGTTTCTGACCTCATAGTTATATGTCTTATCTAAGGTCTAGAATGAATTCTTCTTTGTACTTAAAATATCCTTGTTTTCGTCCTCGTCGTCAAGTGTTGCTCGATAACGGGAATGGGTCTTTTCTTTTGCAAGTGAATATTGCTAATATCGACGAGGAAGACAAGTAGATCGTATCTCAAATGTTGTTCTTGTAATTATTCGCAAGGCTTAGAAAGACAATTGTTGTCTCTTGTACATCCCGTGTAATCGTGTAATTGTGCACAAATGGTGGTGGAAATTATTTCATGGAGGATCTAGTGAGAAATGAAAATTGTGCGTCTGATGTTGCCGAAGACCTCTCTAGGAGAAACCGCACTAAAATTTGGTACTTCATGTCTGTTATTGGCACAGAGAAGGAACAACACGGGTACAGCCTTTCACGTATAATTGTGGAAAGGGATCACTGAATGTGGAGGGTGACAAAACCCGGAAACACATCTAGTGGGACGCACCACAGGGATCAGAAAGCTCAATACTGGGCAAATGAGAAAGTGGTGGTGCTCTTTGCAATATCCGCGGTAGAATTGCAATTTCGGAATCATTACCAACGCACTGTTGAAGTGTTGAGGTTTCGGGTGGAAGTAGTTTCGGATCGGTTAAAAGTCGCATTCCCAATTGTGGGTCTTAGCTCTATCTAGTCATTATGATTGGCTAGTGCGGCTATTAGTAGAGGATAGATACACTTCTTCACTTGTGCCATTTATATTAAGAAATAGCAAGACCTTCTCCAACAAAAAACAAGCGTTTGTGGTTTAGTGGTAAAATCCATCGTTGCCAAGACCTTCTGCATAGAAGGATTCAGCTTCGATGGGCCCCGGGTTCGATTCCCGGCGAACGCATTCAATCTATTCTTTCATTTTTGCAATTTTTTCGGATGTGATTGCGTTGATTTTGATGCTATGAAGTAGCAGGAGGCGGGGAAGTTCAAGTTTGAATTTTCTGCCGCAATTTTTGTGTGTGCCATGCGCTCG